>JAHWFO010020355.1:432615-445335 GCA_023313115.1 Rhysida immarginata
ATAGATTGACGATGCATGATCGCAGGTCAATTGAACCTCGCGAGACTGACGTCCCTGCGTTGCTCTCGCCATCGCATGTGGAGGAACGCACCCCTGGAAAGCTGTGGCGTAAATTCTTTTGGTTACTTTTGGAACCACGCGAGCACTGCTCTTTAACCGCTTCATCGTCAGGAAAGCGTTCTCCCGAAAGATGATGTTTCAAAGGGCCAAACAAGTGGAAATCGCTCGGGGCAAGGTCCGGGCTGTAAGGTGGATGTTGGAGGACCTCCCACTTAAATGACTGGTATGAGCGGCGCAGTGGTATGATTGGCACTATGAGGACGGACATTGTCATGCAGCAGCAACACACCTGTATTGAAGAGGCCTGGTCGCTTCCGGCAAATGTCGGCATGAAGTTTCATCAGAATCGTGCAGTACGAGGCAGACGTAACTGTGTGGCCCAGTTGCTGAAATTCGGTGAGCAGTACGCTTTGGCAATTCCAGAACACCGTCAACATGACTTTCCCGGCCGATGTTGTCGCCTTAAACTTCTTTGTGCGCTGGGGACGAGGGATGTTTTCACTGCAGGGAGGCACGCTGTTCTATCGTGGTACATGTACCCAGGGGCGCCGCCATCTTGTACAGTCATGCGCAGAACGATCGTTGTGCATCACAATAAAACTAGATAGTGCTATCTAGCGGTGACAGTTTCCTGCACTTAATTAAAAAATGAAGGTCGCAACTTCGATGTGTAACTTATTGAATTACCATCGTATATCACAGATTATAAATCTCTTAGTTTAATTGATGGTATAATTTCACGTTGACCGACTTGCTTAATCTTTTTGAAAGCTTCCATTTATTAGAGAGATAAACATAGGGGTTTAATAACCATATGGAAGTATATCAAAATTTGGAAGAATGACTTTTTTATCATACTGAAATGAAAAGTTTTTTTAACATTTTTATTAATTATATATTTTGTTTTCGTATCTCTCGAAATTTGATTATATTCTAATTGTATTTTCTCACTCTGAGAATTCTCTATTAATTTGTTCATTGCTTCTCCATTTAAATTTTGTACATTTTGATACTTAAACGTAAATCATTTTATCTTTGTGATACATTTGTCGTCATTTGTTTTGAGTAATAGCTCTTAGAACCTGTTGATGCCCATTCTTTGATCCATTGACAATTTAATTCATCAGTACATTCTCCTAACATACAACCTGTTTTTACAGTATTTTTTTTACCATCATCTCTATATAATATACTGTCTGTATCAAAATATATTACATTTTTTCTAATTTTTTCAACATATCATACAATCTTAAGCTCACATTAGATGATGTAAAAGCAGCTATAAAAGTGTTTATACTTGTATTATTTTCCACGTAATAATCCTTAAAGTTATACCTGATTTGTATCATTTCATCATTAATAAAGTTTACTTTTTTATATCTAATCTGTCATCTAATAGTACTTCATAAAATCTTTGTATATCGGTTACATATTCAGTTTTATTGATGTTTGTCTTTGACCAAATTTTCTTTATAAATTGTTTAAACTTATGATAGCTACTGGTCTTTTTCCAGGATTTTCTTTGATTATTTCTGGTTCAATAAAATACCTAATTCATCTTTGCCTTTAAAAATTATCTTTCCAAGGACTAGTTTCCAATTTTATCTTCATAAAGTCTTTTACATAATCTTTAAAAAAATCAATATCTTTTTTAAAATGCTAAACTTCATAAATCTCTATTATTTTATAACTTTTTCGAATACCTATATTATTTTCGTCTGTTGTCCATGTTCCTACAAAACTTCTTTCACTCTCACTATGAAGACATTTTTGTATTTGCTCCTCTCATTCTTTTTCATATTCAGTTTCAAAGATAATACAGGATATAACTTTCTTGGAGCTAAAACTTTACATTTTATAAGCCCATATGTTAGAGATAAAATTTGAGTTGATCTCTGAACGCAGTGGAAAATAACGCTGTATAATTAAGAATCCCAACAGAAGTACCACAATTAACAAAAGTATGGTTAAATTGGTAAGGAAATGATTTAATTTCTTAAATAAAGATAAGGAAATACAAAACAATTAGATAAGTCAAAATATAACTGTTTAACCAAGTTACAACTAAAACGTAAATGATTAAGTCAACTATCGTTTGTAAATTCCAATATCAAATTAATAGCATTTGGCAAAGTATTTAAAGATGTTTAGTGGGCCTACTCAAAGGTTAAATTAGCACTTTGCTTATCTTAGAGACCAGAGAATTAAACTTATTGAATTCAGTAAATATGATTAACATAACCCTTTGAATGGTACTAAAATTTCTTGCAAATACAGGCCGTCCATCTGGACGTGTAGATGCCAAATCTCCGGCTAGAGTTCCAGGAAAGAAAACCAACGTTCTTCCTGGCTTACAATCGTCGTACACAAAGTAAGAGATTGGCCTAAAAATAATTATAGCACGATGCTGCTCCAAAAAAAATATAAGAAAACACTGACACTAAAGGCAGCACCAGGTCACTATAACATACACTTCCGCTATCGCTCTCCTTATTGTAGAGCAGACAAACAAAAAAATAAAATTACAAGCACATGCTCGGCTTAATGGCTAACTAGAAATAAGTGGGAAACGTTCACGTCGAGAATAATGTTTCAATCCATCCTCGGCAAAATGCCCTAGAGCAACTTCACTAAAAAGGTAAATGAAGAAAATAAGTATTAGGCTGCACTGTCACCATAACACTCCCATACATTTCGCGTCATCCAAACGAATTAAACGAGGACTCATTAACACGTGAAATAATAAGACCTTCTACTCATTGTGCTATGTGCATTTGTAACCCGGTCGAAAAGAATAACGGTCGGTAATGGAGCTTTGAATAGGGAATTGGCTTTGTATTCAGTCTGGGACAAATAATTCTATCTCCAAAACAGTTGACCTATCTTCGTCTCGCAAAATGCCGCGAAACCCAGTGAAAAAACTCCTTTTGCCCAGCACAAATGGAATACACCAATAGTGTTCATGGCTGTCTCCGAGAGCCACCAGAAAACGAGTTAGGACTCAGTTATAAAGTGTGAGCGGTATCAACGGAGTATTTACCGGATGAGCCCGGGTGTCTATGACCCGCGATGTAGCTCGCAACGGATGAGAGGAAATAAAACTCTTACTTTGCAAGCAGAGCTCTCCAATCGTCGCTGTCTCAGCCGGTTCCAAATCGACTTGATGTGGATTCGTCTCACGCTCCGTAGAAACGGCTACGCAGGATTTTGTGAGTAAACCCTTCGAACTTTTATCGTCCGTGCCGTCACCGCACGCTTCTTCGTCCGTCGATCCGTTCCGGCTTTCGAAACACTTCTCTCGTTCTTCTCTCGCTCTCAGATGGCCTCCAATCCGTCTCACTCCCGAAGCAACTTTTTTACTTCCCTGGACGTTATTGATTGCCACTTCTACGTCATTGACTGCTCTCGTCTTCTTCTTCCAGTGAAAGACTCTCTTTCTATATCGCCTTTCCTCATATTTCCCTAACATCCTCCCCTGGGAAAACCGCAGTTTTGCCTGCGAAACGCCTCCTTCAATCTGGTTGCATGGCTGTACTTCCACTTGCTTCTTTCTCCTAAACCTGGATAGAGCGTCGGCAATTACATTATTTGCCGCCTTCACATATTTCAATTGATATCTGGAAATCCAGTAAACTCTGCAGAACTAGGGCTTGAATCCTGGATAATTTGGGCTGTGTCAGTAGTTTTGACACCGCTTGGTTGTCTGTGTAGATTGTTATCTTCATTCGCATTATATAATGGCGCCAGATGTTTGCTGCATGGTCCACTGCTAGCAACTCTCTCTCATATGACGAATTACCTTCTTCGGTGTGAGTTCCTATTTCGTAATCTTGGGCTGTAAACCACTTTCCCACATAATTGACTCCTGCTTCGGCAGTCTTGATATCGGACATCTGCATTTTCGCCGCTAGTTGCTTAGGCACTCCTTGCACCAGAAAGTGTAGTTTCTGCGATTCTGTGGAATCAGTTACCTCTTGGGCTAATTTGCAGAATTTTGTGACAAACTCGTTTACTTTTCCGTTTTTGAGTCTGAGTTTGTGTAATTCGTTATGCCTAGACATTTGCGCTCTCCCCCTTGCAAACGCTAGTAGAAACGATTCTTTAAACTCGCTCCAGGTAACATTGGGATGCTTCATGTAGCCAAACACCCAGTCGGCTGCAGCTTCCTTGAAAAATGTTTTTTATGAACTGGCCGCATTCATCTTAACGTATTCCTTTACTCTGTGGCACTGCCATAAAGGAATGCAAAAATAACTACCCGCAAACGTTGGGAACTGCAAGCTGTCCACTGCAAGATGAAAGTCGACCGTTCTTTGATGTGAAAGTTCATTGAGAACTGAACGCTGCCAGTGGTGGTGTGCCAACCGTTTCGCAGAGGAAATGACAGTGTCAGAACTCAGAACGTATCAGGACGCTGGAATTCATCCGTTCTGTCCATGCTGCAATCGATTACGACCTTGGGAAGTCCATAAGGACACTCGTAAGGAAGCTGCAGGTCAATGAGGCGACCATTCGACATATGGTACATGAAGACCTTCGTTACAAGTTGTATGTGTGCGGAGGAAACAGTTCATGTTCATGAAAACCAAGAATAATCAACTGGACAGGGCCAAATGCCTCCTCAACAAGCTGAAGCATCTGGAGGAACCAGGAGTTCTGGGGTTCCTCCTAATATGCGGCCTGCTAACTCCCCTGATCTCCATCCATTGGACTATTATGTCTGGGGCGTCATTGAGAGAGTCCAACAAGCAATCACACAACACCATTGCAGCTCTGAGGCCAGCTATAGATCTTATCCACGATACTTGAGCGCAAACTGGTGGCAGATATTAGAAATACACCATGAGGAAAACAAAGCAGGGCTGCAATGAGGTTTCTATGAAAACAGATACAACATGCCAATTAATTGTTTGGTTTCGTTATGTTTGAATGGAAAGGGAAAAATTCAAATGTCTGATTTCACCATTTTCCAAAAAATGAAGAGCTATAAAAATTAAAAGAGAAAATTTCATTCCAGTAGAAGTGACAGATGTAGAAGAAAAGAAGGACGAAACACAAGAAATCTGGGATAAAATAAAAATTGAATATACACAGGGTCGCAAGACCCTGAAAAAACCCTTATACGAGTAACTGTCTTGTGTGTTGTAAACTTCGTCTATAAGAGCAAATTTTCGATTCCCGACGATCCTCTTACAGCGGTTTCAACTATATTTTTTAATTATCATTCTTCTCGTTTACAATTTCTGTTAGTTTTATCCCTATGTGTTTCCTATAGCACTCTTTTTACTCACCTGTTATCATCTTCAATTGGTCCTCGTTCTTGTCCTATCCTAGCACATTTTCCCTTGCATTATGTTCTCAGTATTGCACCTTTTTCACATCTCATCCCATTGGCCACAGTCTTGTCCTATCCCAGCACGTACGTATTCGATTTGATTTCCAGGCTTCGCAGTGGTTCACTTCTGCTGCAATGACAGCCTCTACATGCTGTCGTAACTGCTGGCAGGCAGCAATGAGTTGGGTCTTATTGTTTTTTGCCATTGCCTCCACCATTGACCTTATCCGAGATAACAAACTGAGTATGTGTGCGATGATTCGCCATGTGTTGGCGATCAGCAATGTTACGCCAGGAGAAAAACAACACTGTGAAGGGTATGCTTATACAACCAAACCCAGTAAATTACTGTAACTTTTCTTATTTCAGTTGACTTCTGTTTTGTGTGTAGATGAGGTAGGAAGTCTGAAGGCTAAAATGTGTAGAGCAAACGAAATTACTTTCTACTGAAAAAAAATGAAAATTTAACACAGTGTGGTAGGACCCTGAAAAAAGCGGACGTTTCAACCTATTTCAAATAGAGGCTAACCTTTGTCAAAGGAAAGAGTGAAAGTGATATTAGAGACATTAGATGACGTCTTATATACAGATCAAGTAGGAGGGGTGGGGGAAAGTATTAGTTATAGAGAGCAGAAGTGAACCACTGCGAAGCCTGGAAATCAAATGGTTTTATTGAATAACATTGTGTATTTTGTAGTCCTATGTAAAAAAAAAAATGTAAATTTTATTAAATGCTCTGTGGTATCTTAAGTGTCTGCTCCTTTTACCTACGGACGTCGTTTTGTTCTCAAATACCTGCCGCACCCAATATATTAGATAAAATTATTTACTCGTTTTCACCAGATGTTCCACAATTCCACTTGATTAATATAAATGTAGTAAATACTACATATTTTCCACAAAATCAAAAAGATCACATAAGTTCAATAACACTTAAAATTACAGATCATTTAGGTAGAATATTTGAATTTAATGGTGAAAATATTGATACTGTATTATCTTCAAAAAATTAGATTTTTTTATTAAATAAATAAATGTAATGAGAAAAAAGTATCTATATCCTGTTCGCTTTGGAATGGGAGTAAAATATAGAAAAGATTTGGTTGGTGGAGTTTTATTCCATTTTAGTTAGAAAAGAGTAATAAATTCGTTTTAGGGAAAAAAGTAATAAATCTTGTTAAAAATAATTTACTGGAAATATAAGAAATTGGTAAGAATATTATCAGTAAAAATGAAACAAGACCTTTTTTTAAGAAAGTTATACAAGATATTAAAAATGATCAAAATTTTCAACGTATGAAACAGTAAATTTTCTCACATCATTTTAAAGGAGGAAGATTAAATGAAGGGCTCCCTTGAAAAACGTTTTAAGTGACACATTGTTCATTTTGAGAAAATTGACATTTTTTTCCTAAGCAAGTTTGATTTCCATAGAACTACATTTGAAAAACACTGAATTTCACAAGGAAAAAGAAAGATTTTTTGTCCTAGATAACGCCACGTGATGGATGACCTCTCTGTTTCGCTTAATTTCATGTTTACAAACTTTCGGTTGATTTGTCATTTACAACATTTTTCCAGGGAGCCTTCAGTTAATAAATCAAAAATTATTATTAAATGTTTAATTGGTAGTGGTTTAAAAGTATTAACTTATTTTTTATTATAATAATTGGAACAAGATTATTGGAATATCCTAAAACACCTGTTGTCAATAAAAATACTGTAAATAAAGAATTTGTTGAATATGATGTTCATAATTCTCAAGCATTGGAAGTAATTCAAACTATGAAATTACAATAGATAAAAATAACTTTTTACTTTTAAATGAAAATTATTTGTACATTCAATATAAAATTGTAAATCCTGATAAAAAAGTTGTTACTGTTTATAATAACGGTTTGAATAATTTATAAATGCAAAACTTGAATATGAAAACACAGAAATTGAAAAAGTCGATGATCTTCAATTAGTATCACTGGTATATAATTTTACAGAATTAACTGATGATATCTCTAATTACAACAGCATCTGTATTGGTATCCAGATACTAGTGATGAAGCGAATATACAAAAATTAACTCATGGTGGAGATGATGGAACCGAAAAATTAAAAGCTGCTGATGCTGATATTAACACAGTAACACAAAATTTTTTAATCCGAATTTTAACAAAGATTATTCTGAAAGATATAAAAGAACAAATGAGAAAACGCTTGGAAAAATTATTGAATTAAATAAAATATTTAGATATTGTAAAGTAGTCAAAAAGTATTTAATGGACGAATAAAACTAACGTTTAATAAAAAATAGCATAAAAAAAATTACATGCTAGCGAAGATGCAAACAACTGTGATTGTAAAATCATTTATTTATTCGTGTGGATTGCTGAAGTTGTATCATCGTTAAAAGTGTAAAGTAAATTAGAAACAATATTAAACAGTAATTCAGATAATAATTGGTGTTTTAATTATTTAAATGGATATAGAAATGTAGGTTCAAAAGTACAAAACAATTCTTGCAGAGTGATAAGAAATTATGAAAAGATTAATTATGTTTATATGTTCTCAAAGAAGGAAAGAGATGACATTTTTAAAAAGTCCTATGATATTTGATAATATCAACTTATCTTCGCTTTGTCTAAAACTTAATAATAAATAGCTTCCATTAAACCAATTACAAGTGAATTTCATTAAAGAGAATGCTAATTATTTAACATTATATAATGAATTTATAAGCTCATGACGTCGATGAATAGGAGAATTGATAGTGCATCGGGTGTGGTACAGGTCCTAAGTCACCCGTATTCGGGAGTTAGGAGGAGGTTCTCATTCAAAAAATACTTCTCTGTATTGAGAGATCTCATTTGCACTGGTATGGCCACATGTTACGAATGCTGTAAACTAGTCTTCCTAGGCAATTGACATTTTCCAAGCTGGTGGGCAAGAGACCAAGTTGTCGGCCTAGAATCAGGTAGCTAGACAATGGTGAATGTTTGTTCGAGTCGCTTGGGTATTACCAGGGAGTATGCAACTGATGGCAAAAGAACGCTGGAAATCCTCCATAGGGCTGCTGCCCCTACGACCCTAACGGATAAGCGGGTTTGAAACGTAGGTAAATAAGTAACGAATTTATAAAAGCAAACTTTAATATTAATTTAGATTGAGGAACTTATATTAGCTATGAAGAGTTTGGAAAGTTATATTCTATAATCGGTGTAGATCTTTCTAAACATTAGAAAAACATTACAGTACAAACGAACTCGTAGTTAAATAAAAATTAAGAACTCAACCTACTTAAGATTATTATTGTATATGCTGTTGTTGAATCAGAAAGATACTTAACGATGAATGTTATAAATATAAAAATATTTTTGAAATAGTTATTCTCTCTAATATATAGAAGCTTTCAAGAAGATTAAGCAAGTCAGTCAATATGAAAATATACCAACAATTAAACCAACAGACTTAAAATCTGATGATACATTTTAAATTAAAGAATTTAAAGAAATTAATACTAAATTATGTAAACGTATATTTGTTAAACTACAAGGAAATGAAGGAGAGATTCAAGTATTTCTTCCGGATCGTTTCAGTCAAAAATTAACTAAAAAAAGGTATTTAACACTTAAATTCACAGGATCTCTTGATTTTTTATAAAGATTTAAAAGATCTAGGTGGTGAAAAGCAAGCACATATTATTGACTTCATTGAAGAATTTGAGAGTGATAGCAAATAATCTTTTTTAAATAATTTCAGGGGCATTGCCTGTATATATTATCATAGCGTGTTAAGACAAATTTAATATTCTTTTTTAATAATTTTAGGGGTTTTAACCCTATTTTAAAAATAGTTAGCATTCCCCTATGACAATAAATGAGGATTATATTCTTAAACTGCATTACCAATTTTTTATCACATATTTTTTTATTTTCCCCCTATTTTTTACTCTTTTGGTTTTTAATCCTATTTTAGCTTTTCTCAGTCAGTACGCATTGGTAGTATACGGTACAGTCAGTGAACCTTTCACTTTTTGGAATTTACATTTTTGGCTTGTGGCAGTGATGGGAGTTGTGTGGGTGTTGGGGTGGCATTGGGGTGGTGTTGGGATGGTGTTGGGATGGTGTTGGGGCTGTGTTGGGGTGGTGTTCCGGTGATGTTGGGATGATGCTGGGGTAGTGTTGGGGTCAAAGAACGTATAAGGATAAGAAGGAAAGGCTCGCGTAGACGTAAGTGGCGCCGCCCAAGTCTGGCGGGAAATGTGTGTTGCAGAGAAGCCACCGTTTGATGATCGGGCAGCTTTTATCACGTGATATAAACACAGCCTTCACTTCTTATCCTTATACGTTTTTTGATTGTTTGTGCTGCTATAACAATGCATTTTAGCGTGGCCTCAGCTTATCACATATCTTGCGCGTGTGTTGCTAAGGGTAAAACAATTGCCAAGCAAATTAACTTATGGCCACAGATGTTATTTTATCCTGATCAGCAGGAAACTGTGAAAAGGATAATAATGAACTTTTATCGCCAACTTGAATTCGAAGCAGTTGCAAAGTCTTCTTTTGACTCAGATCCAATAACTCTAGACACTGAAAATCCAAATTTATTTGAAACAAATTCGGATGCATACGTTGCAGGTTTTTCAGCCAAAAAAAATTCTTGAAAAAAAATGAATGCATTGACTGCTATTGATTTTATTTTTTTTTATAAAAAAATTATGTTCAACATCTTTTCCACGGTCTAATTTTTTGTGGTGGAACCTAACCTAACCTAACCTAACCTAACCTAACCTAACCTAAACATTATGTTCAACATTTTTTCCACGGTCTTTTTCTGCTTTTAAATCACTTTAAAAAAAGTAAGTGAATAAAAGTCATGTTAAAATATTTGCTTTCTTTTTAAAATATATTAAAAATTACAGAATTTAAAAAAAATTACAAGATTTCATTATAAAATAATATTATGGAATAAAATAATTATACTTTCAATATAATAAACCTTGTCAGTAAATAAATGAGAAAATAAATGAACAATAATTTAATTTAGCATTTTAAAACTAAATAAAAAACTTCAATGAATGCAGGCATAACAAAGCATTTGCTGCCCTCTTTGACATGAGCGAGAGTTTCTCTGCATACCACTTTCCCGCCAGGCTGTGGCGGCGCTGCACTAGGATCTACAAACTTACACTAAATCAAGTAGAGCTTTCATTGTTTTCCTTAACGTTCTTTGTTGGGGTGATGTTGGGGTGGTGTCCAAATACAGAAATTCCAAGTGGAAAAGGCACTAACCTACCTGCATACATGCAAAGCATGTGTTATACCTTTATGAAAGTGAAATCTATGAACAAAATTCTAATGGATGCACACATTGATTTGAAAATGAATATGCATACATCTTGCATTCTGAACTTTTCCCTGTCATATTGTCTTGCTGTGCTTTCTGATATTCACACATGTAAAAGATTTGTTCTTTTTTAAGGATTGCTTAGAGTGATTTTCTTCAAGCACTTGCTACTCTCCTCTCCCACTAATGCCTATATAGTACATATTGCTAAACACTTAAAGAGGTATTTTATGTAAAAATTATAATTTCCTGTTTATAGCTTACACAACTTTCTTTGGAATATTATTATTCTTCTCGGTGCTCTATTCTTATTTAAGTCCCTGGTATCACAAAGCAAAAAAATTTTCATTTTTTTGTATAAGATATTAAAAGTGGAGTCTGTGTTTGCTTTAGCTTATCATCTACCACTTAACCCAGTATGAGTTGTCATTGTCCAAGTACGCATTCAGGCAGTTATGAATAGCAAATGTAATTAACTAACCATTTCATTAAGATATTGTAGGATTGCGTTTCATTTTGTGGATTATAGCGTTTTACACCAGAATCCTTCAATTATAAGTTCATCACCTGTTATGTTAGTATAATGTTATTCATTAAAAAGTAGGGCTAAAGCATTAGTGATTTAACATAACATTAAAGATGTTGTTGGTTCGTGTAAAGATCTGTGGACTATGAGTAGATGTTAAAAGGGGACACTCACTTGGGTGCGAGATCTGAGCCCTGCTGCATAAGCGACCCAATGGTAAACCAGAAACTGTTCAAGGGTTGGAAAATATTTTCAAGTTCTTCTGGGTCAGGGTTGCAAGGATGAGGGTTACCCCATTCATACGGACTTATCCTGAAAAACGGACACAACAAACGACACAAAATGACAGAAAGTTGGTCAGGAATAAAAACAAAAACAGAAAAGGTCAAGAGTAGCTGGTATAAAGCAACAAATTGGCAAGCATGAAACTGGTGAAAAGGTAACTGGTGGAGTTAGAATATAACGTTTTGTGACACTTTGTTTGGCTTGGCTAGAGCAAAAAAAGAAAAAATTTATGGCTTAAAACTGAAAAGGGACGGGTTTCTTGCGGAATACACCAGGAACAAATTCGGGGAAGGCTTCGATGATCAACATCTCTTACTTTGGTAAGAAATCACATCCTTGCTGCAAGAGGGATCCCATGGCAAACCACATACAATTAATAAGATTAAATTGGTTTTCCAATTCTTCCGGTTCGGTGTCACATGGATGTGGATTGTCCCATTCTGAAGGTGATATTCTATGAATAAAGTAAATAAAGTAAAACGTGAAATAACTGAAGGAATTAAGACATATTTTATTTATAGAAACAGTTCCGGCAGTTTTAAAAAGTGATTTTTTACAAAGCTTCAGCAGTTACTTTATTACTAAATTTCGAGAGCAGTAGTAATTATATATACACCATATTGCCATTAATGAGCGGACACTTTCGATTTTAGACGTTTTGTCGAATATCTAGAAAAATACTTGACGAATTATCCTGAAATTTCAGGGGTGTAAAATAGGATGTTACACCTCATACATTTCAGCAAAGGTTTTCTCCCAAAGGCAAATAGGGGACCAGCAAAGAAGTGAACCAAAAAAATAATGTTTGGAATCACCCTGTAAAAAATAATGTTTGGAATCACCCTGTAAAAAATAATGTTTGAAATGCATTGTAGCTGTAGCATATGCTTAAGAGGTTTGTTTTAGTTTTCTGTGTTCATTTGTATGAGAAAGCACGTATACTCATGGAGATGTAAAGGTTTCTTTAAAAAAGGTCGAAATGTTTTCGTAAGTTTTTTGTTTATAACAGGCAAGTTTTTAACCCAATGTAATGCCATTTACAGAAAACTTGACAAACTACAGTACAGACAACATGCTGTAATCAGAATAGAAAAATATTAAATATTTGATGAAATATGAGCATTTTCACTAAATAATGTTTAACTGCGCATGCGCATGGGTTACCAAATTGTCT
>JAHWFO010020355.1:490335-508390 GCA_023313115.1 Rhysida immarginata
ACATCCAAGTGTAATTATCCCGGGCAACGCCGGGTACCTTTGCTAGTATATCTATATATATAAAGAAGGATGTTTGTGGGTCTGTGGGTCTGTGTGTATGTTTTTTATACAAATCTACAGTTTTATTCCGATCTTGATAAAATTTCGCATAAATGACCTTCAAAGCATGAGGAAGGTCACTGTCTACCTCAGATTTCGAAAAAATAATAATTATTGATAAAAAATCGATATTCATGGTTATGGCAGGGCATATTAATGAGAAAAATCTCATGACCAACAATGCAAGACAAAGTTTTTGCAACAATAGGTATCAACACGCAATGCACCAAGGCAAGGCAGGGATCAACATTATATATCTCATGACCAACAATGAAAGGAAAATTTTGTGCAAGTGTAATTATCCCGAGCAACGCCGGGTAACTCTTCTAGTCTTCTATATATATAAAGAAGGATGTTTGTGGGTGGGTTTGTTTTTTATACAAATCTACAGTTTTATTCCGATCTTGATGAAATTTTGCATAGTTGACCTTCAAAGCATGAGGAAGGTCACTGTCTACCTCAGATTTCGGAAAAATTATAATTATTGATAAAAAATCGATATTTATGATTATGGCAGGGCATATTAATGAGAAACATCACATGACCAACAAGCAAGGCAAAGTTTGTGCAACAATAGGCCCGTCGTGTTCGCATCAACAATGGTATCAATGCGCAATTCACCAATAACAATGAGCACAAAATGATGATGCAATGATAGAAAGTTCATTTCAATATAGATAAATTTCAATTTGTAACAATGCATAGAATTCCTGGTATCCAGGCTTTTCTTAGAAAAGAGAGTTCTTAGTACTTAACAATTTCTTGAACGTCTTTAAAAATGATCAGTAGCTAGAGATGATGGAGAGTTAGCAGACTATTGAGAAAGAGTGGAAAGACGACAGAGGAAGCACTCCTTTAGCTCCGTGCTGTATTGAGCAAATGGTAAGCATGTCAATAGAAGAATCGGCGATCGCTAGATTACACAAAGATGTGAATGGCCAAGGTTTAATTCAAGACATCGACAGAAGACAGGGAATTGCAACAACATCAAGTATACATCTAAAGTAAGATTACGTGAGTAAGAAATTATTTAGACTAGCAGTGGCATCCTTGGAGTGGTCAATCCATTGTGAGCCATTAAAAAAATTTTTTTTAAATTTTCATTAAGAATTTTACTATATTATGCTAAGCGTTTTCATGTGTTTATTTTTAAGATATTTCAAAATTTATTCCAAAAAAAAAGTCCGAGCCTCGCCGGATTTATCACCTAGCTTATTTGGTAGCACAACAAATCCAAACATTTCCTAAAAATGCATTTTGACTATATTCTGTGGGAAAGTGTATGTTTTGGAAACTGAGATGCTGATAATGCGATGACTTGAACGTTCGTTTCCAAGAATTATTGATAATGAGCATAAAATGATGATGGAGTGACAGAACATTAATAAGGCAGCGTCTATTAATGAGGCAAAGCAGTCACGTGTGTCTCCTTTGAGATCCCTATCAAGCGTCTAGACGACTGGTAAAAATTTATGTGCCTGGAAAGGAAAGAGAAAGAACCAGTATTGGTCAGAGAAACTCTGCAACTAAAACAGAAAAAGCTATACGGGCACTAAAAATATTTGACCAACGGGAGTTTCGAATAGAGCAAGAGCGTATAAGAGCTTTTACGTCAAGAGCTAAAAAAACTTAAATCTACAGTATCTGCTGATGCTCCGCAGTGGTGAGGCAAGTCAAGAAGAGTTAAAATGAAGTCCCGGTATATCACCTAAATTTTCTGTTTTTCGTATTTTTCGAAGAATGGATAGTCCCTTTGCTGTGTTTTGTATTGATTCAGTTATTATTTAAACAATTGGGAGCTATAATTTAATTTTTTGAGATTGTTCTCTTTACCTAGAAATGTAATTATCCCGGGCAACGCCGGGTACTTCTGCTAGTTCTCCTATATATTAAAACGCAAAGCATTTTTGTAAGAGCAAAATTGACTCTTCTGCGCATGCGCATCTGTAGTCAACAAGGAAAGTTACGCCAATCTGTCTAAAGAATTGCAATAACATTGTGATAAGTCATTATAAGACAATATTGACTCTTTGTTTGTGATAAGACAATATTCATTCATTGTTGTAAAATAAATAAACTGAAGATTTGCAGAAAGAAAATCGTATACTATACAGGGTGATTCTGAAAAAGTATGTATCATTGTAAGCAATGACAGAGGTGACCAGAATGACATGATAAAAACTATCTTTACATACATCAGAAAAAATTTTCTTCCCTTAACGTTCTCTGCTTTTAAGCTGCTCCATTATTCTGTTTATTGCTCTCACGATTTTTTATTTATTTATTTTTCAATTAAAAAGATGGAGATTAATAATAAGATGGGTTGTTTGCCGTCAAATTTTGACGGATCCATTTAGTTAATAACTGTTAATAATAAAGATTCCATCCCACCTCTAGAATTATAAAACAAAATTTAATTTGTAACACTACATGGAATTCTTGTGCTTCGGGTTTTTCCTACAATTTCTAGTTCTTAAAACTTCCCATTTTCTAGTACCCGGAGATAATGGAGAATTAGCAGACTATTGAGAAATAGTGGAAAGGCGAGAGGAACAGGGCGATTGTTGACAACATAACTGACAACAAATATCAACTCAAATCTTCAAACCAATAAGCATTTTAAATTATGCTCTAAAATAATCGTTCAAAGAATACATGTTAATTCATATCTATCGGAATGCAACTGAAGTAATGAATGGTTCAAGAAGACAAAAACTTATCCGTGCTTCGGAAACATCTCAACAACGGGTACTTCGTCTATAATGGGAGATTGTAGAATTACTGAAAAACAACAATAATTTATTATTTAACTTCTTCAGGTTGTTCTGTTTACCTACAACTGTAATTATCCCCGGTTAAAGTTCTTAATAATAGCTAATGCCTGTTAGGCCTGTTTCAGTTAATTGCTAATTTATGTTAGGCCTATTGTTATCAACATGGAACAGTTATGAATTGTTAGCGAGATTGCAGCCTTTTTCATGGCTTGTATGGCCTGTGTAGCTCTTTACGTTGAGAATGTGAGATGTATAGAGCTACCATAAACGTTCATATTATTTATAATAAGAGACTACATGAAATGTTATTTTCATTTTGCAGGATTTTATATTATTTTTTATTGCCTTATGCACAATGTTGTGATATGCTGATTTTCTGATCTGCATCTCAAAGAAAATTTATTGTAAATTTTCCACTTCAATTTGTTTTAATTAACACATCAGTGTACAAATCTTGTGAAATTGGCTCATTATTTATTAGTACGGGATTATGGTTTCCAATTTGAGGTAATTGGCTTTTAATCTTGGTTCGAGTCACCAGACAGAGGAGTAAGTTAAAAAATTATTATTGATGATTGCTCAGTAAGGTGATTCCATCTCGTTTGCCGAAGTTAAAAGGGAGAAGAAGAACTAATCAAAGCCCGTATCTCCATGACGACGGAGATTTATGCGGCAAAAAGGAAACCAAAAAAGGATGGAGCGAGCATTCAAACTGTTTCGAGTGGCGTCCCGTGAGAAAATGAAATGATTGGCTAAATGAAGGGCAGTCGGGAGGGAATCCTCGAAACGAAAATTTTCAATAAAAGGAGAGGCTCTCTTTCTCTATCTCTCTCTCGATGCCAAACTCTCCAGTGTGAGGACATGAGCTGTCATGCGGGAGGGAGCAAGAAATGTGGTTGGCTTGGTGGTTTGGAAAAGAAATGATGAACAATAAATATGCCATGGACAGTGCTTTCAATTACATGTTGTAATATTGTGTGAAGGCAAAGTTTTGCTATGAATTCCTATGGATAACGAGACCACAATGTCAATTACGGAAACGCTGTGGCAAAACCAAGCCATTATGCTAAACATTTTCAACGTATAAGACAGTTGGGGAAATAATGTTGGATTTAGAAATAAATAGAAAGGAACAGCAAAGAGAAAGCTGTCTCATACACTAAGACACTTTATCCAATCACCAAGAGTTGGACATTGCTATTCGGCATTGACTCTGCGATGAGCTACGGGAGCAGAAACCACGAGGGATCCGTCTGGGGACCACGGCTTTGGAAGTCGGGCCGGAGCGAGTGGATACACGGGGACGCTTCAGCATGAAGTGGTCGGCTGGGATAGCAATCAGATTTATAAATTGAAATTGATAAACTATCTTGTTACGAAGATATGATGTTGTTAAGAAAGTATAAAACATAATGATAATGTTGTCTTCTGGTTCCATCTTGTGACAGAGGAGTAGACAAAAGCATGTATCGTCATATTTTGGAATGTGAGTTTTAATTTCATTGAATTAAAATTAAATTTAACCGTGTCAACCACGCTCTCTACCACGCCAGCCAAACGTTTATACTCTGTGTCACGTTTTTCAGAGTAACGCGCAGTGGAAGTTAGATAGTTGCTGAATGAAACCACAGAGTATAGCTTTTGGCTTAATTTTATTACCAACAAAAAACAAAACTGTCTTACATATATATTAGACCATTATAATAGGCTGGGATCTTGCTTAGACGCAAGAAACGATAAGGGATATTACCCTACCCAAACGGCAGCATAACGGCAGCATAACTTACAAATAATTAAGATGTATATAGAAAACAGACACAATGACACACGGGCTAACAATCGAGCAGATGTCTGCTTCGACCAAACGCGACCATAAAAAAAAGGTCCAAGCCCATCTGTGGGATAAACCCCAGATTTACAACAAAAAGAACCTATAGACATCGGGTAAGGCGCTTGCCCCCAACATGGAAGCCGAGATTACGCCCAGAGTAGGAAAACGTTATTTGCGATTTTCTTATTCTTTTCTCAATTTTTTTTTGAAAGGGAAACGGCCATTAGCGGCCGAGCCAGAGGATTCGATTGATACCACCCGCAAGGGATGGGATTTGACTAAAACTAATCGAAATACCAAAAGGTAGTTAAGCGCGAAAGCTTAAATCCACAGCGGACGACACAACGCAACTATGAAAGGAAGAAAAACTCGGGTCGTTCGAAGTGGGGCCAGGGTTCTCCTGTTAAAAATTGCTGGACGCTGTCTCCGCTACACCGTAAGAAAACGGCGACGACTAAGCGTTTCTAGTTTTTGGACTTCAAGCCTAAACAGCTAGGGAGAGATTGAAAAAGAGACTAAATTAGTGAATCTGCCATACGCGCTTAACGTTTTCAAAGATAACTGACGTTCGAGCGCGATGCTTAAAGGCATAGTACGAGAGGAGCGAATTTTTCTCTATTCGAGCTGCTAACATCCTAAATTCCCCGTCCCCTCACGCACCCTTCAATACTCAGCATTAAAACAACGCGCTCGAGCGGGACTAACTAGAAAAACTATGGGAGAGCTTTTAAACATTATAGTGAGCTTGCTTAACGGACTAGGAAACGTCACCCAACTTGTGAGGAATACGAATGCACCCAATCCTTGCTGCCAAAAGGCTTCCTAGGTCCAAGGCGTGATCCAGGCGCTGATTCCTGCTGGGATGAGCCGACTGTCAATAGGGCGTAGCCGATGCCATTCGTGTGCTTCGAAGCCTGCTGTGACGACCAACGTTCGGTTAATGAAGGCGACTGCAGGAGCTGCGACGATAGGTAATACTATGGATTCCACGCTGACGGGACGAACCGCGGCTTCAGCACTCCTATTCCGTTCACCTGCTGCAATGTTCCGCACGAGACCTTCGTCCAGTGAAGTCGAGGGCTGTCCTCCGTAATTGTTGGCGGCTAAGTGCATAGGGCGGTAACACATAATTAATTATGACATACGCACATATGCGCTCGCTTCATGCTGCGGAAGCGTATCTCCTTGCCAGAGTCCATTAGAACTCGAGTTGGGCACAAAAACACTACGAATCGGAGATTCAGAAGCTTCGTACTCGCTTCCACCAAGTCCGAGCGAACGCTCTCTTTTTCTATTTGAACGGGAGCGATTCCTCTGCGTCCTTCTCGCTCGGTTTCTAAAGCTCTCTCCACGATTTTCATTTTCCCGCTCGATTTCCCTCTGTTTGCGCATTATTTTGCGCCGCTTCCACTTTTTGACCTTAAAGCGCTTCTGCTCCGCGCTTTCATGAGAAATGGAGCTTAATGTATAGTTTTTGTCAATAGATGGCGTGCCTCCAATGCCAAGCTTGCTCCCCGGTCGTGATGTACGATCGTGAGCCTTCACCAAAGATTCAGTCGCCAAACTTGGTGACAGTTATCACAAGACACGTAAAGGCTTTGCTTTTAATCCTTATATTAAATGGAGAACCAATGTATTTATTTTAAATCCAATCACTAAACTAATTAATAACTACTTGTCGCACTTTAACAGTATTTGCCTTGCGAAATTCAAGGATGTTCGCGTACCACTACTCACTTAACGGTCCGCCATCTGGTCTCTTCTTTGATTATTTTTATTTTGTTTTTTTTAGTCTTTTTGAGTGTTTGTTCATCAACCCTGGTCTGGGCCTTTCGCCCGTTAGGGGACAGCTTGGTGTATCCCTGCCGACATTTCTCGGTGTGGTCTACCCAGGTGTTTTCACATTATTATTATTATTATTATCATTGTTTAGGGAAGCCAAAGTCGGATCAAATCCGGAAGCCAATCCCAGAGGCGGACCCAAAAGAGGGCCAAGCCCAAGGGACTCAAATGCGAGGGAGGGAAAGTTATGCACTCGTGGGAGTATTGATGTTTGGGTGTAGGAATTTCCTTACTATGTGACAGATGTTTAGAATTGTGGCTTTCTGTAAGGTTTGTATAAGTGCGGGTTTAAATTTAGTGTTGACAGGCTTTTGTGTAGCGAGTGTGGAATAACCCCAGTAACAGAAAAAACGATAGGAACAATGTGTACTCTGTTAACTCCCCAAGATTTATTTCATGTGCAAGATCCGTATATTTAGTGATTTTATCAGTATATGTCTTTTGTAAATTGTGTGTGTTGGGGATGGAGATATCAATTATGTAAGTCACTTTGTTTTGCTTATCTATTAGTGTAATGTCTGGTCTGTTATGAGGTATAGTTTTGTCAGTGATTATAGCTCTGTCAAAATATAGTTTATGTGTGGTGTTCTCTAAGACAGTGTCGGGGATATATTTATAGTAAGGAGTGTGAATGTCCCTTAGCTTGTGTATCTTAGCTAAATGTTGATGTATGATGTTGGCTACCTGGTTATGTCTGTGTAAATAATCTGTCTGCGTGAGTATTTTGCAACTGGATATGACGTGTTGGATGGTTTCCTCTGCGATATGGCATTTCCTGCAAGACCCGTCAGTCGAATCTTTGATAATATGTTTTCTGTAGCTTTTAGTGTTAATAACCTGGTCTTGTATGGCCATCATGGTTCCTTCAGTTTCTCCAAACAGACTCCCTCCACTTAACCAAAAGTTCGACGCTTTTTTGTCGACGTGTGGCTGGTTGAGGTCAGAAGGATGTCTACCGTGGAGTTGCTTTCCGAGCCATGATTGAAGTTTAGTGCATGTTGTAGGAATGTCATGGGTGTTCTGCACGCTGTTCAGATTCAGAGGTGTGTATTTTGTATCAGCCATGCAGACTGCTTTGTGTAATGGTGATGTGTGTTGTTTAGAGTGAAAAAATTCTCTGAGTGACTGAGTCTGTTTCTGGTGTAGATCTGTTATGTCAATAAGACCTCTGCCTCCCTCTGAATGAGGCAGGGTGAGTCTTTCAATAGCTGCGTGTGGATGGTGCTTTCTGTGCCTTGTAAGCAGTTTACGTTTTCTAGTGCTTAGTTTTCTTTCTAGTCCCTCAATTATTATTATTATTATTATTATTATTATTATTATTATTATTATTATTGCTTAATAAGTTATGCATTCAATGTGCTTTTTTATGAGTGTAATATACTAAGATGGTACTTTTTATGAATTGTATCTAATGGGTTATAAAACTTTATATTTTAATATCTTTAACTTTTTACTGATATAAATTAATATGATAGATTATTCAAAAACCTATTTCTCATATTCATTTTCTTCAAGAGCACAGAATTATTCTTGAGGAGAAAAATTTGGTTGGGTTAGAAAATTATATTTTTTAAAATTTATTAATCGTCTGGCTCAAAATTTGTTTTATATATTTGCAGATTATAAAACTAATAATTACAAAGCGATTTATATTATTTTTAAAAAATTAATCTCCGTGCGGGAGAAAATATTGAAACTTAAATTCATTAGGACTTCCCTGAAGAGCTTCAAATCATGCTGTTACTTCAATTCTTTCTTAAGGTTGATATCGACTATTTCGAAATTAAGGATTACGGGATTTTGGTCAGAGATAAGGTCATTATCTTAAAGATATCTTTAAATAGTGCGATGTCCAACACATTATTACGGGCGAATGATTACAGTAGAAAGTATCCTCCACGTATACAGTAGCGGTTATGTCCTCCTAACCTGCATATACATGTACCTGTAGAGAATCATACCGTTGTAGTTCTGCGTTCTCGACTTGCAGCTTGGGGGCATGGCATTAAGACGACTGGAATATCATTACCAAGTTCTTCAGCTCATTAACATGGAAGGTATGCTTAGGCAAATTGTAGAGCACCATAAACTTCACTTTACCAGGGGACACGACAATGATGATGATGAAGACCGAATCCATCCCTGTGTATGAATTGGAGACGAGTTCTTGGTGTTCAATGCACTTCTCAATGATGATCGCTGTGGCTAAAGAGACAATTCTTATAGTGTTTGCAATCTTTATGTCTTTACGGTACAGACCATAACCAGTTTGCTTGAAGTCATGGCTTGATTTCAGGTGTGTTTCACAGAGGAAAGTAATAAGAAATTAGGTAAGGTTAAGGATATAGGTAAGGTTAAGGATTAGGTTAGGATATAAATGGATTTCTGTTTCCTCGATAAACTTCTACTAGCACTGCAAGTCATGAGTGACGTTTTTCAAAAACTGGTTGTGTTCGGTGTTGGGAAGAACAATCAAAAATCAAAGGCAATCAATGGATCCTTTGGAATTATTATGTCTGATTGCATTTTCAAAGAAGTAGAAATTGGCTCTTCTTAGGTCTTCTTGAAAGTCACCCAGGTTATATGTTACATCCACGTTGCGAAGCACATAGTTCAACACCATCTGATTTCAGTTGATGCTACCGAATTTTCAGGACACTGTCAGACTTAATTACAGATACTAATCTTTGTTTCTTCATTTTCACGTTTAACGTTAACAGTTTCAGTTCTACCCGCGTGAAATATAATCCTCCTCCCTTGTTATATTATTCACAGCCTCCTCACTAAATGAACATACGTAATCTATTATAATACCCCCCCCCCCATTAAAATAGGACATCTTTCAATTAAATGAGGAGTCACAATCACGTGTCTAAGCAGGGACAATTTCTTCATGGCCAATATATTATACCATTTCCTTGGTATTTTGTTGGGCCATATTTTGACTATAAAACTGCGTCGATTTCTTCTTGGCTTAGAACTCATCAGGATGTTGATAAATGTTTTATGGAATCTGAGATCATCATAGATGAGTAGCAGTTTTCATTTGTGTCAGATTTGATAGTTGTACGTCCAGCTGTCTGAAATGTTATTCAATTTCATTCTACAATTGCTCAATGGGATTGAGATCTAGAGATTGTAGGAGTAGGGGGCATCTAAGCTGAATAAACATTGTTTTATGTTCCTGAAACCAATCATGAACCAAAAAATGACCACTATAGCAGGACGCATTATCTTCTTGAAAATAACCATCTCCATTGGGAAAAACCATCAACTAACAGGCTGAACTTGCCAGCAACGATAATAAATGTGTTATGTGATTCATACGAATTGAAAGGCCCAAAACATGCCAGTAAAGCATATTTGAACCCACATTGTTTTCTCATTTCCTCAACCAGTTTGAAGGGTATTGGAAAGTAATACTCTGGGGGTTCATGCTTTCGTGCTGTTTCGGCCAAATTGTCACTCAGCCATCTACATTGTGTAACCAAAAACGTGTGTCGTCGGATCAGATATTAGGGAGAACCATTTATTAACGGATATTTGCATTTCATAAATTAATTTAAAACATTCAGAGCAAATCAAATTGTATTTATATATTTATTGCCTTATTTTCGAATATAATCGCCGCATTAGTTTATGCAGCGCTCCAAACGTGTAACCAGTTTATGTATACCCATGAGATAAAGTTCATTTGGCTGATAGTGAAACACTTTTGGAAAGTCGTTTTCTCAACTTATTTGGGTGATGTTGATTGTGAGGAGCCACCGTCAAGCTACTGACGTAAGATGTAGAGAATCACCGAAGAAAGGGTGATAAAGTAACGGAAAAAAGAGATGGCAAGGAGTCAAGAAAAAAAGAATGGCCAACACCTCTATCAGAGAATCACTAAACAACAAAATGGAACAGGCAAAAACGAAGAAGAGCGAGGAAGGAAGGTGATTCGTGGAGAAAAGGCCCATAAAAATTAAAAGAAGAAAGAGTATAAAAAGGAAGGAAAGAGATTTAAAGAAAAAAGGAGGTTCGGAGACAGAATGAAAGATCACCTGAATGACTACTCCCAGCAGGGTACTGAGAGTCCAGTCCAGATAGAGTCATTAGGCTTTCACATATCAACATGGATTCTGTGTGTCTTCAAAGGAAGCGACTTTGTGATTTACGTGTGTGTGACTTTTATTTGGTGAATGACCCTCTCCCTGGTGATCTCCAGGGGAAGCTGCATCCCCCCAAATTTTTTCAGACTTTTTCTCTACACAAACATGGATCGTATGGTCTTAATGGTCGCTGATGGACCTTTCTCAGTTTCTAGTTTTATGAAGGAATTGTATGCCAAAACAGGTAACCCTCCAGTTCTAGCATTTAAGGAACCTTTCGTGCTGGTCTTGTAGAGTTTCTCCTCAACTGAGTCGAGAATGCTCTGCAGACTGCCTTCGACTGCTGACAGAATTGTAGATGCTGAGTGCGTAAAAGTTGGCAACACCACTGTCAACTTGTTTCCCACAGATCCTGGTCACCTCATGTTTCACATCAGGGGAGTATGTTGCTTTCCATTGCGTATATCAAGAATTTTATGTCTGAGTTTGGGGACGTACTCGATATTTGCCGTCCAGAGCACAGTGACTGTCCCCGACTCTTGATACGCATTTGGAAAAAGAGATTCCTGACTCTTTTGTGAATTCACAGAGAGCGTATCGTCATGTCATACGCGGGAATGATGGAGTGTTGCTGGTACTGTAAGAGGTCATCTTATGTCATGAGAGATTGCCCTATCCTGAAGAAATGCGAGATGTTTTCTCGCATGGTGGGCAAATGACATCATTGCTCAGAGAGGATGTATGGCGCATCACCAGCAGGTGTAACCTCGCCTCGACCATCAGCTTAGATGACATCTGTATGGCAAAACGCAGAGCCACGTGAATCTATCCCGCCCATATCGTTACCTCGTACACTGCAGGCCGATTCACCACTGCCGCCTCAACCTCCACCTTGAGCTTTTTCACCACCACTGCCGTCTCCAGAGGTTTCAGCAGAGAGTTTGCATCCATAGCCATCGAACGACATCATGATGGCTGATGATGTGAACTCTGTGGTGGATAACAATAAGACGCCATTGAATGCTGAGTATCTTTTCGATAAAAGAATTTCTGGCTCTTCCTCCGCCATCTCTGCTGTCGCCACACCAGTGAAGAGCATTTGTCCTCCTCCAAAGATTCCACTGTCATTTTCGGCGAATTCCAGAATGATAACATCTTTTTGTCCAGACATGTGCATCTTTTGTGCCAGAAAAATGTGTTATTCCATGTTTGGTGACTCCAGCCACGAACTAAACAACCTGGGTTCACTTACCATCATGGAACCACTGTGTCATCATGCCTCGATTTATATTTGATTGAAAATGCATTTGCTAGTACCCCTGGTACAATGGAAGTCATTCCATGTTCATTCTCCGATCACAGCGCCATCATGTGGTCGTTGAACCCTCCATTGCCAGCAGCAGCTACAGGGAATGCTTCCCATCACAAATGGTTCATGAACGTTTCTCTGCTGGACGACGAGGAGTATATGGGTTCGTTCGTTCAGTTTATGGAATGCCATCTCCACAATGTGCGTCCGTCTCTTGCCTCGTGGTTAGTTATCAAGGGAAAAATCAAACGTTTCTTTAGGAAGATTGAGATCATTGCGGCCAGGCTTCGACGTTGTCAACTCCTCATGCTCCAAGAAATTCTTCGGCCTTTTTGTAATTCCTCCTCAAACGAGGAGTTTGCTGCTGACATTAGAGAAGTAAAGAAGGAAATAAACATCCTAGTGATACGCAAGGCTGCCGGCGCGGCACTCACAGCTAAACTCCCTTTGGCTGCTGAAACCAGGCATATGTCATTGGCGGCAGCATTCACAGTGGAGAAACACTGAACTAACATCAAGCGATGCCATCATCTAGTGGTGGAAGGTGGAGTTGTGGAGGGTTATTCAGACTTCTTATCAACCTTTCACGCCCACTTTTCGTCCTTTTTCAACTACACAATCGTCCAATCAGATGCTATGAGGAATTGGATAGAGGCACTTCGGCCTTTGTCTGAGGATTCTGATGCCTCCATTACTCGTCCGTTCACCTAAGACGAACTCAAGAAGTTTCTCTCCGCGAACGGTCATGCCCAGTCGAGCCCAGGCTTGGATGGCTTTTATACCCATTCTACAACATGACCTGGAAATTTCTTGGGTCTTTCCTGGTACAAGTGCGGATCCTTCCTTCATTACGCCAGACTTCACCATCAGGAAATTCATTCTCCTTCCCTAAGTCCCAGATCCGGAGAACGTTATCCGCACAATGAGAAAAACACACACCTTAAACTCTTCACCGACAACTTCTTTGTTACTGGATAGACCTGCTCTATTCCATCTCGCAGGATGTCTGATCACTTAATCTATCAGGTGTGTTATGGAGGAAGCTCGTGTTCGTCATCTGACGCTGTAATATTAAGCATTGACCAGGAGAAGGCCTCTGACAAAGTAAATCATGTGTTTTTTTTTGAAATTCTTCGTCATCTTCGTCTTCAGGCTTTTGCTACAGTTATTTCTGCAGTGTATGCTTCAGCCACATCTTGTGTGGTGATCAATGGTTCCATATCGCGCACCTTCAAACTCTTAAATGGTGCCTCTTTAACCCCTTTACTTGGAACCATTATTGCGACAACTTAGTTGCCACCCAGGTGGTCTGGGATACGATTTGCCTGCAGCATCCATCAACATCAGGTCGCTGGCATTTGCAGACGACTTATTGCTGTTTGCTTCAGATTCTACTCCCTGAATATCTATAAAGAGACTTTCGACCACTTTAGCACTTCGACAGGCAGCTCCATCAACCTCATCAAGTCTAAAGATATTGCTATCGGGAACTGGGCTAGTGACTATTTTAAACTCTTGCCAACATCATGGTGTGGCCAAGTGTCAGTGTTAGGGCATTTGTTATCTTATCAACTTGATATGTACTCTCGTCCTTGGCAGCTAGTGATTGAAAAGTGTTTCCTGCCTTGACAAGAATTTTTGCTTCACCACATTGATGTTTGTCAAGGTGCAGTTTATTAAATTCCAAGTTTTAGCTCTGTTGACTTCTAAGTGCCAGTTCACTTTACTATCTCATCATCAGCTACAAGAAGTGCGTAGAGCAATTGTGAAGTGCGTGTGGGGCTATGGTGCCAGTTGATATCCAATCAAGACTAACTTTACTTTCATCCGCTATGATAGGGGGGATTGGGACTGTCAGACATATGGCACGAATATGTCTGGGATCAGCTGGAATAGCCGCATTGATCCATGTATTCCACCATCCCCCTCTATTTGGGCAAATTTTATGTTTCTGCTTCTTCAATTCTTTTTGAAGTTGAATAGGTTGCTGATTCCATATTCGTTGTCAGTCATGAATAAGTTACGATTTCCGGACTTTTACAAAAATGTACAACTTGATCTAGTGACTTTTCTTCCTGGACTACGACAAATTGACCCACAAGACTGGGGTGGCCTAATTCATGCTTGGTTCTTCCAGCATCCGACCTAGGTGCAACCACCATCGTCTGTCGTTTCCACCCTGATTATCCGTGGTCAGCCATCTTTAAGACAATTAAAGCACCTTGATAGAACTTCACGTACTTACCTGCTGCGACTGCTGCATGACGGAGTTTACACTCTCCAGTGGCTCCATCTATGGAAAGTAGTCGAATCTGCTGGATGCCTGTTTTGTGGTGTGGATGAATGCATCAAACATGTGTTTTCTGAGTGCTCGTTCGCGAAATCCAACTGGGATTTTCTCAAACAACATTTTGGACTGGCAAGTCTCTCTTACCAGGCAGTGCGATTCCTGAGACGATTCCAGTGGTTTTACTTGAAGCTGGACATGGCCATTTACATTGCTTTATGAACAGAGAAGTGTGAATAGCTCGAATAGACAGGTCGCATGGAGCAAATCTGTAGTTGTATGGGGGAAATGAGTGCACATCTCAGGTTCTTCCTCTATTTGGACCAGCCGTGTTTCAAAGGCATTAATTCGTCATCCAAACGCCTTTGTGCGGTCGTTGGGGGGGGGACTATGACACCTTTGGGTATCATTTCACGTTCTCCATTTCACCAGCTGCCGCTGGGCTGTCTCAATCATAGACGATTATTTACGTGACACAGACCTTAAATAAAAGACTGATGGTGACAATATTATTAGAAAGTATAATATTGCTAATGATTATTCTTATTCCGAGGATGAAGGGACCTACTTACCTGCCTCCTGCCCGACGTAAGTGGAGTTGAACACCGCTACTTAATTGAGAAACCACAAGCCACGGACATTTTTGATTAGTGCTCAAAAAGGATTTCGCCATAGAATCAAGATGACGCGTCAAAGGGATTCCTATTCAACAGCGGTATTCATGAGAAACCATAGCTGTGTAAAAACATTCTTCGAAGGAAACCATCAGGAGATAAATGAGGCCAGTAACCATTTTTTTTTTGCTTTTAAACTGGACTTTGTTGCTGTTGCCTTAATACTACTAATCACAATGTGCTTTTGATCTCAGATATTTCCCATGATGAATGTGATAGATCCTTTCCGGTCTCAAATAATTCTTTTATTACCTCCCAGCCTTTCGACAGAAAATCATATTCTACTCCAATACATCAATACATCAATACCTCGTCAGCAGAGCCCAGCTGCTTGGAATCTTTTAGCACTATCAATTCGGACGGAGCCATTATTCCACAAAGCTTGCTGGAAAATCAGTTTGTGGAAAGTCAGCAGCAAACGAAAGTCTAATGATTGTGATTTAGAAAATTTAAATTGTGAAAGGAGTATTTAAGATTGAATATTAATTATTATTATATATTCTTGATGAGCAATTGTCGTTAAAGTAAATTCATATCATTTCCAAATTCGTCCCGTTTTTTTTCTCTGTACATGTATTCTACTGTGCTTTTTGAAGGCACATGATCGATAGAGAAAGCTTAGCTTGTTACGTAGAAAGGGCAGAAGGCCATTTCCTCAATAACCAAGCCAAAATATTCCACTGCGAAACTCTGAGGATTTTTCAAGATTGTCATTGTTAGAAGAAATTTTACACAGTAAGCTAATTTTCTCTTTTATCTACAATTTTCACGATTCTGACAGGATGGCCATCTACAGATGAAGATGAGAGAAAGCGGAGCTGGTCAATTGTAGAGGAAGCATCTTCAGGAAAGAAGTGTGCTGAGAGAGTATGGAGCTGGACGGTGAAATAAAGAAATCTTCAAGGAAGGAAATCCACGAGAGAGAAGATTTTAGAAGGCAATGAGGGGTAAGCAAATAATTTTTAATTATGGAGCACGGAGTTTAAAAGAGTGGCTGAAGAAAGAACACTATACAAAGAAAAGTGTTAAGCCAATAGAGGATTAAACTAGAGGTTTCCTACAGTTAATAAGTTCCATTAAAGAGTGGAAGCAAAAAGAATGAATAAAGGCTTATATTAGTAATTTTTCGAAAGAAATCCAGTCAAAATTAAAAGTAGAAAAACATGCTACTAAATTAAAGAATGCAATGAGGCAAGCCGAATCATTGCTCTCAAAGAAAAAAAGTAGAGAATGGCAGAAAGAAGACGGGCGTATTGAATGTAGTGAAGAGAAAAACTACGGTGTTCCACGAAGTAGTAATATGTTGAAAGTTCAGCCTTAGTTAAATATTAAATGATGCAAATAGGAAAGAAAATTCCACACCCTGAGTTCTAACCAGGAACCTTCTGCTCGCCATGCAGAGGCACAAATCAACTGCGCCACTGTGGACATGGAAGCATTACGCTATCTACATATCCTTAGGGCTGGTTGGAGCAATATCCAGTTCACAAACTGGGACTATCTTTCCTACTGGCGTAATATTCGTCTGAAAGTAAGTAAAGAATGATCTAATTCGAATTTTCTCACGCCAAACCTCAGATGTTTAAATAATTGATGAAAAACAGCTCCAAGGTCTGCTCCAACCAGCCCTAAGGACATGTAGAAAGCGTAATGCTTCCACGTCCACAGTGGCGCAACTGGTTTGCACCTCTGCATGGTGAGCAGAAGGTTTATAACTGTTTGAAGGCGACCTGTAGTAGAAGAAAAGTTAAAACAAGAAATTAAGCCTCCCGAGGAAGGTGTAGGAAAGTAGCGGAAGCCCTGAGTTCACCTATATTTTTATTCCTTCATCTGCACTTTTTACCCCCCCCCCCCTATTTTTTAAACATCAAAAATTGATTTTTCGAACCTTGTATTTAAAAAATACAAAAGAACCCTATCTTCGTTCCTATCTGATCATTTTCGATCGAATGATATATCACACCCTGTATGTTGCCATAAAGTTCTAAAGACCAAGTGATTGCCACTTCCACAATTCCGACCCTATTGGGACAATTTGGCCCAAACTTTACAGTGATATTGATCTTGCCTAGAGGAACCCGCATGCCGAATTTCATTCCTTTATATGCATAAATACGCGTAGGCTTTTTGGTCCTCTCTAATTTCCGCCCCCGAAACTCCGACCCTAGTGGGCCAATCAAAACCAAACTAAATAGTGAAGGTGCACATGCCAACAATAAGCTGCGTTCCGAATTTCAACCTTCTACCTCAAAAAATGCGGAAATTATGAAGGGGACGGACGGACGGACAGACAGACGGACATTGTAAAAGCAATAAGTAGCTCCATTCTTCCGCTACTTAATAATTCAAAAAAACTTGAGGTAATTTTAGCCTTTGCTAGAGCATTTGCCTTTTACAACAACTCTATTAATATATTATAACGTAGAAATAATTCACAGAGTATGCAACTCCTGTACGTTTAAAACTTATTTTGTTTTGTTCTGAGGTTTATAATATTAGAAAAAAAAGCGTTTTCGATTTCATGTTTATATGATATTTTCTGCTTGTTTTGTTCCCTGGAGTTTATCCTGAAAGTTTTTACAGATCATGCAGAAATATTCTGTATAAGTTCTGGGAACAGTATTATTACACTACTGTTTATAAAAATCGCAACACCCTGATGGAATGGTCTAATCCATATGCAATTTGCAATATTTGCATACAATGGGTCAGAGTATAAATGATTAGATTTTCAGAGTAATTGTTTGAAAGAACACCATGCCTCGACGACGACGAAGGGTACCATATCAACAGCTGACAGACTTTGAAAGAGGACGCATAATTGGTCTGCGTGAAGCGGGATGGTCGTATCGAGACATTGCTACTCGTGTAGGACGTAATGCAATGACAATTATGCGTGCATGGAGGCAGTGGAGCGAAGAGAACAGGGCACACCGAAGACCAGGCTCAGGAAGACCCAGCACGACGACACCGCGAGATGACAGACACCTCTATCGCATGTGTGTAGCAGATCGTACAGCCACTTCCACAGTGTTAGCACAACAGTGGGGTGCTACAGTAAGCAGGACAATGTCTGCTAGCACTGTACGACGCCGTTTGATTTCCAGAGGATTGATGGCACGAGTACCATTGTTGCGGATTCCTT
>JAHWFO010020355.1:508400-625031 GCA_023313115.1 Rhysida immarginata
ATGGCAATCTGAACAGTGACCGGTACATCAGGGAAGTTGTGCAACCCGAGGTCATCCCCTTCCTGCAGAACCTTCCAGGCGCTGTATTCCAACAGGACAATGCCCGACCGCATGTGGCCAGAAATGTCCTCGCCTTTTTCCAAGCACATCAGACGCCCTTGTTCCCCTGGCCTGCGCGTTCACCAGACATGTCCCCAATCGAACATGTGTGGGACAGGGTTGCTCATCGATTGGCTCGTCAGACTCCTGCAGCAGCAACTGTGGATGAACTGTATACCCGTGTAGACAGAGCATGGCAGGACATTCCCCAGGCCCTTATTCAGAGCTTGTTTGACTCAATGCCACGACGTTTAGAGGCTGTAATTGCATCCCACGGTGGTTTCACCCGATAGTAATGTGACAATAAAACGCATTGTATTGACCCGAAAATCTAATGGTTTCTTTTCTGACCCATGATATGCAAATGCTCCAAAATTAATGCAGATTGGGCTATTCCATCAGGGTGTTGCGATTTTTATAAACAGTAGTGTATATAAATAATATTTATTCGTATAAATAAACTTAAATAACCAATTACTAGGAGGGTCATAAAATTCATACAATTGCAGAAAGCATGATGGTACGGCAACCAAATTTGTTAAGCTCACCACTACCTCTCCACACAAATTCCTTGCAAAGTCACACACTTCTTCCATCGATATTTTATCCGTGAATGCCGTAAATGTAGAGGCCAATCTGCAGCCGCAGTAATGGCGTCGTCATCGCTGCGATGTCGTCTCCCAAGAATTGGCTTTCTCGTTTTCCTAAACAGGAAAACCTCTGTAGGCGCCTGCCTGGCCTTATTTAGGAAATCCAATAAGCCACTTCATGGTGGACGATTTAATAGCGATGATGAGGTCACTTCTGCTTTAAGGAGTGTTTTCCGACCAGACGATGGGCTCTGCATTTATGGCCTTCACGGGTAAAATATCGATGGTAGAAGTGGGTGACTTTGCAGGAGTTCTGTATGGAGAGGATTTGGTTGCCGTAAGATCATACCTTCTGTGCTATTGTTTGAACTTTATGACCGCCCCTTGTACATGTGTTTTTTTTAATTAAACGCATGACAAAAAATTTTGACTTATTCATACGAAAATTCGATAATGTGAAAACCGGACAATACGAACACATTTTTGGGTCCTTTGAATTACGCAATAATGAGTTTCAACTGTACTTTGTTCACGATTTTCGGATGTCTTATCGATGTAAGTTATAGTTTTTTGAAGATGTTACTGCTATGATGATATGAGTGCACCTACAAAAGGCCAATGAAAGACTTTGAATGAGAGTTCAACAACAAAGGTTGAAACTGAACTTCGACAAGTGCAAAGCAGTGTATTTAAACAAATATAGTAATTGACCAACAAACTCGCTTGCTTTACATAAGAAAACGCTAGACTTGGTCGATAACTGCAGACATTTTTGTGCGACTGTAGACATAAAAACTGAGTTGAAGACATCATGTGACGTATGCACTAAATACAGCGAGAGACGCCAAATTCTGTCTTATTGCTTCCATAGAACCCAACAGCTCCCTTTCCATCGATATCAAGTTACTCCTACGCAAGACGACCATCCTGCTCTATGGCATGCCAGCGTGAATCTAAGTAGATCGAGTGAAATTCAATCGTTTCAGAATGGCACCCTGAGGAGAATTCCTGAATGAGACAAGAGCTCTGCGAAAAATCAATCCACTCACAGCTAGTTTGAAAGGATATACATTGATCAAATTGGCAAAAATCATCTAAAGAATATTTTGAAGAAAATGAAATGTCATAGCAACGGCTTTATGATGGCAGTTTTGAGCACTCATAAACATAGAATGGTATACGATTAGAGTCCATCAACTTTCTTCCTATCACAATGAGTCACTGATGAAGTGAACTTGGTTCACAAAATGTACATCTGAGTATTTATTAAATAATTTTGTATGTTAGTGGTTTGTGTTATCTTTTTTCTTTATTTCAGTGTCCACAGTCTCTTGGCGTGTTTATTTTATTCTGAACGAGACTGTCTTACTAATAAAAACTAAATAATAGGTAAGCATTAAAAAATAAAATAAATAGAAAATCAAAAATAAATAGCTGACGTTTCCGGTGGAACATTTCCTTTCTCAAATCAGGGAGGCTAGTTCTCTAAATCAAAGAGAATATTAGAGAATTATTCTGAAGTGATAATTCTCTAGTATTCTATGACTTCAGGTAAACTTTCTAATATTCTTTTTTGGTTTAGAGAAATAGCCTTTAAGCTTTGATAAAAGAAATACTCTATCCGAAACGTCAGCTATTTATTTTTTATTTTTGATTAAATTTATTTTTTATTACTTATTTGTTTGTAGAGCTCTTGTGTCTCGTCCTTCTCTATTGACAGAAAATTACAAATAGTACTTACAGATAAGTATGACGTATTTTAAAAATAATTTCTATTTGACTGAATACAACACTAACAACGACCGGCTAATTCCTGGAACCACTGTTTAAAGCACTCGCAGGGAATGCTGTGCAGCAGACTCGTCACTGCCGTTTGGCTGGCGGGAGTCACCAAGCTATGTCTTGTTGATGTTTAGAAAAAGTAAATCCCCTGGATCAATTTCAGGCGAGTACGGAGGATGATCCAACGTTGGAATCTGTTTCTGGGCAAGAAACTGTTTCACACTGAGTACGTAGTGCGAAGGTGCGTTGCCTTACAGTAGTATCCAATTCTTGTTCTGTAACAACTGGCACTTTTTCTGCTTGGTATGATGGGTGCATGTCACTCCATACTCTTCATAGGCTTCTTTCGCAGTTTTATTCGATTTCACGCTGATCCATTTTAAGGTTTTTGACGACATCGCTATACAAAGGTTTCTTGTTGTTCTGTTATCGGAAAAACTGTTTCCCCAATCACGTTTCCAAAGTAGAGGTACAGACACTTGTTTGAATTTTCCTGTTTCTCTAAAAGAGAGTGTATATCTGAAACGACAATTTTTTTAGGGTTTTTATTATTCTCTGTGCAATTTTGATCTTGATTTACAGTAAATGTTGAAACTAGGACCATTTGGCGCCAAATACAATATTTCTCGTCCACTGTAATTAAACTTGTTTTAACATATTTGAATGCATGGCTGCAACATGTTCCCGAGGTTATCCATTAATGAGTTGAAAGTCTTTGGATTGCTTTCTTATGTACGTTATTTTGAGATAACGCCAGCTGAAGAAATGCATTAGTTGGATCAAGTGATCGAGATTGCCTTAGTCCACGTGAGATGGCCCGAACATCAAAAATTCTCTGAACTACCTTGAATATTCGAATAAAATGATGCCTTTTTCATTTATTTGATATGGTTAGGGTTGTAAACTGGATGCTTTTGAAGAAATTAGTCTTTAAATAATTATCTACAAAGAAAATCTTTCTTGTATGCCAAATTCCATGTTGAATTGGTTCATCTGAGTTCCAGAATCCGTATATATATATTTATATGAGTAATACGACGGGTTCGTTAGTATCTACATATACCCCTCAACATGTGCAAAATAAGCGAGATTGAACAAAATTTTATATTGTTAGATTATACAGAATTTTTGCATTTGAAACAAAACTTTTAATATTTCAATTAGCATTAAATATAACTGCATTATATAGCCAAATATAATTTTGAAGAATTTATGTTATACGATTTAATGTTTGTGACCTTGAAACTTTATATTTAAAAGTTCAATTTTTGGTAAATTTTTAAAAGTTTTTTAAAAAAATCTTTTATGACTTTGCTGTGTATACTTTAAAACCATAATGTTTAAATCATATTTTGAAATTTTATTTCATTTGGGCTTGTTGAATAATTTTCCTTCGAAAATTATATAGAATCTGATCATAATTTGTTGATTATTTTTTTTTTAATTTATGTATCGGGGTCCAATACGTCCTTCCAGGGCCTGTATGGCCAGAGGCCGACGAGTTGGGTCCCTGGATGGACCTGGATTCACGACTGCTCTATGATGGTCGCAGCAGCCAGGGGGGTGAAGATGGTGACTAGCCGTGCCTGATGTAGCTTAACTTCAGAGTTGTGGTCAGTGAAAGCCCACCAGACCACGGCCTCCCCCTCATGTTTTCTACTGATGTTTGAAATACCGCAGCGCAAACTTTCAATGCAAAATTTTAATTGGCTCTTAATTTAGTGTTAATTTTTTTCATTAAATTATTTTTTGATCATTATCAATTGGCTGGGGAAGACATTTTATTTGATAATGCAGTTATTTGGCCGCTATGGAACTCCAAGAGAGGAGTTCATCTTGGTTCATCACTTAAGGCTTAAAGTTTTGAGGGGAAAGTTGTTTAGATGGATGTACAGTAAATGAAAATTAAAATATTTACTTATTAAATAATTAGAAATTTTTTTTTCAGTCATTGTTGAAATCTAAAAATGTAAGTATAAAAAAAGAAATTTTATTTCTATGTTACGAGAATGAAAGCATGGAGAGACTTCAACTCTCTGCAGAAGTTTTAATAAATAAAAGCTTAGTTGAACAGCTCTGATATGAATGCAACTGTTTATAATAATAAATCTCTACTCTAACTGCTATCTTCTGTTTGAATTCAAACAAGTTTGACAAGTTATAATATACTAATTGCAGAGGCCAACAAAAATAACTTTATAAAAGCTTTTTAACGTTAAGAGTTGGTTCTTATGCTTTTTTGTGCAGAATCCGTATCTGACCTCAGTTTTTTTCTATAACCCACAGATTTCTTGTTTTTCAATGGATTTTTAAAAAAAATTAAATTATTCAAGGTTTGGGGCCGGATAAATTTACTTGTGGCCCCTTGAGAAATTGACATAAATTAATGTCTCAATCATTGCTGTCGTAAATGTAAATAGTCATAAAATTTTTTATTTACTCGCTTTTCAGATTATATCGTCTATAAATATTTTAAAAAAATGTGATTATAATAATGAAAAATTGTATTAAAATTTTTGTTTAGGACATATACTACGTGGTTCACGGAGCGTTAATGTGTATTTTTACCTTGCAAGCACAAAGAGCACAATGCTGACGCCCAAATAGGCGGTACCCATGCATATCCAGACGGACGAATCGAATGGCAAGAGGAAGGAGAAGAGGGAAGGAGGTGTTTTCACTGGTTTCTTGAATAAAATTGAGATGCCAAGATTCATAAAGGGAGTTGTGAAATCAACAGCATCTTGCCTTGTTCGAGTGATTGTTAAATCCGCAACTGCAGCTTCTGCTTCCTATCAAAAAAATTTTTAATGAATATTAATGTATAATTTTAAAATGTGCAAACAATGCTGTTCAAATGGATCATATTTACTTGTTTGATAAGAGCTCCGACCATTCCATTCCAGATGCCCGATGTCTTATTATCTCCATATTTTCCATCGACTACAGGCTTTATAATGGGGATAAAATTTCCTTTTTTTGCCATGGCATAGATAAGATCCACCGAGAATCCTTCATATTTATCATTTCCTTCGAATAAATGGGCATCTTCTTTAATATTAAAAAATGGTGTGTTCTGTTCAGTAATAAAATATAGGAAAGCAAAATTAAAAAAACGAGTTTTTTAAATTAGCTTATAAAAGATACATAAAATTAAATTTAAAATTTGTCCTTGAAAGAAGATCAGTTGGTCAAATTTAACAATGAAATTATGAAGAAATACAGAATGTGACTGTGAAATTTGATAAAAACTACGGGAAAAAACGAAGAGAACCGTTTGCAGGGCATAGATGATGGTCAGCGTTTTAAAAGAAAATAAACCGCAGAAACGGAATTAAAAGCAAAAATGAAAACTGCTTTTTTTGAGTTGGGAAAAACGTAATAGGGAATTCCCTAATCTCAACACCCTTTTGTGACGTTCCGGTTAAATGGAAGTCACGTATGTCCGATGAAGGGAGGGGGGGGGAGGAAGTAGTTCTGTTAGCAATTTTAGAGAGAACTTCGTTAGTGTTCTGAATTATTCGTTTGTTTTTTTATTTATATGCGTGTTTTGAGCTAGTTTATAGGCGTTTGTCGTGTATTATATGGTTGAAACGTAAATGCGTATGAAACAGTGTTGTGAATCTTAATTGTTGTGTGGTTCTCTGTTGGCGATCGTAGTCGATGCTCTGTTAGAGGGGCAATTGTTAGCGGCGTTTCTGAGATGATTTCTCAGCCTCCAGCAGAGTATTGTTGCAATCGACTTCTTGGAAATTGTAATACGTCACTGGCTTGTTGTTTTTGTTTGTTAAAGAGATTCATTTTTTTTTTTTGTAAACAATTCTCGGAGCGAGATAGGCGTACTCTATGCGTTGAGTTGAATGTCGTACTCTAAGCGCTATACGTCATCTAAGTGCTTATGCGAGGTCATCGGAGGAGACCAGACTTTCTTTTTCACCTTCCCGATGGCCTTCTGATGCCTCGTCAGATGTGGACGGGCCTCGTTTTTGAGGCGTTTGATTAAGTCGCGCAGCCCTTTATGGGCTGCCCGCCACTTACCGCATGTGCGCCTGGGCGCCTAGATTTTAGCAGCAATTAAGATCTTCTGATTAGGCGTCCGCTGAGGCAATACCATCTGCCTCAGCTCCAACAGCGGCCTCCTGTTCGAAAACGGCTAAGTAGAAATTATGTCAAAATGTTCTCGTTATTAATTATCCTTTTAAAGTTGTAATTTTACATGTTCTTTTTTATATTGTGCGACCATGAGTCAGCTTCGATATTGGCCAATATCGTCGGATGAGATGTGAATTATAGCGGAGCCATGAAAAGACAGCTACAACTATATGCAATCGGAAGTGGAGTTTCGAAATGAAATGCGGCGATAAGCGATCACACAAAGACGGTAATTCAGAAAAGTGAAGAAAACTGGTGAGTGATGATTTTTGTTTAACTGTCCGGCGCTGGGAACGGCCCTTCGAACTAAAAAAAAAAACCAGTTTAGAGTTTAGTGGTGTCATTGGTCCTCCCGTCCTTGGCATCTACAAAAGTGAACTCTTCTCGGCCTTGCTTCTACGCCAAGTACGGTGGCATCACTCCCATGAACTTTTCGCGAAGCTGCTTTGAATTTTTGTGTACATTAGTTACCGTCCTAGTCTAAGATTAGAATGCTTGTAATGTCTAGCTAAGCACTCTGCCGTGATCTAGAGTATAGCAGCGGAATATGGGAATCTATGAAAATGAGATGCATGGATAGTTAGTATTACTGACTTGGCGTTCTCGTGCAAGTGTTATAAAACACCCACGAACTTCGTCAGAGCTCCAGGCTTGCCACTGGCTGTCATGGCTAGAACCTCCGTGCTTGCCACGAGGGGTCTCTGCACCTCCCCCCTGGTAGTCAATGAAAGGAGGCGCACGACGCTTGTGATCGTAAATTCATAGAGAATATTTGATTCGGGAGCACGGGAGAGTTCATAGAGTCATTTCAGTCAAGCTAATGCTCTCCCTCCCTCGTTTTCAAAAGCATAAATTCCCTCCTGCTACTTTGAGAATAGAACACGGGCAGGAGTGCCGATATCAGTGTGCATAAGCACCGTCTTTGTATATATTAGTATAGCGTATTACAGGATAACCATAGGGGCCCCTAGAGTAATTGAAATTGAAATTTTAGATATAAGGTATGTTGTAAGAGATCTTGCGAAATATTGAGCAGGAATAAACTAAATGTACTTTAACCGAATATCACAGTGTCAGGCTGTACCTCATTTTAATTTTGGGTCTCAAACTTTAGCGTCCTTTCACCTCAAAACCTATCGCTAGATGCGGGGTAGATTCTAGCATTTATTGCGGGGGTGGGGGGAACGCATCACTTTCGCCTGCTATATTTTTTTTGCTTCTTCGACCTATATCTTTAAATGTTACTAAATATTGTACATGCAGAGGGTATTTTAAAAATAATTTCATAAATGAAAAATAGGGAAGTTAGTAAGGCTGATTTAAGCTAAGGAGTTCATATGAATATGGGTCCGAATTTGAACGCTAAGATATGAAAAGAAATAAAAATGCCGCAACCAATATCAACATGTTTAAAACTCAGCTTCTATAATGTCTGGGAAGATGAAATTTTGGGGGTTACTGTGGCACCTAAATCTGTTGACAGCATTAAAATTTGATCTTATTCCAAAGAGTAGTTTCTGAGTTACGCACTCAAAATCGCAACACGTGCTGGTCAGTACTCGCATGTGAGCACTGTTATGATTTTGAATGGGTTACTCAAAAACTACTTGAAGGAATACGATCATATTTTAACGCTTTACACAGTTTTATGTACCTAATTATTCCTCCAAAAATCACTACCCTAGATTTTACAGCACCTGAATTATTAACTTGTTAATCTTGGTGGCGGCATTTTTATTTCTGTTTACATCTCGGTTAGCTTTCAAATTCGGACCCATGTTCATATGAACTTTTTTGCTTAGAATCACCTATACTATCTCCCCTAAAAGTATTTTTGAAACGCCCTGTATATAAAATTGTATTATCAAGGAGAGCAAACTATATTTAGAAACTCGGATTTATTATAAAACAAGCTGATATATCAGGCGCTGTTTTATTTTGAAGATATTTTGAAATTTTCTTCAGATCGATCAAGAATCTTATAATCATATCTCAGAATCCTTTTGAATCTATCTTATATAATAAATTGACCTCGGTGGCTCAGTGGTTGCATGATCGCCTGTGAATCCAGAATAAGCGGGGTCCTGGCCGAGGACGACGAAGATTTTTCATGGGGAAATCCTGAGATCACGCACTTCCTTCGGAAGGGAAGTAAAATCGTTGGTCCAGTGTAGTTGTTTGCCGGCTGCATGTTAAAGAACCCTTGCGAGGCAAAATTTGCGGCCGTTCTGATATGAGCATAGTAGCTTAAGGGACGTTTATAACAACCAACCATCTTACAGGGTGAGTATAAAATGTATCGAGAAAAGTTTCGGAAAAATAGACTTATTTCAGATATTGCTACAACACCTTAAAATTCTTCAAAGTATATCCCTTGAACGTCGACACACTCTTGCCAGCAGCTTTTCCAAGACTCACTGATAGAGGGATTTTGGAAGGTCCTGAAGGGTACGTGTTCAAGCTTCTGTGACGGCACTTAGGGTCCCATGGTGGTGTCGTTTGAGGGAGGATTTCACTTTTGGGAATAAGAAAAAGTCTGCTAGGGCCAAGTCGGGACTGTCAGGGGACGTACTTAGAAATGTAGGTTCTAGTGCAGCACCAGGAAAATGGCCCAATTTTTCAAAAATTCACAAAACCTCATAAAACAGGGTAATAGAGTAATAAAACAGTAAAAAAAAGATAAACATGATAAAAATAATCCCAAAAATAACAAAAATAGCAAACTCTAAAATTGGTCAAAATCTGAGTCATTTCCTTCCCAATTTTGGTGTCTAAAAAAGACCTAGAATTCCATTGCAAATTTTTCTGACGCACTGGGTGAAAACAGGTATAAAAAAAAAGAAAAAATAAGGCTAAAACTGTTAAAAATAGGATAAAAATAACAAAAATTAATAACAAAACCCTGCAAATTTTTTGGCACACCGGGTAAAAATAACAAAATCCTGTAATTTTTCTGGCGCAGATTGATAAAAATTTGTTTTGACACAAGACAGGTTTAACTTTTCATCCAAAAACTATATTTAACAAAAATCAAAAAAAGTCCCCATACTCTCCTACGATAGTTAAAATTAAGGAAAATAAAGCAAAAAATAGGGTTAAAAACTCCGAAATTTATTAAAAATGAAGATTATTCGCTATCACTTTCAGTTTCGTCATCTTCATCTAACTTTTTTAATGAATTTTATAATATGAGTTTGCTTTTCATCCCATAAATCTTGTAAACCTTTATAAACAACCATACGTTTCTATAGGTTTAATTGCTGAATATCTCTATTATTTAATTTTTTACTGAATCTTTCCGGAAGAAACACTTGAAATTCTTCTTCATTTCCTTGCAATATAACAAATTTGCGTCTTCCATATTTAGTATTAATTTCTATAATTGGAAAGTATCGTCAGATTTTAAGTCGTTGAGTTTAATTGTTTTTATTGTTCGACATTGACTGACTTGATTAATCTTTTTGTAAGCTTCCATTTATTAGAGAGAAAAAACATAGGAATCAAAATTTACTGTGAATCTAGATTGTCAACTTCTATGAATTCAATAATACAATCTTGTTTATTACCTTCCTGATCTAATAATTCTTGATAAACAAGCCTGATGTTTGGTGAATTATTTAATGGTTTAATATCTTTATTTGTTATTTTATTAAATAGTTCTGGAAGAAATGTTTCAAACTCTCCGTTTTCATCTTGTGCCCTAACAATTAAACATTTACCATGTTTAGTATTACAGAAAACTCCGTGTAATTCGAATCAGCCAAATTCGAATTATCGCTTAATTCGTATAAATTGCAAGGGGAGTTTGAAATCCTTTACATTTAATGTAAAATATTACTGCATAATTCGAATTTTCTAATTCCAATTATCGCCCAATTGGAATCAATCATCAAGTACATTAAATACAAACTAATGTATTTTTCATCGCCTAATTCGAACACCATAGTTACTCCGAAAATTATTTGTGACTAATTCCCAGATTGATCTGAGCAAGCACTGTGCTACTACATGCGGAGTTTACTGTAAAAATATAATTGGCCGATTTCTCTTCTACTGGAGTATTCAGAATCCTGACTGGATACAGTAGCCAAGCTGCTTTCGAGATTTGGTGCTAGCTTTCTATTGGTGCTTTAAGTATAAGCAGATAAATTAGGGGCTGTGCTCAGTATCATAAGGACTCCAGTACAACACACATAGGTGACAGGCGTAAATAGTTTTGAAGACTTCAGAATTATAAGTACATATAGTTTTCACAGTTTTTAGGTTTATCTTCCCTCTCAATTAACTTTCTTTTTCATTTCGATAGCTTAAAATCTAGCCAGTACGCAATTATTTTTTATTTTATTGAAACACAAAATACAGGTACAATATCCCACAGTTTTAATGTAACATACACTACTGTTTATAAAAATCGCAACACCCTGATGGAATGGTCTAATCCATATGCAATTTGCAATATTTGCATACAATGGGTCAGAGTATAAGTGATTAGATTTTGAGAGTAATTGCTTGAAAGAACACCATGCCTCGACGACGACGAAGGGGACCATATCAACAGCTAACAGACTTTGAAAGAGGACGCATAATTGGTCTGCGTGAAGCGGGATGGTCGTATCGTGACATTGCTACTCGTGTAGGACGTAATGCAATGACAATTATGCGTGCATGGAGGCAATGGAGCGAAGAGAACAGGGCACACCGAAGACCAGGCTCAGGAAGACCCAGCAAGACGACACCGCGAGATGACAGACACCTCTATCGCATGTGTGTAGCAGATCGTACAGCCACTTCCACAGTGTTAGCACAACAGTGGGGTGCTACAGTAGGCAGGACAATGTCTGCTATCACTGTACGACGCCGTTTGATTTCCAGAGGATTGATGGCACGAGTACCATTGTTGCGGATTCCTTTGACTCAAAACCACCGGCGCCTCAGGTTGCAATGGGCCCATCAACACCAACAGTGGCAAGCTGAATGGCAACAAGTTGTGTTTTCGGATGAGTCAAGGTTTAACTTGCAGCACCATTACGGCAGGATACGAGTCAGAAGACATCGTGGCGAGCGCGACTTTCCAGAATGCATCCTGCAGCGTCATTCAGGACAAACGCCAGGGGTGATGGTGTGGGGTGCAATCAGTTACCATGGCCGTTCCCGTCTGATCAGAATCCATGGCAATCTGAACAGTGACCGGTACATCAGGGAAGTTGTGCAACCCGAGGTCATCCCCTTCCTGCAGAACCTTCCAGGCGCTGTATTCCAACAGGACAATGCCCGACCGCATGTGGCCAGAAATGTCCTCGCCTTTTTCCAAGCACATCAGACACCCTTGTTCCCCTGGCCTGCTCGTTCACCAGACATGTCCCCAATCGAACATGTGTGGGACAGGGTTGCTCATCGATTGGCTCGTCAGACTCCTGCAGCAGCAACTGTGGATGAACTGTATACCCGTGTAGACAGAGCATGGCAGGACATTCCCCAGGCCCTTATTCAGAGCTTGTTTGACTTAATGCCACGACGTTTAGAGGCTGTAATTGCATCCCACGGTGGTTTCACCCGATACTAATGTGACAATAAAACGCATTGTATTGATCTGAAAATCGAATGGTTTCTTTTCTGACCCATGATATGCAAATGCTCCAAATTTAATGCAGATTGGGCTATTCCATCAGGGTGTTGCGATTTTTATTAACAGTAGTGTAGATATACAGGAATTTGTATAATTTGTAAGTACTGATTACCCACAATCCAAAACATAGTTTTTAGGTTACTGTGACCAATATCGCAGAATTCGAATTATTGCCTAATTCGAATTTTTTGTAGGTCCATTTGAATTCGAATTACAGGGAGTTTACTGTAATTCTTATAATTTTAAAATCTTTAATTAAATATTTATTACCTGGTGTTAATTGATCTGTATTAATTGTTTGTTTATTCTTTTTCAAAGCTTCCATTTATTAGAGAGAAAACTGTTATTATGTCATCAACTCTTTTATCTTATAATGCCCCCAAGCAAGCATGTGAATCCAACTTTTAAATAAATAGTTAATTATCGTAAGGAGTTAACACTTTCTTATTAACTCCTACAGAATATTTCATCGTTTTATAACGTTCTTTTTTATTAAACAAACAATTTTTATAATCTTCAAAACTAATTTCTTAACTACAGTTTTCTTAACACCTTTGGAATTTCTTGTAATTTTATCTATATCATTCACGTACATTTTAGATGTTAATCCAACATGTTCTTTAAATACAGGGTGATTACAAAAGAACTTCACACTTTTTAAAAATTTATTACATCAAAGCTATTCAGAATATTGACACACCGCGTACGGATTCTTAAAGAAAAACTTTTGAAGTTTATTGTGACACAGTTAAAGATGTTCAATATGCCCCCCTGTCGTGACAAGGCATACATCAATGCGGTAATCGAATTCGTCCCAAACCCGCATTAACATGTCTCCATCAATCCCATGTATCGCTACCGTAATGCGTTCTTTCAGCTCATCTAAGTCATGGGGAAGGGTTAGAGTGAAGACCTTGTCCTTTACACACCCCCATAAAAAGAATTCACAAGGTGTGAGGTCGGGGCTCCGCAGTGGCCACTTTGCAAGTTCCAGGTTATTGTTTGCTGGACCAATCCACCGCTGTGATTTCTTTTTATGGGGGTGTGTAAAGGGCAAGGTCTTCACCCTACCCCTTCCCCATGACTTAGACGAGCTGAAAAAAAAGCATTAAGTAGCGATACGTGGGATTGATGGAGACATATTAATGCGGGTTTGAGACGAATTCGACTACAGGGAGGCATATTGAACATCTTTAAATGTGTCATAATAAACTTCAAGAGTTTTTCTTTAAGAATCCGTCTGTATGTGTCTATATTCTGAATAGCTTTGATGTAATAAATTTTTAAAAGTTCGAAGCTCTTTTGTAATCACCCTGTATTTTAACATTATTTTCATCTTTCATTTTACCAAGAACTTTCTTATTGACTCGGGTATATTTTAAATGTTATTATCTGGATAGTCTGAGGTCTCAAATTGATCTAACATCTGTTTCGGCGACAAACTAACAATGAAGCAAATTAATAATAGGTTGATTTAAGTATAGATGGCAGCGCTACGCTTTATGAATCTCAGGCTATGACGCTATGGTCGAAATGAGAGACAAACTCGGCAATGTTAAGAATACTGTATAAGAAGATGCATGTAAATTGTTCAGTTCCACAGTGTTCGAACAACAGTGTTAAAAACAAAAATCTCATGTTTCATGGATTTCCTACAGATCGAAAAATTCTGTGACGTTAAATGAGATGTCGTAGCCTAGCCCAATGTTTAGCATCATCACTTTCGTAAATCGTAATTCATTATAAAATTTGCTCACTGTTAGTGAATACTTGTTTATTTCCGTCAGTTTGTGCTCTTATTAACTGAAGCTTTTCTTTCAAGTCTTTAACTTTCATCTTCACTAAACTTTTGTAAATAAACTAGAACAAAATTCATAAACCGTAGGGGATGCCATCTGGCAGATAGATTTGGCATTTAAATCAACCAATAGCTTTAAAGCACGGTCCATAGATATTCATGGTCATCGAGCTCCATTGTTAAAATGACGCTAAAGTTTCTAGCTCCCTGTAGGGCGGGAACTCTTTTGAAAAGTGGCGCTGCATGTACAATTTCAACACCTCCTAAAGAGAAAGGCTCTGCGCAGAAATACATTGTTACATCACCATAGTAGTGCAAATTCAGGGCTTAATATTGGTAGAAATACGAATAAGTTTTTATTTTGTGATGTTCGAAAAAAAATTTATATTTATCTATATCCATTTATATTTTTTTTATTAAGAAAGAATTGTCTTGAAGGAAAGCTTCCTTTTAGAATCGGCTGATTCTTATACAAAAACTTTGCAGTTTATAAACAAAATATACCGATTCTTAAACAAAAACGTTGCAGTTTATGAACAAAATATAGTGACTCTTAAATAAAAACATAGCAATTCTTAATTTTTTAAAACATCTTTGTTTAAAAATAATAATAAAAGGTAACTTTTTAATGATTTTGAAAGTTAGTTTTTACAATGCTATTCTTTGTGTGTCATTTTTAACCATGCTTTATAACTGTTCTTATATTTTGCATAAGCATGCTATTAGGAAGTGATTTTCTTTTGTTATCACGTGCTAGCCGTCTGCCTTGGGATTGTTACTAGGAAATGTATAAAGTCATGGGTTGAAAATTTTATCCTCACTACTTCACTACGTGTCCTACTGACAACATCATCTGCCAGCCATGGGGTCATCATGCCACCTTCAAGCCGCACCAGTTATCCAATATTTGAATTTTCTTCAAAGATAATTTTCAACCAACTTTCTCATTTTCACATCTTTCAAACAACAGGATATGTAAGAACTTTCAATTTTTCCATTACTTCTGTTGAGATGGACATAATTTTTGCAGACCATAACACAGACCATTTTGGTTATTGTGCATGAAATGTACATCAGTGATGTAATACAACAGCAATATCATCGGTTTTTTTTGCGGAATATCCTTTTTTCATTCGTAATGCCAAATGGTCTCTTCTCCGGTTTTATTCTTCATAATCAAATTGTCCGTTAATGCCACATTTCCGTTGGGATGTGTGCTGACTGATCCCCATTGAGGCAAGGATTTTGTTTTTTTTTAATCTGAACATTGTAACCTTTCAAAAATGTTTAATTTATAATTATTATATCTTCTATTCTTCCTTTAGGCCTTATGAAACTTGAAATTTATATTTTAGGGGGGATTTAATTTTGAACAAATTCTTGTCCCTAAAAAAAATAATGGCTTGGCTTTCTTTCCTCTTAACAGTAGGAAGTAATTCTTTTTATTTTCCTTAATTTTTTTCCCTTTTTTATGTATTTCTTTTATTGAAAGCAACTTGTTTTCTAAGTATATTGCCACTTAGGAAATTACATTTAATATTTTAAATGGACATGACTTTGCAATTTAACCCTAGATTACTAAGCTTAGTCGAATCGGCTATGCTGTTTTTTAATTTTCTTTATTACTCTCGCGCATTTGTATATAAACCCCTAATGCGATTATCTAATCGCTCACTGTCTTCTACTCTAGTAAGGGATGCAGGTATTTTTTTCCATAGGCCTAATAGTTTCCTAATAATTCCAGTTTATAGCGAACATGGCTTGTCGAAACGACGATGGTTTGTAACAATGAAACTTGTTCAAACCCTTCAAAAATATCAATTAGGGTGTAATCGGCGAAAAAAAAAATTTTGATGACCTATTTTACTTATGTTATTCTTTTATATCATTCGTTTTCATTAATTTAAATAATTAATAATAATAATGTAGCAACAGCAGGGATACGATCCGCCAGATAAACCGGAAGATGAAGCCCTATGTTGCCCCCCAACAGGCCGAAGCCCAAAACGGGGTTAATGATACATATAAAATAGACTAAGAAAAAAGAAAAAAGAAGATAACAGGAATGATTATTTTAATGATAATAATAATAAATAAATAAATAAATAGATAGATAAAAACAAGGCCAAACGCCAGGTCGAGTCAGACAAGAAATTAATAAAAAAAAAAGAAAAAAAGATATAGTAATAGCTGTCCGCTATTGCTTAAAGAGGGCACTGCATATGTCATTAAAAATATCCGACTGAGAGAAGTTCTTGTTAACAGTGTTAATCAATTTATAGGCAGTATCGTGGTCCATCGCTTTGGTCCGTCTAGCACCCAAAAAAACCAAGGGCCGATGAGACCTACTAGAAGTAGGGATTTGTAACCCTATTAGGGCAAGGGTTTGAGGCGCTGACAGTTTACCACCCATGATCCTTAGTAAAATATTTAAAAAAACTTTACCAAGAATAGACTGCAAATGAATTGAAGGAGCCAGTGAGGGAGAGTCGGTAGTTTGTTTCAGATGAGAAAGAAAGCGTTGATAGCTGTATAATTTCGCTTGTAATAGCTCAAACTGCTGAGTGTTACGGGAGAACCAAATCCAGGAAGCGTATAGAATTTTAGGTATAATAATTAATTTATACAAATTGATAAACGTCTTTTGTCTTTTAAAAAAGTTCGCCAGACGTTTAATAATGCCAATGCGCTTACTGGTTTCGAGCAACAAAAAATCCAGATGGTCGGTGAAAGTAAAGCTCGAATTAAAGATAACACCCAGATCTCTAATAGAGATACGCCGTTGGAGTTTATAAGTCATCAGGGTATAATCAAACAAATAATTAGTGACTTTCCTGGAATAAGTAACGCAAAAAGATTTCGAAGCGTTGAGAGAGAAGCCGTTCTTCCCGGCCCAGCTAGCCACCTTATCCAACGCTACAGACAGACGGTTACAATCGTCCCAGTTACGAATCACAGAAAACATCTTAAGATCAACGGCATAGAGCAGAAATTTGACCTGCGAGTTAGCAAAAACTAAACTCAGGTCAGCAATAAAGATGTTAAATAATACCGGGCCAAGCGGGGATCCTTGAGGAACCCCACTACGCATTTTGCCAATCGCGTACTCACCCTTCGGTTCCTTAATAATAAAACTGCGCTCAAACAGAAAAGACGCAAACCATTTTCTCAAGTTGTCCGTAAGACCAACACAATCTAGTTTATTCAAAAGAAGCCTGACGTTAACGCTGTCAAAGGCTTTACTAAAGTCCAGGTATAAAACATCGACCTGTTGTCTATGATCGATGCAAGGGGCTAAGTAGTGTAGCAAACTAGCTAAATTAGTTGAAGTTGATCTATTCATCCTAAACGCATGTTGTTCTTCAGGTAAATTATGGCCAATAAAGGAAGAGAGATGGTAAGCTACATATGATTCTAAAATTTTCGCCGGAAACGGAAGGATCGTGATGGGCCTAAAATCGTTTGGTGAACTAGGCCGCGCTGATTTCGGAATGGGAACTATATTGACTGTTTTCCAATCCTGAGGGTAAATAGCGGTTGACAAAGAAACGTTAAATAAAATACTTAGAGGTTGTAGGATTACAGGTAAACAACCACTAAATACATAGTCCGGAATGCCGTTCCGATGAACCATTCTAGAAGATGTGATTCGCTTGGCTAAAGTGAGAATATCAGATGTAGAAATAGCCGGAATATTATAATTTCCCAAAAGCTGTCTCCAGTAGTTTGAAACTTGCTGATCGGGTAATGACAGAAAGCAATCATTTCCCATTGTCTTCTCAAAGTGAGATACCATTTCATTTGCCGAAAAACTATTAGACCATGATTGAGCCGACCTCTTCTTGCCAAGCAGGTCCCTCGTCGTAATCCAGAACAGACTAGTTTGATAGTTAAGGTCTCTTTCAATCCGGTCGTAATAATCAGCAAAATTGGCTGAATAGGCGGCTTTAAAGTTTCTCCGAGCCTCCTGAAACATGACAGAGGCCTCGATTGAATTAGATTGCTTAAATCGTTTATGAAGAAATTGCTTAAGATTCCAAAGTTGTATCGTTTCTTTGGAAATCCAGTTCGGGAATCTGGGTTTCTCAGGAACTGACTTGCGAGGCCTAACTAACGGAACATTGTTATGAATCGCAGCAACTAAACGCTGCACTATCGCGTTCCAAATCAACTCGACGGAAACAACCAATCAGTTGAAGCAAGATGGTTGAATAAATTAAAAAAGTTCGCTTTCTTGAAATCTCTCCTGAAATTAGAAAATTGCGAAGGAGGCACACACGATGAACACTGAAAACTGCTGACCACACACAAAGGTGGATGAAACTTGTCTTCGGTTTTAATGGCCGACTGGGTCCGTTTGACAAGTATTTGCTCAGAGGCAAAAATCCTGTCAAGTACATCGCCAAATGAATTCCCAATAGTATTAAAGTTCGTAACGCCAAGCTCAGCCGCCCAGTTTTCTACAAGTCTACGCCTGGTTGCATTGATGTTGTTAAAATTACGAACAGATCTATGGCCTGTAAAATTAAAATCACCAGTAAAAATGCTCACTCCCCTCAAGGTTGCAGAATAATCGGCCAGTTCTTCAAGGAAAAGTTGGTAATGAGTATTGGAGACAGAAGGTGGAATATAATTAGACCACAGAATTAACCTGTTACGATGACCAACTTTCATATCCTGCTGCCCCTTCAAGAACAGCTTAACGCCGACAACGTCTATTTGAGTTAAAGTGGAGCTAAAAGCTATCCTCTCGGCCACAATACGATTGGAAACGGCGATCAGGACACCCCCGCCTCTTTCAAGGCAAGACCGATCGGCCCTATGGACAGTGAAGGAATCACTGAAAAGCATAGTATCCGTAATTGTAGAGTTGAGCCACGTTTCTGTGAAAGAGTAGATGAAGTCTGGGTTCAACGAAGTAAATTTATGGACCTGCGTAATCTTTGTCCTGAGGCCGCGGACGTTTTGATACATGATTCTAGCTTTCATTATTATCAGGGGGCGAGGGAACGGCTTCCTCCACACCGTAAATCTGGCTTTGATGAATCCTCCCAAACAATTGTGATACAAACGTCCCCGTAGGCCAAATGTCAGGGTTGAAAACCAAATGAGATACATTATTATCTATGGCTAAATAAAACGAGGAGTAGGAGTTAAAACGAGTTTTCAATGTGTGACATTCAATGATAGCATTGGGATCAATTATCTCGTGTATCGCCGATCTTAGTTGAGAAACGTTGGTCTCAGGAGCTAATCGCGAGATGAAAAGCTTGTCTATTGATTTGCGGGCAGTAGTTTTATTACACACTTTAAGCGAAGAATCCTTAGCGCTACCGAAAATAATTATTTTTTTCTTTTTAAATTCAGTATTAGCTGTAACTAATTTAGGTGGGGGGGGGCGGAAGAAACACAGAAGGCGAATCCAACATTGCTTCAGCCGGCTCAGTCCGAAACTTTGTTTGGAGGGGAGGGGCGGCCACCTGGAAACCCGAATCAGCCGTCTTAACGCTGCTTACACGAGAACCCACCCCAGATGTATGTTGCCTAAAGTCCGTAACAGGAGCTAATACGTTCAATAAATTGTCAATTTTCTTATGCAAACTCTTGGTCTGTTTTTGAGTCTGGTTGTTAATGCTGATGAAGTCCTTCACCGTTTTAATTAATTTCTATACCGCGACTAATACCAAGGACAGATTAGAAGTTTCTAAATCGCCCTGCTGAAACTATCAATTTTGCTTCTGTTGGAAAATACTGATTGGATTGAAGAAAAAGATTGATTACTTTGCTCATCTAGCTCCTGCACATTCCCTGATCTGCTACTAGACGCTCCCCTACACGTTGGGCAGGTCCATTCGCTAGCAACAAGTGGAATCTGCTGCCTTTGAACGTTCACGCATGAGGCATGGAAAGTGTTCACACAGTCCCCTGTACATTTAATTTTCGGCTGCTTACCGTAAATATACGCGTTACATATGGTACACAATCCTGAAGTTCCCTGATTATCTTTCTTTTTCTTGTTCTTATTCGCCATCGCTAAGGAGCGACGCAGCGAACGACCTTCCTCTTTGGCCGCCCAGCGGATTAATTATAGTTTTTAATTTTATTATATTATAATAATTTTATATTTAGAGCAATGCAAACAGCAATTAAGTGTTAAAATACGAATGCAAAATTATGGCTAAAATTGAAAAATAATTATATATTTTTGTTTTATATTAAACTTTTATGAACCAAACAACGATAATAAAAAAAGAAATTAATATTTTAATAAAAATTTTATATATAAAATTGCATATTACTTCAAATGTATCACTTATTGTGAAATCGGCAAAATAATAAATTTTTAATGATATGTTTTACTTGTATTATTCTTTTATATTAATCTTTTTTTTGTCAATTCAATAATACTTATTATATTATTAGAGTTCGATATATATAAAGTGTTAAATTTTTACACGAATGCAATAAATCTGAAAAAAAGACTATAATCGGAAAATAATTTCAGCTTTTTTGCTTTATAATAAACTATTAGGAACCAAACAATGATAATAAAAATAGAAATTAACATTTCTATAAAAATTTTATTTATAAAAATACGTATTTAAGAGTAGTCGAATCGAGGAAGCTTTGTAGGAAGCGCTGTTCCAGGAAGCTTTTTAATCCAGGAGTAAATAATTAAACATACAATTGCTTTTATTTTACAGTTTGATCTGCAAACAGTCAATTTTTGCCATTTTTTGTGGCATACTTTCTCCTTAGAAAAAACTGTTTCCTAACATTTTTGCATATAGCAAAAAACTTAAATGATTCTTATGTGTTGGCCAGACAATAATATTTTTCCTTAAACCTTTACGTTCAGCTTAATGTTGAAATTAGCTCAGATTGTGCCTTTCTAAGCTACTTTTTCAGTTTATTTACCTTATTTCATTTGAAAAAGGATGTCTTTATTAATCCTGTAACACCACATTTAATTGTCAACTTTGTCCCCTTTTGCTGCTTTATCATAAAACTCATGCTTTCAATTCTTCATAAACTTTCTTCTTTTCAGGACATGCAATTATTTTTGTGGGGTATATTAATGGAACGTGTCATTAGTATTCCTGGTTTTAATTTTTGGGTTTAATTTGTGAAAGCTAAGTTTTTTTTTAGTTTAACTTTAATGGTACTAACAATTTAACAATTGTATAGTAAATGAACATTTTCTCTATCCTTTCCTAAAATGTTGAATTTATGTTATGAGATAAATATTTGATAGGTGAATTTGAAATAATTTTGTCCAAAAAATTTAGGTAATTATTTTTTTTTACTCATTTTTTTTTGCTTTTAATTCCACTATGTGTCTTATTTTCTTTCTCTAGATTCATCTGGCATACAACTTATATTACTGAACTTTAGGAGATTAAATTCCTTTTAATAGGTATTATTTTATCCTAAACTTCTTTAAATTTTATATCATAATGTAATGTATTTCTTCTTAAACGATGTTTAAAATATTAAAATCCGCTATCGATCACAAATTCAAACCGCTTTATTAAAATTTAATTCTAAGTCACCCAAGTTGTGACATATATATTTTCTCTAATAGAATTCCTTTTATTTAATGACCAAATTGGGTCTACCTTATCCATTTAACTTAAGTCACAGTTCAGATATGACAATTTCATATACGGGGTGAGGCATTAATCTTGAGAAAACTGAATATCTCGGAAACTAAGCCTTGTACGAAAGAATGTCAAAAATCAAAAGTGAATTATTTAAAAATTTTTAAGATGGATCATTTAATCATTTTTGCGATGAAAATTCATTAGTTAAACAATTACCCCCCCCCCCCTTGTGAGGGGGTGTGGGGGGAGGGGCTAACTTTGAAATCTTAAATAGGAACCCCTATTTTTAATGGTATATTCAGATTGTACAATATTCGAGAAATGTTTTATTCTTGTTTTTTTTTCAATTGAACTAACCGTTTAGCAAATAGAGGCCCTGAAAGTGTGGAACTTTTAAAGTTTTGAACCCAATTTTATCTATGAAGACAAAGAGATAGAGTGGGTCTTACAGACATTCCTATTCTACATTTTAATGGCCTTTAATAATCCGCTCAGAATTTAAAAAATCCAATATTTTTCAATACACATGCATAGACTCTGTCTCAATAGGACTGCTGCCCACAAAAGTTTACTTGTGTTCTAAAAATTTTGAATTTTTTAAATTCTGACTTCGGATTCTTAAAGACCATCAAAAAATAGAATAGGAATGTCTAAGACCTACTCTCTATCTCTTTGTCTTCATCGATAAAATTGGGTTCAAAATTATAAAAGTTCACCATTTAGGCCCTCTATCTCCTAAATGGTTGGATCAATTGAAAAAACACCAAGAATAAAACATTTCTCGAATATTGTGTACAATCTGATTATACCATTAAAATAGGGGTTCCTATTTAAGATTTCAAAGTTACCCCCTCCCCCCAGCCCCCCTCACAAGAGGGGGGGGGGAGGTAATTTTTTAACTCATGAATTTTCCCCGCGAAATAATTCACTTTTGATTTTGGACATTTTTTCATACAATGCTTAGTTTCCAAGATAATCAGTTGTCCGAAGATAAATGCCTCACCCTGTATATACAGGGTGTTTTTGAATTGAGTGCAGATTTCTTGGGAGATGATAGAAGAGGTCCTTAGAAGTATTTTTTGTCATATGAACATGGGGTCCCCGCAGCTCCGTTTACTTACAATACTGCATTGAACAATCAAATGACACCGTTACGCAGTGTGCGTTGGTAGGCCTAGATTATTTTATTTTTAACAATTAACACAAGCAATCTACTGTAATAACTTTTAAAGTAATTATTTGCAAAGAAATTTCAAGGTGCACGTGCTTGTTTGTTGAAAAGTCTTAGGACAAACTTCGTCAAGGAGATTCCATGGTATCCAACACCTTTGTAAAATACGATTAGTCCATATATAAATGAACTAATCCCATTCTGGGAAAGCAGTAGGTAAAGATTTGTTTTAAAACGTTTACTTGATTGTTTGTTAAAAATAAAATAATCTAGGCCTACTAACGCACACTGCGTCCTGGTGTCATTTGATTGCTCAATGCAGTATTGTAAGTAAACGGAGCTGCGGGGACCTCATGTTTATATGAAAAAAAATACTTCTAAGGACCTCTTCTATCATCTCCCAAAAAACCTGTACTCAATTCCAAAACACCCTGTATATACATCAGTGTCCATATAACCACAATATTATATTATAAGGGTCGTACAAATGAAAACGTAAATTTGTATGGGGAAAAAAAGATGGCACGTAGGATCGTAAGTTTTTGTTTACAACAATTGCGAAACCCCACGTGCATATTGAAGAATAGGTTGCAATTGTTGCACCACGTGAGAAAGAATGATAGCTCGTGCTTCAAAGCTCTGCGAGTTGTCGCTTCGTCCAAACAACAAAACCCCCAAAAAATCAAACGCAATCGCATACAGCATGGGGAAGGTGATGTTGACCGTGTTTTTTGATTGCAGCCCGATTTTACTGGACTTTCTTGAAAAAGGCACCACAGTAACACAGCACAATATGGGGAAACGTTGAAGGCACGGCGCGCGGCCATCAAATGCAAGCGTCCGTACTTCTTACAGAAGGAGTGCTTCTTCTCCACGAAAGCAACGGTAGACCTCATCAAAACTTCAACTGGGAAGCAATGCAGCATCCACCTTATAGCCCTGACTTCTCCCCATGTGACTTTCACATGTTTGGGGATCTCAAGAGACATCTGAAAGGGCGCAGGTTTCAGTCGAACGATGAAGTGAAGGAAGAGGTTTTGGAATGGTTCCACATGCAACCAAAAGACTTCTTCCATAGAGGAATTACACGCCCTGTTAAACAGTGGGATAAATGCCTTAACGCATTTGAAGAGCATTTTTAAATTCCTTGTATACATTTTGGATAAAATAAATAATTTTTTTATTTTCATTTGTACGACACTTATATTTCCATATTTTGGTTTCATAACATTATAATGAATATCAAACATTAAATATTTAGATAAATCTAATATACTCATACTCACATAATTTTATTGGCTTTTTAAATAAAATTTTGGTTTTAGACATATGAATGGCCAGCAGATTTTCAGCAAATATAGTACGATCTTTAAAATTAGGTTTTGCGATTAATTTTTCAACTTGTTTACTATTTGAACCCAGTCTGATATCAACTCTTTTTCTCAAGATTCCATAAGTTTTCACAAATACCGAGTTATTCATGAACTTATAAAAATCTTTTTCAAATTCATTAGTGGTTTTCATTCTCATTTGGGTATTAAGATCAATATATTTTTTGAGCCAATCAGACTGTTTAAATGATAATACTCTATGAATTTTCTTTAGTTTTAATCCTAAGGATAAGCATTGTTTTAAGTTTCTATAGTGAATAACATAATTTTCTTTATGATAAAAAGTTGTCATCAATTTCGCCTGTGTCGAATTGGGTGGAGTTCCATTTTGAGGAGCTAAAGGTATATCATTTTGTAGATCATGTAACTCTCTAGGGTATTCCAAATCAACGTGTAAAATATAATGTTTCCGAATCACCTGGAACTCACATAACATCAGTGTTCGTATCAGACCATTTAAATTCTCCTTATGGTAAATATTGACTCATAGCCCAACCATATAAATTATTTGCATCGAGATATATAAGATAAATGGATTCTTTGGTATTATCATATTCTTTCATATATTTGTTGTTTGCTCTCGAATATTTCTGGCAAGATTGAGAGATTCTGTCTCTAACTATTTTCTCTATCATTAAAACCGTGTCATAATCTGTTAATAATTGTAACTTAACTTTAGTCCTTTGTAATATGGCATTACAAGATAACCCTGGTGCTGTATAATACCAAAGAGGGTCTAATTTGTAAGTTTTTAAACAAACATCTCTAAGATTTTCTATTATATCAGCTAAGATTAAAACATCCTTTTTATTATAAAGTTCGGTATATTCTCTGAAATTTCGAATATTAAAAGCTCTCCAGACTCCTTCGAGGCATGTTTTACTCTACAGCACTGTATCACACACGTCCACAAGTGTCTGAAGTGACACAGACGCGCATCTGATCTCCTTTATATCTGTCATTGGAATGTCTTATTTGCATGTACAGGGTGGCGCTGGTGGTGCCCCCTATAAGTTGCAACCTTGAAACTTGAATCAATTGAATAAATACCATAGGTGAATATACTGTCCAAATTTCATTCATCTAACACAAGTCGTTCGTGGTGTTGGGATTTTTTTTTCCGCCAGTGTATCTTTTAAACATTTTTCTAATTCATCCGAATACTTTTTGGAATCTTCTTTAGATTTTATATATTCATTACATTTGATCTTTATTAATTTGCGTACTTTAACTTTGATATTTATTAATTTGTCTGCTTTATTTCTTAATACTCTTCGACATTTTTCTATAGCAGGCGGCAGTTCGCCTATATTTCTTTTGCAGATATGACACCTTGTGGTAATGTCATAATTATTTTTTTCATCTGCAGTTAATGGTATCAAGTCCAATTTTCTTTCATATATTTTCTAACTAGAAGAGGTACCCGGCGTTGCCCGGGATAATTACACTTGCACAAACTTTTCCTTTCATTGTTAGTCATGAGATATTGATTGTTGGTCCATGCAGAGCGTTTGTGAATTGCGTGTTGATACCATTGTTGATACCTATTGTTGTACAAAGTTTGCCTTGCATTGTTGGTCATGAGATATTTCTCATTAATATGCCTTGCCATAACCATGAATATCGATTTTTTATCGATATTTAATATTTTTCCGAAATCTGAGGTAGACAGTGACCTTCCTCATGCTTTGAAGGTCATGTATGCGAAATTTTATCAAGATCGGAATAAAACTGTAGATTTGTATAAAAAACATACACACAGACCCACAGACAAACCCACAAACATCCTTCTTTATATATATAGATAGATTATAATCGATTCTTCTTTCATCCTTTCCATAAATACTTTAGGAGCATCTGAACCTTCGTAAACAACAGGATCACTATATGTCCCATTGTCATATTTTACATAACTTAAACTTCTCTGTATATGTTTCTGATAGGCCATTGTATAAGAATTTTTATTTAAATTTAATTCATTTCTATTTAACCTATATTCATTAATATCATATTTATCTTTTAAAATTGATTTATATTTTCCATTATCACTTTCTGTTAAATTTTTATATTGTTCTAATAATTTATACTTATAGGACTCTGGGATTTGGTCTACATGTGTCAATTTTCTGTAATAAACATTCAAAATCAGCTAAAATAACATGTGGTAATCTTCACGACCAGCCTAAATTTTGAAGGATACCTCTCAGGACCAGATTTTAGGTACTATCTGACAAACCAGTGATGAACGTGCGTTCGTCATGTACAATTTCTGTAAGAAAATTTTGATGTACAATTTTCTTGTACAATTGCATGTACAATCTTCATGTGCAATTTAATGTACCGTTTCATGTACATGTTCATGTAAAATTTTGTAAGAAAATAGATATTCCCTGTGTTGGAAATTACCTTATCGCACTAAATATTTATGGAAAAATGAGCATGCAATTTGGAACAGAAGGAATAATAATTTCATTCCACACATTCATTTTTTACGAATGATCTTCTACATCATTAATTGCATCGACATAATCATAATCATCCATTTTTTATGAAAAAGGTGCAAAAACAATGTACAACGGTGTTGAAATAAGCAATTAGGAAATAAACGCAATGGTTCCATCTATTGACAGGAAAATGGACCTATAAAAGATAAATTGTCCCAGATGAGTTTATTGTTTCATTCCTTAAAAACCACGTTTTCATTTAGTTAATACAATTAATAACTGAAAATCACGAACGCATGTTCATCATGGTATTGGACGGAGGGTCTAGCTTGACGAACGCATGTTCGTCAGTGGTTGTGAAGAGGTTAAAGAATTATTATAATTTTTAAATTCGAGAATTTTATCTATTTTTGTAGGTAATTCAACTTTGACAGCATTGTGCTTTTTACAAAATTGTTCGTGTACTTTCAAATTAATTTATGATGAAAAATAATTTAAACATCTTTCACATAGGTAAACCTATTTTTCATGTTTTGTAATTTGATTTCTAATAACTGAGATAAATTTTTAATCCAAGAATAATGTGCTTTATTGTTTTCTTTAATATAAATTAGATTTACATGTTTCTCACATTTGTTTTTGGTTATTCGTAATGGGAAGAGGTTTTAGTTTTTGTCATAACCATAAACGTTTATAAATAAATTCCCTTGTTTTTCAAATTTAGGAACATAATGAATTTTGCAGGTAATTCTGTTCTTTTTAACGTATTGTCTAATCTATGTTCATAATTTTTAAAATTTGATACTCTTTGGGCATCTTTTTCTACTGGATGAATTCTGACAATATAGACCATAGAAACCACTTATCGTCCTTAGGACTGATAGGTACTGATGTTTTCTCGTCCATCCGTCTCTGTCTGTTGGTGCTCTAGCAGTCGAGCACTTTTTATCCCGTATTTTATATCCTTTTTTTATCCCCCATTTTTTATTGACCCCCACTTTTTATCCCCTACTTTTTTATTTACCCCTACTTTTTTATTCCGCACTTTTTTATTTACCTCTACTTTTTATGAAAAATTTCATAAAATTTACTTAAAAATAAGGATAATGGAATCTGTCAGAAAATTTACATCATCAAACTATTTTCATTAATTTTTTAGTCTGAATTTTATATTCTATTTTTAAAATTTAAGTTGATAAAAATTTTGATAAATGGAATCAATTTTTGAGCACTCTAAACAATCTGGTCTACAAAAATAAAGAAATTTTTAGGATTTTAGATGAAAATAATGACCCTTGGTTTAAGGCTAAAGATGCTGCTGACTTATTAGGATATGAAAAGATATTATAATTAAACATGTAGACAATGATTTTAAGATAAAATATAAGAATTTTCCAGAGGTTATGATACACGACCTCCAGAATATTGATGTAAAAACTGTTTTTATTAATGAATTAGACTTATATTTTATAATTATGAAATCAAAGTTACCTCAAGCAATTGAATTTCCAAAATGGGTTTACAATGTTATCAAAACAAATAGAAAAACTGGAGAATATAAATTAAGAAAACAAATAGAAAATAAAGATAATATAATAAGAGACCAACAGATTACAATAGAAAGTATGACAAGTATAACACAATAATGTTTAATACAGCAAGAAAAATTATAAATGAAAAAGAAAAGAAAAATTAAGAATTAAATGGCAAAATAGAAATCGTTAAACCAGATATTGTAAATAGAACACAGATTGAAAAATTAAGTTATTTTATATTATTTAGATTAAATGATTATGAATTTGGACGTGATATAGGTTATACTCATTATGTTATTAGATGTCAAAAGACTAATTTAATAAAAACAATTGACAAATTAAAATTAAGTCATCAAGAATGTGAGGAGTTAATAAGATATTATAACCCAAATAGTATTGATTTATATTCCAGAATAAAATAAAATTTAGAAAGTTAGATTTTTATTACAATTATTTTAGAACAACTGATCAAGAATTTACAGAACAAAAATAAGAGAATTTTTCAAAATCTTTATTGTAAAATTCTTTTCCATGATCAGTTTGTAAATTCTTTGGTTTAGTATTGTTTTTTAAAATACTTGTAATCGCTTCTATTACTAATTTACCAGTTATATCTTTAACTGGAATAGACCAAGCAACTTTAGAAAAAGTATCGATAATATTTAAAATATATTTATATCCTTTATTTTAGATATTTCTTTTAAACTTCCAATATCCATTTCCACCAAGTCAGCTAATCATGAATTCCTTAAGTAATAACTATTTATTTCATAATTTTTCTAAACAGATTTATGAATTTCTTCAATGATTTCATTTTTTATACTCATTTTATTATTTTTAAAAACTTTATTTTCATTATATTCAGAAGGTTTTTGATCGAAAGAATAAATGATATCATAAAATGAAATATTTTAATTCTTTTTAATAAAATCCATACAAAAATAACCACATAATACCGAATCATATTTTGATATTGAGTAGAATTATAATTTTTTTCAGGATATTTGGTTTTAATATACTTTATTATTTTATCAGGTGGTGGAAGACCATAATTATCAAAATAATCATTATTAAAATAAGCTAACCAATGACTACCAGGTTTATTCGAAGTTTGATAATTTGCAATTCCTGATTCATTTTTATTTATTTTGTTAGGAAGCTGATCGATAGCAAAAACACCTCTGAAATTTTTAACATTTTTCATTAATTTTTTGATTTCTATATTACTTAGTGGAAGTTTTTTTTCCTGTTCCTAGGTGATGTAATCCTTTTCTCTTTTTCCAGTTCCAAGGGGATGTAAACCTTAGCCACCAATAACCTCTAACACTTTTTTAATTGTATAACCACCTGCTGCAGTTGCTGCAGTATGAAGTGCTGGAATAATCGCAGCTAAAGCTGTGAGAAAACCACCTTTTTGTATCTTATAGTTATCAGTTAATATTTTTCTGACTGTTGGAATTTTTGTTGAACATGTTGCAATAGCACCACGTTTTTGTTCTTTTTTATTTCTGATAATATCCAAGTGTTTTCTAACTGATTCTATTTCTAATAATTTTGTTAAATTTTATCATGATTTAGAAATTAAATATATAGATAAAGAAATCGATGAAGAGGAAGTAATTAAAAAAGAAAAAGAATTTTTAAAACATTTGGAATTCTTTCCTAGAGAAAATTACTTAATGAAGTTAAATGGGTTTGATTATATATAAATGACTAGGAATAAAGAAAACGTCCCATTTACTGAACAGATCTATTGGGTAAAGGAAAGGGAGAAGACTGATAATAATAAGAGTAATTTAGTTCAAACTGATAATAATAGATTTCAAATTAAAACAACTTGTTCGAATTGTGAAAGTAAAAAATGTGTTTTTATTTCTGCAGAAGATGCTCTAAAAAAATATCATCTATTAAAAGCTGTTACATCAGATATATTTACATCTTTAATACATGATGATATTTTTGAGCATCTTCTGCAGAAATAAAAACACATTTTTTACTTTCACAATTCGAACAAGTTGTTTTAATTTGAAATCTATTATTATCAGTTTGAACTAAATTACCCTTATTATTATCAGTGTTCCCCCTTTTTTAATTAATTCCTCTTCATCGATTTCTTTATCTATGTTTAATTTCTAAATCATGATAAAAGCAGCCATTTTAAATTCTTGTAATTTCTCTTTAATTTTCATTTGTTTTCTTAAAACTTCAACTATACCAACAATTAAGGATAATACAGTTAAAGGAGCAAAAGCAAATGCTGATAATCCACTTGCCGAACATAAAAATTCAGTAGTTGTTAACGCTATACCTAATCTTTGAAAATACCGATAGGATCTTCTGTAAACGTATTTCTTTTTATCGATCTAATTTTTATCCATTTATTAAGAATAAATACGCTATTTTATATTAAATCAAGCTAATATATTTTTAATTATAGTAATTTGACCATTAATAGTTCTTAGCCGGCTCGGTGGCCGAGAGGGTTAAGGCACAGGTCTTTCCGCTCTCGACACCAGCGAGTCGCGAGTTCGAATCCCGCCCAGGGCATGGATGTTTGTGTTTGCCTCGTTTCATAATCGTTCTTTCATCGTCATTAGGGGATAGTACAATAGACTTGAGGTCGCAGTGCTTGGTTCTTTGACAACCACCCCTTTCAAATTCATTAAGCATTAATAGTTCTTAAATCATTTTGTAGTTTTCCTAAAACATTTTTACTTATCTGTTCTTTTATTTTTTAAAAATATATTCAATTTGATCATGTAGTTTTTCTACTTCATCTAGAAATTTCTAAAATTGGTATCCATGTTCTGAATATCATCTTGTAACATATTATCCTCGTCGTTAATGTTTAAAAGTTCATCTTGTATCGTTTTAATTTTTTCATCAGTTTCTTTATTTTTTTGGTCAATGTATTTCTTAGTGGTAAATGAATGATCTTCGTGTGGATCAGCTAAATTAACTAGTCTTTTGTTTTTAGCATGAAAATAATTCGAATTTTGAGGGTTAATAAGAACTTGATTTCTTATTTGACAAATATTTTCATTAAGTTTTTGATCAAAGGAATTCTTAATAATTTTTTCTTTTTCATTAATGTTTTTTAAAATTTCTATATCCTTTTAATTAAGAGAATCCATTAAATATTTTTTTAACACATCGAGAGATCCTGTAATATTTTTCTGTTTTTCACAAACAATTTTTTATATATTTTCATTTTTAAGATCAACATATTTCAATAATTCATCTATGCTTTTTATAATACCACTATTGACATTTTTAAGATTTCGTTATCTCCCTTATGAATGTAGTCACTAATTAGATAAATATATGTGTTTATATCAGTATTGGGATTCTTCAATAATTTTCAAAATATCATCACCGTTATTATAAACATATTTACTAATTTGATTAATAGCTGTGATAATATTCTCTTCTATTTGATAAACCTACGATTTTGTAGTAGCATCATTATGATTATCGGGGTCTATTACATTTGTTAATTTTTAATTTGTAATATAAAAATTTTCATGACTATCTAATTTAAAAGCTCTTCCACCTCTCTAATAATTGATTTCTCAAATATCTTGGAATATTGTAACTCATTTATTACGTAAAAATATTTATGCAATTCTATTTTTTTACGTTTAAAAACATTTACGTAATATCTTTTATTCTATATCGATATTAGTATTTTCTATTTGATCTTCTAGCTGTACTATTTTTTTCTTCAACGTCGTTTTGTTTAACCAACTCTGACACATTATCAATAAAATCTATTATTGGAACAAATAGTTTTATTATATTACCAAAATATTCATGATAAAAGAACTTTGTTTCATCTATATTTCTTTTATTTCTATTAAGATTTTTTTCATCAAAGAATATATCTACTCTTTTATATAGGGGCAAATTTATTTCTATATTTCATACTACCAGAGGACACGGTGTTGCATGGGATAACTGCATTTGTAGGTAAAGAGACAATCTCAAAATATTAAATTATAACTCCAAATTTGTTAAATAATAACTCAATCAATACAACACAGAACAAAGGGACTACCCATTCTACGAAAAATCCAAAAAACAGGAATTCTAGTTGATATAACAAGACCTATTTTAATTTCTTGTTTACTTGCCTCAGATTAAAATGATATTCATCTTCAACACCGGGGAACATCACTGGATACTTTAGAAGCTCATGTTTTTCTTGACCTTGATGTAGAAGCTCTTATACCCATTGTTCAGATCTTTCAAATGCCAGTATAATGTTTTCTGTTTTAGCTGCAAAGTTTCTATGATCAATACTCGTTCTTTCTCTTTCCTTTCCAGGCACATAAATTTTGGCAGTCATCTGGACATTTAATAGGGAGCTCAAGGGAGACAAGTCTGACTCCTCTGCCTCCTCAATAGACGCTGCTTTATTCATGTCCTGTCACTGAATCATCATTTTATGCTCATTATTAATAATTCTTGAAAAGGAACGTTTATCATCACATTTTCAGCATCTGTTTCCAAAATATTCACATTCACATAGAATATGCACAAAATGTATTTTTAAGAAATGTTTGGATCTGCTGTGCTACCAAATACTCTAGGTGATAACCCCAGTGTGGCTGTGACTCCTTGTTTTTTTGATTAAATTTTGAAATAGTTAAAAAAAAATTCTCATAAAAACGCTTAAAATTAGTACATTAATAATTCTTAATGAGAAAATTGAAGAAAAATTTTTATAAGCTCATAATGAATGGACTTCTCTCCAAGTATGTCACTGCTAGTCTAAATAATTTCTTAGTCATCTTACTTTCGATGTACACTTGATGTTGTTGCAATTCCCACTCTTCTCTCAATGTCTTGAAGCAAAACTAGGCCATTCATCACTCTTTGCCGGCTAGCGGTCACCAATTCTTCTACTTACATGATTGTCATTTGCTGAATACTGCACAGACCTAAAGGAGTGCATCCTCTGTCGTCTTTCCATTGTTACTAAATAGTCTGCTAACTCTCCATTATCTCTAGTTACTGATCGTTTTTAAAGAGGTTTTCAAGAAATTGTTAAGTACTAGGAACTCTTAATTCTAAGAAAAGGCTGAATGACAGGAATTTTATGCATTGTTACCAATTGAAGCTTATCTATATTGCACAAATTTTGCCTTGCATTCTTGGTCATGAGATATATATTGTTGATCCCTCCATAGTGTTGGTGCATTTCTTGTTGATACCTCTGTTGATACCTATTGTCGCACAAACTTTGCCTTGCATTCTTGGTCATGAGATATATATATTGTTGGTCCGTGCAGAGTGTTTGTGAATTGCGTGTTGATATCATTGTTGATAAACTTTGTTGCACAAACTTTGCCTTGCATTGTTGGTCATGAGAAATCTCTCATTAATATGCCTTGCCATTATCATGAATATCGATTCCTTATCAATAATTATTATTTTTCGAAATCTTAGGTAGACAATGACCTTCCTCATGCTTTGAAGGTCATGTATGCAAAATTTCATCAAGATCGAATTAAAACTGTGGATTTGTAGAGAAAACAAATACACAAACCCAGAAACAAACATCCTTCTTTATATACTAGCAGAGGTACCTGGCGCTGCCCGGGATAATTACACTTGTAGGTAAAGAGAACAATCTCAAAAAACTAAAATATAATTCCCCTTTGTTTAAATAATAACTCAATCAATACAACACAGAGCTAATGGACTATCCATTCAAAGAAAAATACGAAAAACAAGAATACTAGGTTATATACCGGGGCTTTATCTAAACTCTACTTTACTTGCCTCACCACTGCGGAACATCACCAGATACTTTAGACTAAATTTTTCTTGCCCTTGACGTAGAATCTCTTATACTCTTTTCCTTTCCAGACATACATTTTTGCCAAACATCTGCACGTTTGATAGCGGGCTCAAGGAAGACACTCGTGACTCCTTTGTCTCATCAATACATGCTGCCTAATCAATGTTCTGTCATTGCATCATCATTTTATGCTCATTATTAATAATTCTTGGAAACGAACGTTCAGTATCTCATTATCAGCATCTTAGTTTCCAAAATATACACATTCCTACATAATATAGTCAAAATGTATTTTCATGAAATGTTTGGATTTTATGTGCTACCATACTGGGTGTTCAATTTATCTGAAGACATTGAAATATCTCGAGAACCACACATCGGATCAAAAAAAGTGTGAATGAAAAATGTTCGTCTCGAAGGGGGACATCTAATGATAACAAAATCGACCCCAACCCCCTGGAGGTGGGGTAGGGAGGTGTTAAAAAATTTTACTGGGAACCCCCATTTTTTATTGCAGATTCGAATTCTCCAGAAAAAATTACCCTAATTTGACCTACGATTCGAGTCATTTCAGGTATCAGAAGAAATAGGTATCAGATCAGCAAAATAAAATTAAATGTTTTTGATATTCTTACAAATGCTACTTAATGACACCCTATTTCTTGAGATATCGCAATTTTTCAACGATTTTTTTACCCATTTTGATTTTTGTCGATTACAGCGCCATCTGTGACCGAAATGACTCGATTGGTAGTTCAAATTGGGGGAATTTTTTTCTGGAGAATCCGAATCTGCAATAAAAAATGAGGGTTCCCATTTAAGTTTTTTTACTCCTCCCTCCCCCACCTCTAGGGGATGGGGGTAGGGTGTCGAGTTTGGTATCATTAGATGTCCCCGTTCGAGACGAACATTTTTCATTCTACACTTTTTTTGATCCGATGTGTGGTTCTCGAGATATTTCTATGTCTTCAGATAAATTGAACACCCGGCATACGCTAGATAACCCAGCGTGGCTCAGACTTTTTTTATAGATTAAATTTTGCAATCTCTTAAAAATAAACAAATGAAAACGCTTGGAATTAATACAGTCAAAATTCTTAATGAAAATTCGAAAAATAATTTTTTAAAGGCTCTCCGTGCGTCAGTGCGTCAGGTAGTTGGTCATCTTGGAGCACTTATGGGTAGGTGCATTGTCGTGCTGCAATATCTAATTTCTGGTGATGGCTGGCCTCATCCATTTGACCCATTTCTTCTCCAATGGCACTTCACGCATACGGGGTTGTGCATAACCTTTTGCTAGGAGGCTGCGACTTAAACCGCAGCGTTGTAGCACACTCTTATGACGCTTCGGCAGAGAGTAGTTCATTGTGCGTCTATTGGTATCAAACAAATATGGCTGGTTTAATAAATGACAGTGAAGAGCAACGTTTCATGGATAGAGTTCGTGCAAATGCATATCGAGAGGCAATGGAAGCAGGTGCGTCTTTTATTAATCGCAAATGGGTTGCGAACAAGTTAAACCGATGTTTTTCCGTTTCTTCGAGATCCAAACAACACTATCGACCCGCATGAAGTTTGTTTTTTGCACGATAAGGCACCTTGCTTTAAGGCTAATGCAACACAGCAAATCCTAAGAGAAAGTGCTATCGATTTCTTCTCATCAAACGAATGGCCCGGTGCATCCCCTGACCTAAACGTTGCTGAACATTTTGGAGCCGTGTTAAAAGACGCAGTGGAATCTTTAATGATTCAAGAATGTGGTGAAAATCGGTATTCTCGAGACCTTCTAATGGGACACCTGACATCTGTGCTGAAGGACATGGAGTACGATACTGCTCTGTTTGAGACACTCCTACCCGAAACGGATGCGTGCTGTTCGAGAAGCAGGTGGTGGCCACACTAAATATTGATGTGATAAAAGCAGAAATAAACGTACTTTTTGATTATCAACCGCAGAACATTCCACTTAGTTTTGTTTATTTTCCAGACCCCTAGCAAAAGGTTATGCACAACCCTGTACATTGCATGTTGTCATCGTTTCTTGACGTCGATGGTCATTCAGCGCAAGAGTCGTCCTCCATAGTCATTCCGCCATCTTTGAAGACCTTGTGCCACTTAACATTTGCAGTGTGTGACATGTTTTCATCCTTGAACATTTGGCGAATCATGCCCAACATCTCCGTATCCAATTTCCCCAGTCTAACAGAGCTGTCATAACTGTGTCCAATTTGATGGCATAACTGTGTTCAGTCATTCGTTGCATTTTGAGCTTGCGTCGAGTCACTCGACAGAGGTCCACTAAAACTTCAATCTAGTTTGAAAAAACGCTCGCAGGCGAGTGAGTCTTGGCACGTTTTGAAGGTCAGATCCCAAACCATCGAGCATGCTCGGTGCGAGCGCTTGCGAACTAATCACGTCAGAAAAAAATCGTTCCTCATAATTTTTATACAAACCCTGTATACAGGGTGTCCAAAAATATGGTCACATGGCAGATATCTCAAAGCTGGCAGTAGGCGAGATCTGATGAGTGCGGTTTGTGGGTAATAGGAGGGTGGGGAATTCATTGCCGCAGTCAAATATGACTTTGAACCACAAATTTAAGGTCATCCATTTGCTACTCGAAAGCTATTTAAGTTAAAAAAAATTTCCGATTGCTACCCTGTAGAGCAACACCAAATTAGTCTAAAAATATATTTATTAATCACACCCTTCCCCTTGAAAGATTTTGAGAAAATGGGCGAGAAAGAGTCACTCAGGGTCAGGTTGGGCTGGCCAGGTGGCTTCACAGCAATTCAAATGTGTTAGAAAACTCAGCCAATCTGGCCAGCCCAACCTGACTTTGACTGATTCTTTCTCGCCCATTTTCTCATAATCTTTCAAGGAGAATGGTATGGTTAATAATTATAGTATTTAGACTAATCTGGTATTGCTCTACAGGGTAGCAATCGGAAATTTTTCTTTAATAGTTTTCGTTTTACAAATGGATGTCCTCAAATTTGGGGTTCAAAGTCAAATTTGAGTGCAGCAATGAATTCTCCACCCTCCTATTACCTACTAACCACACTCATTCAGATCTCGCCTACCTGATAGCTTTGAGAAATCTGCCATGTTACCCTACTTTTTGACACTCTGCATAATAAAGGCAAACTTACAATATATTACTGTATATGAAATTAGAAATATAGCCCCACTTTATTTGTTGATACTGCAAAGAGGTATTTCGAAACGTGAATGGGTAAGAAGGATTCAACATATTTTTTGGGTAATTTTTTAATGAGTTGTAAATAAGTATAACAACAATAATTAAATAAACTTATAAACAATGTGTTTAATTACACTTGTTTATTATTGAAAATCACTCAAGTTTTATATGCTTATGTTATTGATGGTAGTGTCTATGTTACCTACAGGTTTCTACAAGTTTTTTATTTGTTCTAAATTTCATTTTTCGTAGTCCTTTCTTTAATACAAATGGAGAATTGATTTGGCGAGTATGCTACATATAATTGCCTATAGGAAAACTCCATCATTCCAAATTAATAACCACAGCAATTGATTGAACCTGAATCTTATTGATGGTGCATATCAAATGGCAGCAATATTAAAACATGTAATCGCTTAGAATTGAAAGAAAATCCACTGATTCCAGTGGATTTAATTCTAGGAAATACTAACAGTGGTAAATTGAAATTACGGGTTTTTGACGTAGTTCCCTGCCACTGCAAGACATTTTTCCAAAACACAATACAGTTTTCAAGATGGGTTTTTTAGAGCGGATGTGATGTCTTATTCTCTAAAACCAAAATCGCTTAAGACGTTAAAACTGGGGTTTACTTTCATTTCTGAGTGCAAGTATTCTCTTTGGGATTGAGATGTAACTCAGAGACGGACATATTAAAGGACAAAAATTAAATTACCTTGAGCCTTGTTGATAGTGATATTAAATGCCAGCCTAAGAGCAAAAGACTTCAGGTTAAATTCATCGAATCTGGTGCATTCGACGCGGTTTTCATTGCTGCTTTTGAACTGTAATCGTTTAGTATGGAAACTAAATCCACTGTTATCAGAGGAAAGTGAAGACTAAAAGTTTCCCTTCCTAAAGTCTGATATCAATGCGTAATATAGAAGGATCATAAATTCCAAATAATGAGAGAGTATAGGAACTCTTAGAAAATAGCAGTATAAGTTCTGATACAGTGGGATTGGAATGTGCATAGTGTGTTCCCAAAACAACAAAAGCACCACTCTGAAGATCAAACAAGTGCCACCCATAGGTGGGGTTGCTCACGTAAGCTATAATGTGCAGTTTTTATTGGCTCAAGTGACTACTGAGGTCACAGATGAACTCTTAGAACAATGGGACAATTGAAGGCTTGCCCGGAAAGAACATGGCTTGTTCCACACTTTCATATGTAACGAGTCACGTTCTTCCGGGCAAGTCCTCAATGCTTTAATTACCCTTAATGAGGACGGGGTTCTACAGTATAAGCGATGGGGATATTAATTTATATTTATAAGATTCCATCTTGGGTGTGGTCTGATATGACATTTATGAAATGGGATGTCCCTGGGTGTAGTCATCTACATGACTGATGAAGTCATGCTACTTAAACACGTGATTGCTGATGTGTGTAGGCTGAAAATTACGTATGGTTATAAAGGGCATGGGTCTAGGGTTCTGGTGCTTTAGCATGAACTTGTGTGACATGTTCTAAGTGCAAAAGGGTCTTAAGAGTTTGGTTCTCACCAAAAGTTATTGCAGTTATATTTGTATTTATACCCTCCTGTCGGAGCAAGGGGTTACTGGGTCCGGATAATGCTTTCCTAATTAGTAATTACTTTTTGTTTCTATAAGAACCAAATATTTTTCCAAGAATCTTTAATGCTACTATAACTAATTACTTACGTTTCAAGGTGTATTGTTTGTTTTTTAATTTCCACATAATTGTTTCAATTGACAACAGGCAACTCTGATTCAGTGTAATTAGATTCTTGGCAGCTGACCTTGCAAGTTTTAATTTAAACATTTGATATGGATGAAGCATTTTCTAACCCTATGAATTGGGCTGGGTTCGGTGGCATGCATGGTTTTGCTATACAGGGTGTTTTTGAATTGAGTACAGATTTTTTGGGAGATGATAGAAGTGGTCCTTAGAAGTATTTTATGTCATATGAACATGGGGTCCCCACAGCTCCGTTTACTAACAATACTGCATTGAACAATCAAATGACACCGGGATGCAGTGTGCGTTGGTAGGCCTAGATTATTTAATTTTTAACAATTAACACAAGCAATCTACTGTATGACTTTTACAGTAATTGTTCGAAATGACCGCCATTTGCTTCATAGCACAATTCGCAACGCCCTATGATGGATTGATGTACGCGTGGAAACAGTTGATTTGCACGGTCGCTGATGTCACCTGCTGCCGCGACAACAAGAGCCGCCAATTCTTCTTCGGTATCTACAGGTTCGGAGTACGCCATTGATTTTATGCTTCCCCATAAAAAAAAATCCATCGGTGTGAGATCTGGCGATCTCGGTGGCCAAGCAACTGGTCCACCACGACCAATCCAACGACCAGCACGTGCACCTTGAAATTTCTTTGCAAACAATTACTTTAAAAGTTATTAAAGTAGATTGCTTGTGTTGATTGTAAAAAATAAAATAATCTAGGCCTACCAACACACTGCGTCCCGGTGTGATTTGATTGTTCTATGCAGTATTGTAAGTAAACGGAGCTGCGGGGGCCCCATGTTCATATGACAAAAAATACTTCTAAGACCTCATCTATCATCTCCCAAAATATCTGTACTCAATTCAAAAACACCCTGTAGAAACAAATCATTCTGAAAATGAGGCATACGATTGGTTATGAGGTTTGTGCACACCTACATGCTACATTAATCTGTTCGAACCACGTAAATGCATGAGTGTTTTTTCTCCATTCGAACAATTTCAAGTAGATCTGGTCGACCAAACCAGTCTGCCAAAAGAGAAACATAGGGTATGAATTTCTTCTTAATTTCGTTGATGTTGTCTCTTAATATCCATGGGCTGCCCCACTAAACACGAAGATGGGGCTTGTACTTCAGCAACCCTTTGAAAAAATTTTCACTGATGGTTAAGTACCTCTAAAACTAAAACACTTATCAAGGGAATGAGTTTTTAAATAAACACGTTCTAGACTATTTTATAGAAATCAACATTCATTTCTTTGCTACAAAATTGGATATAAAAACCGCAATGCCTAAAAGATTTAACCGAACTTTAAAAACACGTATGTTTAAGTATTTTATTTTCCCAAAAACATAGATACATCGACATCTTACCTGATCTCATGCTAACCTACAATAACCGTGTCCATAGATCACTGGGTGTGGCTCCATCTGAGATTGACGATTGAAATGCCCCAGCTCTGTGGTTGAAGCCTCAGGGTTTGTATACATCAGCTCCGCAGACAGCCCTGTAGCTACAAATCTGAGATTACATACTTATTTCGAAAGTAAAAAATCTATTGATAAGGGTTATCTACCGAATTGGACAGAGGTATTGTTTGAAGTTTGAAAATTCGTTTATAGGAAACCCCTTGTGTATAAAGTTAAAGATAACAACGATGATGAAATTGCGGGTATGTTCTACGAAATATCAGAACAGCTAGGTGGGAGAGGAAGATCTTTTAATCATTTAACAAGTTGTGCTCTATGCATTTTAATCATATATGAAGACTCGTATTTCTATGTTACTTTGCCCTCTAACTCACCTATGGGGGAGAAAAATTGCCCCATTACAATGGCTCATTTTATTACACGTATACTGGCCACACAAAATTTCCGGGATGATGGGAGGTTGCATTAAAGAAAACGCATTTCCCAGTCCTGTCCAAGAACATTACAACTGTACAATGATCTCATTGAAAAAAAATTCGAATTCAACAATATCCCACCTGTTAGTATTCCTTCACTAATATCTTTCATATTTAAATTGGAATTGGTTTTAGAAGCATATATGAAAGATGTTCTCCTTAATCATAACCCTATTTCTGATCATAAAATGACCATGAGATTATCACCAAATGTGGGGATTCAGCTTATACAACTGAAATCTGCCAGGTGTTTAATGTTACCCCTAATACATTCTTTGAGGAGCAAATTCCTTAATCCCTGGTTAATTTAAATGTGTGTCAGATTTTTCTGTAATGTAAGGGTACCCAAAGAAGATGATCTGTACCAAATTTAAGAGTACCAAATTACAACGCAAGGTTGAAGTCACTGATTTTCTAAAAGATCGTTTTAAGGTCGCTGGTATTGAGACATAGTTGGCTGAAGGTTTCGTGCAGTTTACATGATCCCCTGAGCATTTAATTGAATTCCTTGCTGCTGTTAAGATTGTTATTGTATGTGATCATTTCCTGAATAAGAAATTAAAGACAGCCATATCTATGGCCTTATATGATACAAGTGTTGGGTTCATCAGCTGCATTATTTTTGACCTACCCGACATCTCAAAACAACGCATCTTCAAAATTCCGGAGGACTGTTATGATATTCGTAGCGATGTTGTCGATGCGCTAGTTCAATTGATCCACTGAAAGAGAAGACTTTTTACAACATCAATCTCATGCCTAAAAATTTTTCAGATGCATGGAGGGCCGCTACATTAGATATGTGTAGGCTCACAGTCCAAGCTTTCTGATTTGGAGGTCGTTATTGGTGAAAGGTGAATACTGATCGATCTTACCAGAGGTATTTATGGTTATTATTTGCGTACAGAAACCTTCCAATCTCAATTTGTAGGAAAGACATTTGCTCTAATCATACGGATGATTTCAGTAACACATGCTAGAGGAAAAGTATTTTATCAGATTTTTCATTCGCCAGAATACTTTCCCTTAAGTAAAAAATTGTACAGGGCTGTGTTGGGACACGGCCGCCCTAGTTAAGTCGTAGACTACATCTTGTGGCTACATGGTGAGTACGAAATAATTTTGTACAACACAATTTAAAAATTTCATAAAATGTTCAAACAACTTATACAGAGTGGTTATAAAATAACATGAGGTATCCAGAGCCCTCTAGCGAGTAAAGTAATGGACGAAACATAATCAAATTTGATGGAACGTACATAGGGGGCCATGGGATTTCGATTTCTTAATAAATAAAATTAACAAAAAATGTTGCCACGAATAAAATTTTAGCACTGGTTAACAAATAATGGATTAACTTGCATAAACGCGTTCTGTGTAGCTATCATTAGTATAAAAAAAAAACGCTTGGAGAATTTTCATCATTCTGAGGGCAACTGCCTTTCGATGGCTCAAATCATAAGGGACCGTGCTTTTTTAGTCAAGCTGTATTATAAGCAGAACGAGAATGCCAATGCTGCTCTCTGTCAATTTCAGCAGTTAAAGAAGTTGCAAAAAGGACCGATGAGCATAAAAAATACCGATGAGCATAAAAAACTTGTCAAAATATGATTCAATGATTTGAAATTACACGAACTCTAGCAGAGCAACCAAGCTGGGGATGCAAAGCGATTATTCAGCAAAAAGTTGAAGAATTTGCAACTGCTGTTGTTGAGATGGCAAATGTGTTGGGTATGAGCAGCGGTCGGGCAGTATCCCGGCACACACAGATCCCATCATCAGTGGTGCAGAAAAGGCTGCATCACATATTGCAGTTTTACTCTTATAAAATCTCTTCTTTTCAAGAATTGCTCTCTGGTGATACGGTTACCCGATTGGATTTTGGGGCCATCGATAAATTTCACATGAATTTCACGATTTTGGACCCTCCCCCTATCCTTGTCACAGGTGGTCACTTTTGTGTAATGTAGTGATCCCGCCTACTTAACATGAGTACGCAAAATATTTTTTTCTCCACCTCCCCCTCCAGCTGTAGTTTTCACTCAGCTGCCACTAAAGTTATCCTCCTAATGTTTTATAACTTCCCCATAAGCAGATAGGTACCTATATTTCGGTGACTCAGAATCCCTGAATGTCCGCCTTTTTCTTTTTTGCCCAAATTTCCTCGTAGATTATTATTTTTCGATTTTGGAAGTGTCCCATAGGTTACAGTAGCCCCCTCCTTCTCCTTTACAGGGTCTACATGATGCATTCTGGATGCGTTAGTGTTTTTTTTAGCCAAATTACATTCCTCACGGCAAAGTTTTCAATCCATGGAGCCCTGATGGTTTTCTTGAATAGTCTAGCCAGACTTTACATTATGTGAAAAAGAGATAAACGTTATTGACTTAACTTTTGTGACAGTGAGGATTTGGCATTGTTTTTTCTATTATGGGCTCCTACCATATCGTGTTAATTCGCGAGGAATTCTTTATCTGTTATGTGGGGTGCTTGGGTGAGGTTCTTACCTATTGCTAGCGTTTTTTGTTAACCTGGCTGATTTCTAAGAATTTTGTTTAATGTTCTTGCAATATTAATAAATACAGTTATCCCGAGGTTCTTTTAATCTCTAAATATATTGGATAACGAACCTCAATGCGTTGACGTTCCCTGGTGATGAGCATGGAAATCGAGAGGTAAATGAAGTCCCAGTATATCACCTAGAATTCCTGTTTTTCGTATTTTTCTTAGAATGGATAGCCCTATGTTGTATTGATTGTGTTATTATTTAACCAATTTGGAGTTATAATTTAACTTCTGGAGTTTGTTCTGCTTACCTACTACTATAATTATCCGGGTCCTCTGCTAGTCTATATATATAAAGAAGGATGTTTTTGGGTTTGTGTGTTTGTTTGTGGGTTTGTTTTTTATACAAATCTACAGTTTTATTCCGATCTTTATGAAATTTTGCATACTTAACCTTCAAAGCACAACATCTATGTGTCACGATCATCATACTGGACGGACGAACGAGCATTGAACGGAGTCACCATGTCACCAGGAATCATCTAAGGTCTCTTGTCATCGTAGCCATCATCTAAGGCTGCCCAAAGGTACACTTCTCAGTGCGTCCTTCTCAGGATAGCAAACTCAGCACCACACCGTGAAACTGCACCACTCTGGTTTCTTCACTTCTCATCGGGTTCAGGTCAGTTCTGTTTCTGTATTTGTTCTAAATGGCGTCGTCCAAAGTTTCTGGACTATATTCAGCAAGCCGCGTCCTGCAAGCAGGGGAAGGTAAAACTGTTACCTGCGAAAAAGCCTATCGCGATGCATGTATGGATCCCAGGTGTGCCGCATTTGATCGAATCCTCCGAGGTGATCTCTTAACAAAGTACAATACCCTAGAATCTAAGTTTGAATCCCTTAGCAAAGAGGTAAACGAGGTAAAAAATAAGCTTACCAATATTGAATCGAATTCTGAAAAAACAAATGCCGAAATTCTCAACTCCCGTACTTATAGACTAAATCGTCTCAATGATACCTTTAACAAGGTCTTGAACATATTGCTGGCAAAAGCCCAGCATTTATTTCCGTAAATGATTCCTGCAGAGGGCAAAACTGGGAGTCTGCTGGTAAAGGTCCAGCAGGTGTATCTTCAGTAAAACTTGATAATTTAGATTCATCAAAAATGCTGGGTTTAAGAGAAGCCATACAGGAGATATTGACGATATCGATGAGGGTAGATGGAGAACGCATCAAAATAAAAAATCAAGAAAAGGTATGAGTATTGACTATATTCAGTCTGCTATTGAAATCAATAATACTGCCACTGCCATAATAAGAGGCTACTTGATGAATCAAATTGATACCTTAGTCATCGGTCCTCTTGACGACACTTACTATTGCGACCATTTGCCAGTTAGTGATGTACTTGACTTTCCCGTCCTCAAAAGGTTTTTCAAACCGTATAACATATTTACGGTGAACGACTTATCCTCCAATCATCGCCCAGTCGCTCTCAACTTCGAGGGCGTAAACCTTGACCTGAGAGTCAGTCTCTGCCAGAAGCAGGATTGGAAACTATTTAGATATTTGCTCAAGGAGTGTAACATTTCATATATGGATCCTGCCAAAAACGTTGACATTGATGGTAATGTTTGTGATATCACCCAATTGATTAAATCAGCCAGTGATGCTAGCACTACTGCCATTGACCGAAAGAGACCTGATCATCTCGATCTTCCTTCATCCATCAAGCAACTCATACGTGAAAAGAACAACTTCAGAAGATTGTGGCAACGTACTAGGTGCCTGCAGTTCAAGACTAAGTACAACAGGCTAGCACGAAAGGTCAGTGAACAGGTGAAGGAACTACGAATCCAAAGGTGGTGCAGCAAATTCAAGAGTCTGTCACTCCAGTTCAGTTCACTCTGGTGTACAATCAGGGCCCTCAAGAACAAGAAGGCCACCGATTTACCTCCTCTGCATACGGAAGATGGGAATTTTGTTAGTATTCCCCAGGAAAAGGCCCAACTAATTGCAAATGGTGAGTCACATTCACCACCCCCCTTTGAAGATAAACTGGCTGGCATCGAGAACACATATCTAGTTAAAGTATGATCTCATCCATCGTGCACATAACCCTCTCCATGTTATTGTCAACGCCAAGGTATCGAACATCATTAAGTAAGTAAACAGTAACAAGGCTCCTGATCTACACTCCATCCCTAACGGTAGCACTATTACTCCTATTTCTCAAGAATTTGCCTCCTTAGGTAATCTGCACTATTACTAAGATTTTAAACAACTACTGGAACCATGGCTATTTCCCCGATGCCTGGAAAAACTCAGTCATCCTCTCTATACCTAAGCCTGGCCTTAATCCTGCTCTTCTTGTCAGCTACAGGCCCATCAGCTTATTGCCTACTCTTTCTGAAGAGGTTCAATGACTTTTGCGATTAAAATAATCTAATTTCCAAGAAGCAATTTGGCTTTCCTTCGAATCACTCCTGCCAGTTCCAGATTTGGAGGCTGGTTGAAGACTTGAGCAGTCCTCACAATTATTCAAATTGGTAATATTGTATCTTCTACTCAATATGGATCGGGTTTGGTTGTAAGATTGCACTTGGCTCGAAAGTTTGCCAGTGAGGAGAGTAATCTTAGACAGCAAAATAAATTATATAAGTGCAATAAAGGTAGACGGAAACATTTCTTTGTAGGAGAAAAAGTTCTTTTGTTAAAAGAGAGGAAAAAATAAATTAGGGTACAGGTATCGGGGGCCCTTTTGTATACATAAAAGAATCAGTCCTGTTCATATTAAGAATACAAAATGTTCATACTAAGGAATTTCATGTTGTGCATGTGGACAGTCTGAAGGCTGCGAGGGGAGGTCTTGAGTTGGGGGGAAAAACAAATATGCTTCCAAAACGGAGGAGGAACCAAAGGACCACAGATGAAGGCGTGGAAGATGATGAGGATGAATTATCGGCAGTCTTCTTGGCACCTGCGCAGGATACATCTGATGAGACCGTTGGAACTGTAGAACCAGTGTCACAAGATCAAGACTCGGACCAGTGTCAAATCCGAAAAAAGGAATTAGCAAAGAACGTAAGATCAATGAGGAAAAAAGAAGAGAGGAAGCCATCCCCCCAGCGAAGAGTAGACCTGCCGTAAAAGCGAAGAAACAGCGCGGAAAAGACCATTGGTGGATGAGAGAGTCAGCTTCGAAAGACGATAGGCGGAACATGGCGCAGAATCGGCCCAAGGAGAAATAAAAGGAGAGGAACGGAATGGAAGGGGGAGAGAGAAAGTAGTGAGCACCCGATGAAAGATAGGCGGAAGACCGATAGGATCGATGAGGAGACCCGACTTAGGACAAAGGACAGCAAACACGGACGGAGGACTGAGAACTGTAAAAATCACAAATTTAATAATTCATTCCATATTATTGCTACTCATAGTCCTAAGAAGTCTGTGAAAGATGCACCCCGAGCCCACCAAGAAATGAGATGAGGTCCGCCTAACCGAGATCCACCATCACGCAACACAGGCCGATCGCCGAGAGGTGGATCGCAGACATCCCGCCTGAGGCACGTCAGAGACCGCCAACCTCTTCGGATCGACGAGGTGCTCCGTCGACAGAAAAGTCCGCCCGCCCACCTGCCAAAAACTATGAGGGATACAGGTGTTTCCACCAGGTAAAGGAGGACATTGCATTTCATTCCGATATCGACAACAGACTTCCTGTGAAACCGCACTCCACCCAGAGTGCGCAAACGGTGCCACTACAAACAATACCAGATGCAGCGAGCCATTTAGTAGCGATAGAGGAGTCCCGAGACAACATTGCTGGCCAGTTGAATGTTGCCTTCGAGGACGTGGTTTCGCCAGATATCGCACAGCAGGTCCACAGCAGGACACAACGCAGACGACTCAACACGAGCCATTACTGAACATGACATTCTCCCGTAGAGGGTGGAGGCACTGGAGGTGGTCCTCCCCTATTCCAACATAGCCAGCAGTAGCGTTGGGTACCCACGCGATTGTCCGCGCTTGGACTTTGGAGCAGCTTCCATTGGTAATATTAGTATCGTGTTAAAACCAGTGTGCCTTTATTTTGTGTATCCATTTGCTAGGAATACTTACCTGCATCGCCGTAGTTATTTGTTGTTCTATTCCATACAGTCTCCTCCTCCCGGTCGACTTACCCAGAGCGGTTGCTGCTATCAGAGATTGCGGTACCTCGAGGTTCAAGCCTTCCTTCTACGTGGTCGGAAGCCTTCTTGCAGCCACTTACCTCAAAGCTACTTCTTACCGACGATGACCCTGCAAGACTGGGATATAATACAGAGTGTGGGAACTCGAACCCTTCACCTTGGGAAGCGACAGCAAGTGAATTGTACTGATGTCAGAATTACTATATTTACTTAATGAATCTATATATCTTACGAAAAGTCAAGATTTGTATTGAAACTGTTCTATTTAATTAAATTTATTATATCTTAATCATCGCCTTGTCCCGCTCTGTTCTTTTAATCTAAAAATCCCGGACAGTGCGGAGAGGTGCTTTGTTAGCAGACAAGGCATAGACTACAGACAATTGAATAAGAAATTCCACTGCGTAGAAAAACTCTGTTAACAGTTACTATTAATAGTCAGATTTCATTCCTAATATTTTGTGATTTCCATTTTCATGAGAAACTCGCATGAGCGGTGAGGTGTTTCCGGAAAGGACAACGACCTGGGAAGTGTTTTTAAAGAAGAACAGGAGATGTGAAGCAAGTGAAACTGAAAAGGCTTCAAGAGAGTGTGAGTATAGTAGGAATAAGAAAATGGGAAAAGATATAAAGGAATGGCTGAAGAAGCAACGATTTAATGAGAAAGGAGTAAAGACGGTAAAGGAATATAATGAGATTTTTCAAACAGTCGCCGATAACGAGAAAGGATGGTCGGAAAAAGAGAAGATAAAAGCCTTTGCTGGGAATTTTAACCCAGCCAAAAAAAAAGGCTTGGAACAGCAGCAATGTAGAAACCTAACAGAAGCAGTAGGATGGGTTGAGCAGCAGTTCGAAAAATTAAATAGTAGAAAGATTTCTGTCATAGAAGTGGAAAAAAAGTAATGAGTGGTAAAGAAAAATAAGAAAGGCTGGAGAGAAAAAAGCTGAATACTCAAAATGGCAAAAAAATGAAGTCTCCGAGTATACAAGAGGAAAGGGGTTTGGTATATAAGAGTAGTAAAGGAAGAAAGCAATTAATAGTGCCAAGGGAAAATAACAGTATTAAAGTAATCTTGCAGAAAGCACATGATATCCCCACAAGTAGACATTTAGGGTATAGGGTATATCGCATTTGAACTACTTCTGGACAAGAATGCGACAAGACATTAGGGAGTACGTAAAACCATGTCATGTCTGCCTGAGTAATAAAGAATTAAGGACATTACCATTTGGGCATTTGCAACCTTTGCCTATACCTAAAAGAAGGTGGGAAATTATCACGATAGACTTTGTAGCCCCCGTACCCTGTACGCAGGCAGGATGGGATGCATTAATGACCGTAACCGACCGCCTAACAAAAAGAGTGCGCCTGATCCCGTGTAATAGCCATACATTGGCGGAGGAAATTGCTAAGATATTAATTAATAATGTATTCAAAATTCATGGATTCCCGTCGATCATCGTATCGGATCGCGATGTATGATTTACGTCAAAAAATTGGATAGAAATAGCTAAGCTCTTCCGAATTAAGCATAATTACTCCAGTGCGTATCACGCATAAACCGACAGACAGACGGAACTCACGAATCAATCCGTGATTCAAGCTACGTTAACAAGGAAAGGAACGATTGGGACGAGTATTTACCGTATGCAGAGATAGCCATAAATCCTACAATGGCTGAGAGCATCAAATGCTCGTCGTTCCTAATGGATTTAGGGCATGTGCATCAAATGCCTTTGAGGAAGAATAGTCAGAAAAAGGATTTAGAGTAAAATTAAAACAATTACTGTGGCAAGCAAGAAGAGGCATAGAAAAAGCTAATAAAACATATAAATATATTATAATAGGCGTCACTCCAAATGGAAAATAAAAGAAGGAGAAAAAGTAATGGTAGTAGCCAAGAGGATCTTAAATCAGGAACTATCGGAAGAAAACTGTATCCTAAGTTTGTAGGACCTTTCAAGATCCAAAAGCTAATCAATGAAGTCACAGCCCTACTTCAAATACCCCCGAGATTTAAAGTAAGAACAAAGATATTGCATGTGTCATTCTTAAGAAAGTTTTACCCTAGAAAGACGGAAAAATTAAAACCTCCAGGGCCGATCAAGGATAAAAATCTTTCTAATGTCTATCGGGTAGAGAAATTGATGGATGTTAAGGGCAAAGCCCCTAACCTGAAGTTCTTAATAAAGTGGGTAGGATATGAAAAGCCCATCTGAAACCCGAAAAGAATTTACACAGGTGCAAGCAGTTAGTTGAATATTTTTCGAAACAACTAAGGGAAAAACAGGAACAGAGGGAAAAAAGAGGGATCAAAGAAGAGAAGTAGAAGGAAATACGATTAAGAAAAGGAAAATTAATAAAAATGTTTTTATTTTTTCAGAAGACCAGAAGAAAGAAAAAACGAATGTGAAAAGACCGCAATCGAAAAAAGGCAATTAGCAAAGAAAGTAAGATCAATGAGGGTTTGACAAGGAGGAAAAAAAGAAGAGAGGATGCCGCCCCCCCGTTAGTTTAGTCAGGATGACATAAGGTTGTTTTTCTGCCTTCTCTTTTAATCTCTGTAAACGTCGTAATACTGGTTGTGGGACTTCAACGGGTGGCTGGTTCACTGGTGATTTAGACGAAAAAACTGGAGCATCTTCCATCGATGTGGTTTCTGATGGAAGTGTGACCACTAGGGTGTTAAAATGGGTGAGATTGGTGGCACGATCTGAATGATTCATCAGGCTGTGGTGCTTCAAAGACTGGGGATTCCATGTGAATTGGAAATACCAGAGGAACAGATGACGGATCTGATTTTCTTGTAAAATCTGGAAATACCTTAGGAAAGAAACGAGCAGTACGTGCTCGTAAAAACTAGCTCTCATTGTGTGCATAAATAAGGTACCCAGGAAATGAAGCAGAGTATCCCATAAAACACCACTTTTGGCGCGAGCTAAATATCAAATGCCAATAATCCTAGGCCAGGCGCTTAAAATCATAGAGAATTTTCCCATAGCCGGGCAGAGATCAGTAATTTGACTTGGCATCGGTTCCTGAAACGGACGGAAGCCCTTTGGTGAGATTTTGATCCATGTCAAATTTTGATCGGTGCGACTTGGGTATATAATAGTATACCAGGCAACCGAAAGGAGCTCGATATTTGATGGTCGGTTTCTTTTTGGACCATATCTCTTCAGGGGACTTAGTTTGACCTCGTCTAGGCAAAGAATTTAGATTAAATACTGGTGTAGTCACAGCATGGTCCCAGAATCGGTGCGGAACTTTTGATGATGCGATAAGAACTCGAATTCCATCGCAAATGGAGCGTACGGTTCTCTCAGCAATACCATTTGACTGGGGGTTCTCAGGAATGATGAATTCTTGAGATATGCCATGCTTCATGCAGAACTCACCTAGCTCCGCATTGGTGAATTCTGTTCCATTATCGGAACGTATATACGCCAGATTTTGTCCTGTAGAGAGTTGTAGCTTTAGCATTAAGTCTATTAACGGTTTTGGCACTTCACTTTTTGTCAGAGTAGCACAAACGAAACTTTTTCGTGAGAAATTATCGACAGCTACTAACAGGAATTTTTTTCCATGGATAGAAGTGGTAGGCATTGGTCCCACTGTATCCACGTGAAGTAGCTGTAAAGGACCTGTTGATCGTTGACCTAGTACAATGTTGTGAGGGGCGTTGCATAATCGTGCCTGAAGGCATGCAACACATGGTTAGTCATCAATTAATGGCGGCAAAGCTTCAAGACCGCACATGCTATGGTGTTTCATGGCTGCGGTGAGTTTTTTCGATGACGGATGGCCCAATGCATTGGAATATCACTATAAGTGACAGCCATTAAAAGTAATGGGGGGTCCATTCGGGAAACTGAATGGATATTTGAGACCACGGGAAGGAATGGGAGGTCCTCCACGCCCTTTTGCGCAGGGATGGTCGTGCCCTTGGGTGAAGTAATGGAATAACCAGTTGGGCCGAAGTGAGGACTGTAACCCTGCTTTGATAATTGTCTCATGGAGACATGATTAAGGCGCGCGTTTAGGGCATAAAGCACGTCATGGAGTTTTAAAACTGCTCCTGAATCTAATAACATGCTTGCCGCACCAGTACCGATGGCAGCAATCGTTTTCTTAAGGTCTGCAGTATGTATCCGCTTAAGACAGTTTTGAAAAGAATCAAAGAACTGTTTTTCTTTAATTACGTGAAATGAGCTGCCTGTGTCAACTATCCAATCCTTGTTTGGAACACCAACACAGTTGGCTGCAGGTTTCTTGCTTTGTCCTTTTGTACCCGATTTGCGATTAGTACGTGAAGCTGATGCACGAGGCATGTGTTTTGTTGATGCAGGATCCTGTGAACGAGGGGGTATCGCGGTGCGTGAAATAGCTGGACCTGCAGTAGTGGGATAAATTTTGGACGGAGAAACCGTTTTTACGTATCCTCGGCCTCCACAATTATGGCATGTTACGTCATTTGTTCGACAGGGCATTTGGATGTGGACGCGCATTCGCGGGGAAGAAACAGAGGTGGCACACGAGGCTACACCTATTGAGGAATTTAGTGTGGTGTGGTTCTTAAAAACCACATTTAGTTGACTCAGGAAGGTTTCAATTGACATTGATGGGTTTGATTGCACCGCGAGTCTCAATGGAGTATAAGCTGAGGGTAGACCTGCGACCATATGGTCAATCAAAATTTTATCATCCAGAACGAGGGACACGGCTCCACCCTGAGCACGGATTTGTAGCGCTCTTGCTACATAGGCATTCGGATCATCAGCGTCTAAGAAACGCAAGGCTGAGAGACGCCGCATTATTTCAGTCTGTGTCACTGAATCCGGCCTTCCATTTTGATGCTTAATTGCTTCCCACAATATATAGGGATTGTCATCTTGAAGCATGATGACAATATCATCACTCACCCTACTCAGGAGGTAATGCTGTACTCTTGCCCAATCAAGGCGCATGGGTGAGCTGGCTGATGCTTCTGTAGGGAGAGAGATCTTTTCTTGCACATATTTGGCTAGCCCTTTGGTTTCGAGAAAGCTTAAAACTCGATACGTCCATTGAATATAATTGGCACTTGTTGACCTAGGGAGGGAACGACCCTCTTCAAAATATGATTCCTCCATATTGTATTAAAATAAAAGAAAGAAACCACTCTCTGCTACCATATGTTCAGAGGGGGAAGCAAAATAAATAGAATTTATTGGGTGGTACTTTAAAAGAAAGAACCCCAAAACTAAAGAGTAAACGTGGCTCATTAAAAGACTTTATTTTGGCTTAAAAATGACGATATTTACACTCACTTCCAAAAGTTAAGCACGGAGAGGTAAAATGCCCAAAAATGGACAAGCACTGCTTTGATTGACATGAAATGGTGAAAGTAAGTATCTCTATGTCTATTCATGAAACAAAACAAAGAATTACATACAGAGATTTAAAAAAATATTGAATTTACATAAATTATAAGATGATGGCATATTTGCGTCATTAACGAAATCATGTTTAAATGCAAAACAAACAACAAAAAAGACATTATTAGGTTATGTGAGCACCCCTCAACGACATACAAAGTGTACAACGTGTGATCTTGCTTGTTACGAGGTGATCAACCACCGCACAGTCCAGTAATAGCCATTCCTCCTGTAGGGCAGTTTCCAAATCGTTAAGAGTGGCTGTAGGTGGGAAACTTCTACATATAGCACGGCCGAGGGCATCCCAAAGATTTTCAATGGGATTAAGGTCCAGCTAGTAAGCCGGCCACTCCATACGCGCAATCCCCTCACTCTCCAGAAAGTCGTCAACGATGGCAGCTCTATGGGGACGGGCATTCTGATTCATTAAAACGAAAGAAGGACCAACTGCTCCAGCGTACAGGTTCACAATGGGGTCTAGGACTTCATCTTGATACCGTACAGCCGTCACAGAACCTCGCCTGTAGATGTGCAGGTCGGTGCGATATCCCAATGCAATCCCTGCCCAGACCATGATGTTTCCACCGCGGAATGCGTGATGTTCGATGATGTTCTCGGGCCGATTGCGTGTGCCTTGTTCCCTCCAGACCCTTACACGCTTATCATCGGGTTGTAGGGCAAATCTGGACTCATCTGTGAACATAACGTTGCCCCAATCCGACACAGTCCAATTCACATGCTGGCGGCACAACTGTAATCGTGCCTGTCTGGATTGGACGGATAAAGGAACACAAACTCGTGGTACCCGGGCGTACAGACCATTCATGTGTAGCCTTCGACGAACATTGGTGGCAGATATCGTCTTACCTATGGCCGCTGCAACCATAGATATCACCTGTGTGGAGGTCGATCTTCGATTCCGCTTGGCTACAACAGCAATATAGCGATCTTCCGAGGGGGTCGCAACCCTTGGACGATCGGCTACAGGTCTTCGGACAACTGTTTGGCTGGTTTGGAATTGTTTCCATAATCGTGAAATGACGGAATGATGAACGCCGAAGAAACGAGCAACATCTGTGATAGACTGTCCTGCTTCAACGCGTCCAACAGCCCGCCAGCGTTAAGAATCTTCCTTTCGTCTTCTGGAAGCCATAGAAACACGTCTAGCTTGAAAACAAATCTTACGAATGTTCAAAACACCTTTTACCAGCACTTATATGCAACTCCTATAACCCTTCACAATGTCGGCTTCTTATACGACTGCCTGTTTTGCATATTTCTCGACGCGAAATTGTGATTGGCTGTCACCTAACATATTTGCATACTTCCTTCTACATTTGGAGCAAATTTTAGCATCTTTAATTCAGATTGGCTTACGGAAGTTAACATTTTTTTCCCCGTGCTTAACTTTTGGAAGTGAGTGTATTTATAAAATACAATAATTCTGTACAAAAGAATTTTCTATACAATATGATTTAATTGAGGAATAGGCATTGCGATCTCAATTACAAAAGAAAAAATATTTCTCGGAAGAATATAAAGAAATACGTAAATGTACATTAAATACAGCAAAACACTGTAGCAAGAAATATTAATCGCTACATTGAGCGAATTGAGATTAAATATAAAAAAAATTGAGACAGGCCAATTCCTTATAAAGAATAAGGAAAAGAAATTTCAAAATTCCCATTTAATATCTAAAGAAAGACTGCGAAATAATAATTGATTATTATTGGGGAATAAGATTGAAAATGTGCAGCATGGCATCCCTTACGCGCGTTATTGTTGAAATAGCATTAAAAGAAATTTCATTATTATCTTATGGGTAAACCCGCAAAACAATGCTACTCAGTAGAGAATCATGACTGCCGCGAGAAAGTGAGAAATTCAATAAGAAACTAAACATCGAATGGCAGGGTAGGAGTAATTTACAGAGTATTGGAGTGAAAATGATAAATGGAAGTTGAACGTTATGCTGCAGGCTAGTAAGGACGTGGAGGACCAGAAGGACGACTGGTCATGCACGGAAAGACATCAACAGTAGTGGGACACATATCCTCGTTATCACGAAAATTATTCGCGAGGGATAACTAGCTGCAGACAGTGATAATCACGTGGAGATTTTTTAATAACATTTATTAAAACAATATATACTCAATAATCACTGTCTGCAAAACAGTAAAAAAAACTGTTTTATATCTATTTTTACATAAAAAAATCTCAGTTTTCCTGAACACAATCCGTAATGGCGGAGCGGTCAGGAGGGAAGTGGCAGAGCTGAGAGTCTAATCAAGCAGAATGGTTAGTTAGCTGCTGGAATTTTGAGCTACCATGGAAAACTGCATTTGTAACATGTAATAGCTTATACCGTAAGTACCCCTGACCAGGTCCTCCCCTTGCCTTAACAGTCGGTCAATGGGTTGTATCTCCACGTGAACTTATTCGAAATGTGAACGTTCTATTTAACGGTACTGATCTGTTCCCCTTTTATTGATTTGGGTATTCTAAATATAAATTTGTTCATTCTCAAAAAAAAAGAAAGAATATTAATTTCCTTAAAAGAGTGGAAATATGATTTAACTTTTCATCCTTTTATTTCTTAACATAAAAAGTATTAATTGTTTCTAATCAAGAATGTAGCCTCATAATTTTATCTTGCATAACAATTGTTTTCAATCTTTGTCTTAAATTTATTTAACCTGGAATAAAAATAAGTTATTTGTGGCTCCTTTGAATCTTTGCTTGGATTTTATTCTCTATCTTTTATTCAAATCCAATGGATAAACACATTGGAACTTCACAATCTAAAACAAACAACAGCATGTCTGTTTTTAGAAATCCGATACCCATTGACGAAACAAATTCTGTTATAGCTCGCCTATCTATCTCGGCTGTAAGTCGCAGCCTGTCCTTATTCTATTTAAACATTAGAAGCCTTAATGCAAATCTTGCTTGCGCCTTGGCCAATTTAAATACTCTTGCCCATGACCCAAGACTGCTTGTTTTCGCTGAAACCTGGTGCCGAGACCATAGTGAGATTCCGCCCATTGAAGGATATAATGTTGCTGCCATTAATCGTGTATCTAAGCGTGGTGGTGGTCTGTGCATTTATGTCTCGAATACGCTGGCTCATTCAGTTTTGAACCAATATACTGTTATTTCCGATGACTATGAACTTTTAACTTTAACTATTAACAATAAGTATATTGTTACAGCGGTCTATCGTCCACCCGCTGGCCAGTTGTCCAAGTTCTGTAATTACCTAACATCATATTTGCTAGATTTACAGCACCTTGGTAAACCACTGATATTAGTAGGCGATTTCAACGTCGACTTAAGCACTCCGTCACCTGGCTTGAATTTATTATTGGATCCTATTATGAGGTCAGGCCTGGTTTTAACTATCCCGACTTATACACATTTTTCACTATTTCACAGAAAATTCTCTGCAATTGATGCTTGTTTTACAACTCTAAATACTCTATTCTGTTGTGCCATCGACACCTCCATTTCTGATCATTTTCCGCTATTAATAATTTTTGACTTGACCTTGCAGTCATCCTGCAAACCAAGGGGTATTCGAAAGCGCGTTATTTCTTATCATAGACTCATGGCTGTCTCCTCATACTTTACTTTAACTAATTGGGCTTCGTTATTATCCGACGTTCATGATACTAATATGCTGTTTGACACCTTTCTAAATCACGTAAGCCTTGGGTTCGATCGATATCTGCCTTATAGACGTGTGCTAAACAGGAATAAGGCTGACAGCGTAGCTCGGAAGCCGTGGATTACCCCCAGCATATTGCTAGCTGTTAAGATAAAGAATAATTATTACTTGAAAGCCTGTCGTGAACCTACTGCGGTAAACATTAAACGATTTAAAGACTGGTCCAACGCTGTTAGGAAACAGATTAGGAAGGCCAAATATATTTATTTTGATAGGTTGTTCGACCGCCTTCATTCAAACAAAGATAAATGGAGCGTTTTAAAAAATTTATCGTCAGGCGTCCACTCCTCACAGTCCCCATTTGTGCAGCATGATCAGATCTCTAGCTCGACTCTCACAGTTTTTTTGCAATCTTTACTGCCAAGTTATGATGGTCCGTCTAACTTTGGCAATGAGACTTGGGATAATCTTTCTCGTAACTTTGTTTCAAGTTTTTTTGCGGTTCCAACGTCCGCTGCGGAGGTTAGTAATACTATTCTCCTTCTAAAGTCGTCTACGTCCCTTGATCCTCTGGGGTTTCCACCTGACGCTGTGATTTTTCTTTACCGGGAGCTGTTGAAACCGCCTGTTATGAATTTTTAGAATTCACTTCGCGTGAAATGGCTTCTAACAAGTTTGTAGCTGCGGTGTACGTTGATTTTGCCAAGGCCTTTGATTCGGTACCTGTCGATCTTCTCCTGTATAAACTATCCAATTTCTATGGTATTAGTGGACTCCCGTTACAATGGCTGGGGAGCTTTCTTTCTAGCAGAACTTATTTTCTTACCTATGCTGAAACATCTTCCCATTTGTTGAAAAGAAACTTAGGTGTTCCCCAGGGTTCAATACTTTCTCCTCTTCTCTTTGCTTTGTTCATAAATGATTTACCCTTGGCTTTAACACCTCGCACATCTTTTCGGATAATTTTATATGCTGATGACGTAACATTTATAGCCGCCAGCTCTGATGCTCTTCAAATGATATCTGCGCTTAACGATGTCCTTACCGATTTGAAAATTTGGTCTTACAAGAATTCATTGCGTGTAAACACTGAAAAGACAAAAGCTATGGTTTTCTATCAGAGAAACAAGCGCGATGTACCTAAAGTATTGCCTCTCTATTACGATGGTAATCTATTAGCTACTGTTTCCTCCTTTAGATATTTGGGTATAACTATCTCTCATGACCTTAGTTGGGACCAGAATATTGACTCATTACTTATTAATCTTAACGCGAAACAAGGTATTATCTCCAGACTACGCTACCTGCCCCCTAAAATTCTATTACTCTTATATAATGCGTGGATTCACTCCTCTCTTTGCTCCAGCATTATTTTCTGGGGATCTTCCACCTCTTGGAACCTTACTCGGATTCTTAAACTCCAGAAATGGTTCCTACGAACTCTTCTTAGATTGCCTAAATTTGCATCTGTGTCACGCTATTTTAGCGAATACCGTATTTTCACCGTTTACCAATTGTATTTTGTTCGTGTTTGTGCATTCGTATTTAAAGTTTCGAATTCAATCTTGTTTGTTTCAACTCCTATTATCCCAGTTCCCACTGCTGATAATCATCGATACCCAACACGATCGTCCCATGACCTACATCCTCCGCTAACCAAACCCAATTACTGCCGTCGATGTCTGTCATATGCTGGTATTAGATGTTGGACTCTTTTGCCCACCGAATTACGTGCTGTAGCGTCTTATCCTGCTTTTTATAAACTTTTAAAATATCATGTTTCCCATCTTCCCCTGGACTTTCGGATTTAAACAATTACATTTTTTTTTTCTTGTTTAAGTTTTGTTTGTTTATTAATAGACATATAATAGTGTTTTTTTGTAATAGTCTTTGTTGAGGCTAGTTTCTTTCTTTTTTCCTCTGATTATGAACATTTGTTGTTAGTGTATTATCTGTTTTTTTATTCTTTACCCTGTTTGAGCAATGTGTATTTTATTTATATCGGTTTAGGGGTGCCTCTTTGTTGGTCAATTTGTCCACTCTGGTACCCCTCGAGCTCCGATGTTGGTATGTAATTTTAATTAATATTAAAAAATCAGTATGTTATATTTCTATACACCTATGTGGGAAACGGGCGGGAAAGAATTAATTTTTTTTTTTTTTTTTTTTTGATTTGGATGTAATTTCCTGTATGGATTTATTCAATAAGGTAACGCTGAGGTTATTTTATATTTTGCAACTCATGTTAACAGATATATGCACTTACCTTTTTTTATTCATTATAGTATGTTCTTGTAAGTCTGCTTGTTATTATTGTTTATTTCTTTTTTTTTTTTTTTTTTTTTTGTTATAATTTTAGTTCTACTAACTTGTACTCTTCAAAATGTATTTGGTTGGAGCCCTCAGAGATCTAACTTGTCGGTCCATTAGACCATACAGATCTCTGTTGGGCTTTGTATGATATATCCTAACTCCTTAATAATAAATAAATAAATAAATAAATGTATTGATTTGTATGTTATTTTGACAATTTTTACCACCAGGATATCAATTCTTAGTTTCTCTGTGTCACTTCCTGGGCCGTATTCAAATCTAAATATGGCGTAAAAGTCAAGTCCAGTATTAATCGTCCTAGATTACGCCATTACTGATGTTGGTCATAATCCATGATTTAGGACGTACAGTCTCAGGGACCGTGTGCCACCAACTTCGTTACTAAGATAAATTGATGTAAAAGTCATTTTTTTTAAACTTCTTTTTAATTTTTTATTACCTAAACATATTTTCCAGTTAATTTCCAATATTTTTTGTTTATTAAGATTTTCCGAGTTAGAAAGTTTTATTTGAAAACGAATATTCGGCGCGAAACGGAAATAATAATGCAAGTATACTAATATTGTTTTCTGAATTTCAATAGCAATAACTCTTCTATAAATGTAATTTCATATATATTTAACCTCCGTTTATACTAGTTTTGAATAAAATACTTTTAAATATCGAGAAAAATTTATTTATAGCTTTATGTAGTGCAAAATATAAATAGTGCAAAGTATCAATTTTCAACTATTTTATTTTTATAAATGCCTTTCTTGAAATATTCATGTCTAATTTTGACGGAAAAAGAAGGGTTTTAAATTTCTTTCTAAAAGTTGCGTTTTTTAGATAATATTCAAAAGTTTTTAGAGGCTTTCTATTAAAAAAAAAAACGTAGTTTCAAAATGCGGTCTCACAGATCGCGCGCCACCATCCGTGTTACACCCGCGCCACCTCTGAAGTGTTAACATTGGTTCCATTTGGAATTTTGTCAGCAAATAATTGCTGAGTTGTTAGTATATTCATCATGAATGAAATCACATTTCACGAGTAGGTCGTTTAGAATCAGTTCATTCATATAAGTTTTTTTCATGATGGCCTCCTAAGAATAACCCCTATCAGCTAATTTCAGGTAATGCAGACAGTGATAGTCACATATCAGACATCTAAGTTGCACTATTTTCGTGTTGTACATACATCTTTCAGAGAGTGTAACCATAAACAGGTAGAATTTTACTTGTGGAAACATTCCAAAAGAATCAAATATAAAGCCAGTCACTTATTGAGTCCCTGGCTTACTGGAATCACTTGTATTACTTTAGCGATGAGTAGAGATGGGTAAACAGGCTTGAAATGCAATCAAATTAGTCAAGAAAAGACCTCTGCCGGAGAACGTGTACAGGAATTTCGCTCGAGAATGCGGCATAGCTGTTGTGTATCCATTAAGCTTAATTTGTGTGTAATCAAAGCTCACAGCTGTTTCTTTATTGATTTCCGGGAGTTTCTGATACTGACAATAGACAATCCGATTCACTGAGTTAGCTAAAGCTTCAGGGAAGTGAACTTAGCATACCAACAATAGTATAAGACTGTATGTATATATAATAATTTCAGTCACCTGAAAGATAAAAGCAAGAAATGTGTAACCAGCACCATAATCAAACTAGGTGATATCTACATCCCTGTTATCTTTCCAAGTGCTTTCATGGTGTGAACAAATTCTCTCAGGGTAGGAACTATTCACAAAATTATGTGTCAACGCATGCAGAGTGATTGCTTGAGTATCCAATAAGAGTGAGACGACAGATAGAATGAAATGTTGAAATTTGAACGGGTTAGAAGTAAAAAAAACACCCACCCTGCGCTTCACTCATTGTAAATGTGAAAATCAAGCTTATAAGAATCTGTCCAGAAATTACAAACTGTGTGACATGATTTCTAGTTCAGTCAGCTATGCTATGTTGAAGTCATTTCAACTCATTCAATAGAGTAAAATGCATCAGTGGTTTATAGAGTTATTGCATGTGCTAATAACATAGCCGTATTAACTTTAACGTGCTCAACTTTCAGCATTACTTTTTGGATTGCGATCTGATAATTAAGACTAGGTGCATCACACGTGAGAGCAAAAGCTGGTATACTTTTGTAAAGTCTAGGGGAAAATACAAAGAGTTTATCAGAGATCAACTTTAGCAGCCGGAGGATGGCTAAATGGAAGGACCCTTCCGCATATTAAAAAAACGAAAAAATGGTCTAGGAATAGCAATATGGTAGTATTTAATTGCGAATCTACGTGTTTCGAGGAACTCTCATCATCAGGATTCTGAACAACTAGGAAGAAGGCAGCGTAAAACCACCTGGTCTTATGGGTATTGCTCTCCAATCAGCACGAACTGAGTCAACACTGACTGGCGGGCTTACAATAGCTAAAGGTAATACACAATTTACCGATTGTTGATTGGCTTTTAAATACAATGAAATAGAAATGTTTTAATACAGAAATAAACAATTAAATAAAATATTAAGATTGAAAAATAAAAACCAGGGCAAAAGACCGGGTTCACACCCTTATACTGGGGCAAATGTCCGTGATGCAAAATGTCCTATGATATGAAAAAAGAAGAACTATCGTTTCGCTGAATATCTGTCCCTATCTTTGAAGTAAATGTTGGGAGAAAATGGGCGTTATCGTGGGACAACGCTTAGTGTTGGATGTATAATATGATTGATGACGTCCAAGATAGGGTTTTTGTCAAAATTCTTCTGGCTATTTAGTATTTTATCTTCGTCCGTTTGTTTGAGGTTCATGTAAATATCCACCAAGCCTGCTAGAATTGAAAAATCCACCAAAGAATTCAATAGGAGCGTCTTGACTGATGATGGCTGTTGGTTGGTATCCTGTGGCTTGGTGCTTTTCATGTTAATCAGTAGTGTGGGGAAGAAAAAAACACAAGATCAATGTTGAGGCATTCTGTACCCATCTGATACATCATTGAGACCATAATTATGTATGTATCAGGTGAAAACTGACGATAAAAGTCGTATGTTTATAATCAGGGTTAGAATGTAATTTCATGTCTCTTTTTGCTGTCTTCTCCTTCCTCCTCTTTGGCTTTTTCTCATCTTCTTCTTCTTCTTCTTCTGTGGCTTTTTCGACTTTGTTGAGCACTGCTCTTGACCTCTTCATCTGTATTCTCTCGATAGAAATGACTCAAAGCTGTTACCCCTAGGTTTTTCACATGCGAATGAGTAGCTGTTAAAGAAATTATTCTTTTGACATGGCTTCAGTCTCTGTGAACTCTAGCGACCTTTTCCTGGACGGCACTGCTCACTGTCTTCTTTGTTCAAGTTGATAGTAACTGATGCAGATTTTGGCCTTGTATCACATCATTAATGATAGAAACACTGCCTCTAAGTGCGTGATAACGAATAATTTTATCCATAGATTTTAGTAGCGGTGTTGCAAAGTGAAACAGATTTGAAAATGCAGAACTAATTCCGTTGCCTCTCTGAAATGCTATCCTTCTAAACACGGGTAAGCCACTACCCCTCTAATACAAATAGTAAAATGAAATCGCTTCTTGCCTCAGGTGTTAAAGGATGTGCATTCTTGAAACAATTTATGAGTGTGACGGGGAGAGAAAAGAAATCACCCTCACTCTACATTTGTGTCTTATGAAATTGTAATTTCACAACGGTTTTTCCTTAATTAAAAATGAGAGCAAAGCACCGTGGTCTGAAAGAACAGCAATTTCATTCATACATTGACGTTTTTACTTAAGGGAAAGTAGTCTGGTGATTGAAAAGTCTGATAAATTACTTACCGTCTAGCATGCGATACTGGAATGATCCATAGGAGTGGAGCAAATGTTTCCAACAACTTGGGGTTGGATGATGTCTGTATACAGATAATTACCATGTACATCTCTTGTTAAACATTTCAAAGATCTGCCTCTCGAACCCAGCTCTTCATGCTGTCTGGATAATCTTGCCGTTTCACAAAAGCTTCACCATCACCCTGCCCTGTGCGCCATCGAATAATCCTCTCAATGTTAAAGAGTTAAGGTTCTTATACTATTTGTAATTCCAGTTCGTAGAATATACCAGCAATCTCATCATGGTTGTAAGCTTTAAACTTATACACAATGGGTATACTATAAACCATTTTTCTAACTTCCAACACCTCCTCTGTCCAATTTTGTAGATAACCCTTAAACTGGCCCTGGATGGACCTATTAGATTACATTAAATAAATAAAATAAATTAATAAATAAATATATTTTCTCTAAATCTGGTGTATAATAACCGTGCAGCTTCAAATGCAGAGCTGGAGCAATTCGATTATCAACCTCAGATGGAGCCATACCCATTGATCTGTGGACACAGTTGTTGTACCTTAGCAAGTGATAAGGAAAGATGTTGATGTACCTTTGTTTGTTGGAAAATGTAAATTCTTAAACATTCGTGTTTTTAAAGTTCAGTTATATCTTTCAGCTATTGTGGTTTTCAAGTCTGATTCTGTAGCAAAGAAATGAATGCTGAGTTCTATAAAATAGTCTTGAACAGGCTTTTTTAAAAACTCTTTCCCTTTATCACTGCTCATTTTTAGAGGGATCTGATCATTAGTGAAAGTTTTCTGAAAGGCATCTGAAGCTCAAGCCCATCTTTGTATTTGATAGGACAAACCATGCATATCGAGAGAAGACATCAATGCATGTAAGAAGAAACTGATACCCATCGTTCTGTTTTGACAGACTGGTTAAGTCGACCAGATCTACTTGAATTTGTTCAAATAGAGTAGATAACAATGTAGAACAGGAAGTGCATAAGAAAACACATCTGATAACGAACCACGTGACTCTTTTTCGGAATAATTTATTTGTAGAGCTAAACCAAGCACACTATCGAACCCAACTGGATATCTAGGATAGAAAATGCTTCATCCATATCAACTGTTTGAATTAAAACCATTTGTAGTGTGCAACTGTATTTATAAAGACTGCAAGGTCAACTGCCAAGCATTTAATTTGCTGATTCATTGTTTTCACTTGTCAATTGAAACAATGCACCAGTTATCTGGAAATTAAAAAAACCAATATACTTTGGAAAAAAAATAGTTATATAGATGAGTATGTAAAGAGTCTTGGAAACAAATTGGTGTTCTAGAAACAAATGATAATTAGTAATTAGGTAACATTCTAAGGCCCCAGTACAGTTACTCCTTGCTCCACAAGGAGGAATACATACATATCCAAATGCATTAACTTTTTGTGAGCAACAAACTCCCCTTAAGACCCTTTTTCTCGGAGAAGGAGAACCCTGGGCCCATGCACTATGAACAATATCTAATTTTCACGTCATCAAGTAACATGACATCAACAGTTTCTGGGTGGCCACACCTAAGGATGCAATCCCATTTAATAGACGTCACATCCGACCACACCCAAGATGAATCCTTCTAATTAAAGTAAATTAAAAATTAACATCCCCATTTATAACGAACCCCACCCTCGTTAAGGGTAATTAAAATATTAACAGTCCCACTGTTTTAAGAGTTCACCTGTGATATCAGTAGCCACTTGAGCCAAAAAACAGTGCATCCATGTTCATCCACCCATGGGCGGCAGCTCTGTAGTTTCAGGGTGGTGCCTTTGATGTTTCAGGAGCACACAACCTACACATTGCAATGCCACTGCATTTGTACGTATACTGCTTAAAGTTTATAACCACATCAGTATCAATAGAACTGCATTTAAGTTACAGAGCCTGCAATGATATGCTGAATGCTTTCCTTGATTTCATTTACAGCATCATTTTTAGCAGCAAGGATGACTCCTTCACAAAACCACTTAAATGGAATAATAATGCATTATTACTCGGATGAAATCTCATTCGATATAATTAAATAAAAAAAATCCTTTCTGCTATCTATTTCTGCTTCATAAATGTTGTTTAAATGACTTGCAATTTGTCAACTTTCAATTTACAATAAAATCCGTTAAATTTATGGATATAACCAGAGATGGATGACGGTAGGACAGAAGACTCTTAAAATAACCCCTCTAATAACTTTTGAATTTTTGCCTACTTTTATGTATAACTGATATAAGTCTCTCTCTCGTTTTCTCTCTTTCCATTAATAGTTATTACATATTTAGTTATTTCAGCATTGTTTGCGGAAAAAAATACATTCCAAGATAGGAAAAAAATTCATAGATTGAATGAAAATATAGAAGATAGAATAAAATTATAACTGCATTAGCAAATAAAGTGCTGTCATCAGTAAGCAATGCTATCTTTTTAACCTAAGAAAATCATAATAGTATCTCCCTTATAGGAACACCTTTTGATTTAGACGTTTTGTCGAAATTCTATAAAAATACACGAGGAATTATCCGGAATCTTCAGGGTTGTAAAGAGTTATATATAAAAAATATTTAGAATATAAAAAACTCATATTTCAGCGAAGGTTTTGTCCCAATTGCAAATAGGGAAAAAACAACAAATTGAATAAAAAATAATGCTTTGGATCACCCTGTAAAAAATAATGTGTGATATGCATTGTATCTGTAGCATATGATTAGAAGGCTTTTTTTACTTATCTGTGTTAATTTCTATCAGAATAGCTCATATATTGTTGGTGATATAAAGGGTTCTTTAAAAAATAGTAAATTTTAGTAAGTCTTTTGTTTTACCATGCAGGGTTTTCAACCCAATACAATGTCATTTTCAGGAAACTTGATAAACTACAGTATAGACAACACCCTGCAATCAGAATATTAAAATATTAAAAATTTGATGAAATAAAAACATTTTTAATAAATAGTTTTTAACTGCACATGCACAAGCATTACCAAAATATTTTTTACATAATTTATTAGCCAATTGTATAAAGCTACTTTTATAAAAAGCCCAAGCAAATATCCTGAAAATTCGGAAAGATATCGCTGATAAAATGTGCTGAATTTTAGTTGCTCTCCAAAAATAAATAAATTCATAAAAAGCTTTCTCCAAATTTTTATTTTTAGACCGGACACCGGTATCAAATTCTTCTCCTTAAGTTGATATGAAGTTCATATCAGCTTAAGGAGAAAAAGTTGATACCGGTGTCTGATACAAAAAAAAATGGGAGAAAGCCCCGTATCGTTGTGTGTAATTTTGAGAGCAACTGAAATTAAACTCATTCTATTGAACTGAAATTGAGAGCAACTGAATTTTCCCGATATTTCCCTGGGCTTTTAATGAAAGTAGCTCTATTCATTTGGCTAACAAATTATGCAAAAACATTCTGGAAACGCCTGCGCATGCGCAGATAAACATTATTTAGTAAAAATGCTCATATTTCATCAACATAAAAATTTTAACATTCTGATTGCAGGGTGTTATATCTACTGTAGTTTGTCAAGTCTCCTGAAAATCCACATTGCATTGCATTGAAATCCCTCCATGGTTTAAACAAAAAATGTTTGTTTTTAAAAGAAATCTCTTTCTCCATGAATATACCTTCTATTCTCAGATAAATAAAAGAAGCCTCCTAATCATATGCTACAGCTACAACGCATTTCAAGCATTATTTTTTACAGGGCTATCCCAAACATTATTTACTTTGTTCAATTTGTTACTGATCTCTTATGTTTCTTTGGGACAAATTTTTTGCTGAAATACTTGAGGTGTAATATGTTCTTTACACCCCTGAAGTTTCAGGATTATTCGTGAAGTACTTTTCTATATATGTGACAAAATGTCTTAAACGAAAATTGTTCCTATTATTCTGTCCCCCCTGTATAACCATAAATACTTTATATTTCGTTCCAATTGTATTTTAAGATGTTAATTTTATTTGCTATGACAGATACTTAACTTTAATAGTAGTAATTCGAATCGTTTGATTGGATAGTTGTGCTGCAGTTTGTTCTTGAAGTTGTTCTTCGGAAAATATATTGTGAATCCCAAGATTATCGTTCCATTCTGCTAACTACAGGAAAAAATGAATAAATAACAAAAAAAGCAGTTATTTTATATGCAAATGTACCTTTATTATACATAATTTAATTATAAAAACTTCATTGCAACATACTCTCTCATTTTCTAAAATGGGATATTAGAATCTCACAACATTCTGACTCTATGACACACAGTTAGTGACAATTTATGTTAGAACTACCTGCCTGACTGTCAAAACGGTTTCTCTTCTTCCTAATAATTCATTCACAGATACACCTGTAAATCTTACCATTATAACTTTTATAAAACGTTCTTTTTAATCTGACAAACTCTATGACCACAGTTATAATGAACTCCGTTAAAGTACGGTGCCAAAATGAGTTCACCTATTGATAACTAACTTGATAAATTTATATTCTTACCATAGCATTTTATGATATCTCTATTTCTCACTGAAGAGGCAATCATCATCATTTACAAAATTTCTACAACCCCTTTATTAGACTCTTGTATCGGTGGGCATCTTTAATAACCAATTAAAAGCAGTGTTTCACTAGTCTGCAAAAATTAAAAAGCAACAACAGTATGAAATATTTTTCTAGCCCATACAGCTTCTACTTCTCAAAGAGCTTTTTCCGATTTAAAAGTACTCCGAATAAGGTCAAAAATCAAATGAGGCGGCGCAGCCTTCACCAATTCTAGGAGTTCTTATTATTCCATTTATTGCTTTCAACGTATCTAAGCAGACTATCTCTACAGTTTAAGACTTTTTTGTAATCCGAAGGTTTCTGCTGTAACATTTCACGCTCAAAATTGATAAAAATTTCCGTTTCTAGTCTTTTTTCGCGGATAACAAGTGATTTTTTAATCCCAACAGTTGGCTCTACAGCATTTCCTTTCTATCGCAATAGTGGAGGAGGTAGAATAAGCTTGCTGCCTCTCCTTGTAACATGATCTCAAAAACTTTGTTCGCTCCTCTAGCTCTTTTTCCTCTCCTTCTACAGTCTGTTCCAATAAACGTTTTACTAAGAAATCCGACATTAACATTAATGACAATCACTATCTTAAAACAGTGGTTCTATTAACTCAACTTAAAACTTTACACGCCACTTTTCTTACGAACAATAAAAGTTCTGGAAATAGTATATCAAAACAATATGAGATGTTTACAAAAAGGATCTCTTTCTAAAAGGGCTAGCTCAAAGTTCAAAAAAAAAATGTAACGCCACTTCATAATGGATTTTAAATGCGGGAGCATTAGCATCTGCTTCATTCCAATCCTAAATCTGAATTTCTTCCAAATCAAAGGTGAAGAAACAGCATCACGGTTGATTTAGAATAAAAAGGTCGATTAACGTTTTACATATTGCTTTACATTCCTAATGATGACAATACACTAATATCTACGTTTTTCACCAATTCACACTGATTTGATTCGTGTATCTAAACATAAGTTTCAAGCAATGGTTTATCTACAATTTATCAGTCTTAATCTGAAATTTAAAAACAATTTTATATTGAATTTTACTTTTTTTCTGTTTGACTATTTTTACGGACGCACCCTACACAAGCTTCACCATTCCTGCATCCCTCTGAATGCGATCAAGTACGTCATCCAAACGACATAAGCTTGAAATGACATAAGCTATTCGTAATTATTTCTACAAGAGAATAAAAACAATTTTTTACTGAACTACCAAATTTCTAACTAACTTAATGATGCTGTCACCTCAATTTCGTGAGGAAAAAGAGAAATCAAATGAGGTGACAGAAGAAGAGAAAGAGAGAGAGAGAGGAGCAAGAGAGAGAGAAGAAAAAACCGACCCCGTTGAAAGTAATGGAAACGGTCGGAAGAAGAGAGAGAACCTCGGGCTCCGATTGGCGGAAAAGAGAGAAAATGAAGCGGAGAAAAAAGTTGTGTTCTCGAGAAGAGGGAGAGTGAAAAAAGAAACGATTGAAGGTGGTTGGAAAGAGAGCGAGTCAGCACGATAGGTGAGGCAACCGACATGGATGCAAGCGCAAGGAAATATAGAAGTGAAATGCCATGCAGTCAAGAATAGTTGGGAAGTTAATAGCAGGCCGCTAAGAGAAAATTTAGCGGATTCACCGAGGAATAAGGTATGAAAATACCGGAGCCGTGAGCAAGACGGAAGACCGAGTTCAGCTGACATAAGAGAGGTTAAGGAACTCGACAGAATAGCCACGGATAAGGCTAACGACAAGTTGTCAAATAAGAATAACGTTTCTTATAATAAATCACCTGCTTGTAGTGCTATCAATATTCGTTATTTTAAATCACATAAGCATCGGACATTTAATGCAAAGAGTGCCAGGAATATTCTCGATACCAAGGCGAACTCGTTAAGTGATTCTACATTTGACTGGGGAGTTGCAATCGGCGAGATTATCTCGCAAAACGAGCCTCAAGCACGTCCACTTAAACCCTTATGTGCACGGGTTAATGATTCCATAGAGACCCCCAATTCTATAAGTACATTTAGGACAAACTTAATAAATATTGCTACCAAACTAGTGAGTGATGCAGCTATACCGACAGATTCTGTAAGTGACGTTTTGGATTCCAGTGCCAAGAGAGCAGCCACTTCTTGCCACATAGAAGGAATCAGCCAGCCCAGCCAAGCAGTGAATTTGCAAAAAATCGTGGCAGAGAGAGGATTTATTTTCTGGTGGATTTGTGCCTACCCGGGTGGCCAAAGTGGGTTAGTGTCGGGAGTTAGCTTCCGACCAGTGAAAGCTGTGGGCCAAGTTCATGTTGCCTTGTTAAAGGTGTTTTTACGTTGGGTGTAGCATATGCCACCTGAAGATCTTTTTACATCTTAAACTCCGTGGAGGCAATACCATCTGCCTCTCCACTTCAAAAGCGGGAGAGAGAGGAGCCAAGTCGCAATAACAGCGTCCCTTTAGCATTAGGTAGTGTCGACAGAGCCCTAGTTGGTCTGCCGCGCTCGGTAGGCAGCGTTGCGTGCTTTGATAGTAATTCTTATTTAACTTGCTTTGTGTTGTGTAGTGCGTTTTACGTCGGGCATCATAAATGAATGTATGTTAATGTGTTCTTTTATTTTCTTACCAGTTCCCACCTGCGAGAAGCTTTACCCTTCGAGGTTGCCGTATTCTGTTTCTGTAGTCGCCATTAGCAGTCGTTCCACCTATTCTCTTGTTAGCTGAGGTTGGTTCGTTCATCGGCATGAGTGCGCCTATCCATTTCAGATGACAGCTTAACTAATCCGTACGTTTACTATACTTCTTACAGCCTCATCTCCAAATTGATATTTGATACCATAAAATTTTAGAGATTCAAATAATTAATGATTGTAATTAATAATTCATTTATTATGAAGAATAATTATAATCAACAATTGATCTGTCACCACTATTAAGAAAAAAGAATGATGAAAAATAGGAAAGAAAATTCCGCAGCCCGGAATCGAACCAGGAACCTTTGGCTACCGCCAACGCGCTAACCAATTGCGCCACTGCGGCCATGAAAGCTAACCGCTATTTGCATGACCTTAGGGCTTGGTTAGAGCAGTTACCTAGTTCATCGGCTGGGACTTTCTTTCCTAAGGCATAAATTCTTAAAGAATATCTGAGGTAAGGCGTACCATTAAACCCTCAGTGATCATCTAATGATTTATTCTTTAAAAAAGAATGATTTGTTTAAATGTAATAGATTTAATATCTGGAACTAAACAGATTCAAACAAATAAATTTAGTTGTCTCCTGCCTTTTCCCTCCTGCACAATAAACAGTAATCTGCTTATAGGTTTAGTTGTGAGAGGAGGAGGGCGGATCTTGGTACCAGAAAACGGTAGAGACGACAGCCTCAATTACCCAGCATTATTTTAAGCATTCCACTGCAAATAAGGATTTAAGAGTCCTAGTCATAATACATGCCTAATTTTCGTTTTTATTGAAATTCCTCAGCAGTTTGCCGCCACGTCGTCACATCAGATCCAAGTTGGAGTGAGTCCAGAGCTATAAAGGCAGTAAAGTTCAAGGAAGGAAGAGAGAAGACCACAAAGCGGACAGCCCAAAGAAGGACAAAAACGGATGAGGAGAAAGACGTTTCTCAGGAGCCGGGGCGTAAGGACAGGAAAAGAAGTATCGCAAATCGGAAAGTGGTGAGCATAATAGTTTTTAAGATGGAAGGAGACGACTTAAAAACATGGCTGAGGAAAGAAGACTTTAACAAAAAGAGTATCAAAAAAATAGAAGACTACAATAGGGGCTACGTCCAATTAATCAGTACGATAAAAGATTGGAAAGAAGAGGATAAAATTAGCACGTACATAAGTAGTTTTTCTAAAGATATTCAAAGGGAGTTAAAGTGGGAAAAGAAAATGAAATTAAAAGAAATAATGAAACGGGCAGAAAAATTATAATCACAAGGAAACATAGGTAAATGCCATGACGATAATAATGAAAGTTATGAAGTTGTAATGAACTCTGAGATTAAAAATAAAATAGACAGAGAAGTGAGTGGGACTTCAGTTAAAAGTAAAGTTAATCAAGAATCAGAGTTGACAAATTGTAAAAAATTTAAATGGAAGAGGCTGAAAAAAAGAAGGAAAGGCGCATTCAAATAAAAAGGGGTCAAGTGTTAATAAAGTTAATTTATTAGAAATTACTAAAGAGGAGAATCCATTTGATCGAATAGTAGAAAAGCAAAAGTTAAGTGAAGATAGGAATAACTTAACAAGAGAAGAATTAGCGCAAGAAGAATTTAATCACAGGAAATTAAACTCAGAGTTTTTAGCAGAGGAAAATTCGAGTAAAGAAAATTACGAAAATAAAAGTAATAAAAACAGTGATACTAATGAAAATGCAGCTTTAAGCAAGGCGTCTGACGAAAAATTAATGGAGGAGATACGTCAGTTTAAAGAGGTGATTAAAAATAGTAAACTAAAATGTGCATATAGAGTGTCGGTGGCATTATCAGTGGCCCATGCTTTGGGATTTATGGACGATATGATACTGAGAAATAATTTACGAGAAACAGTGCAATCCATCCTAATTAGACAGAGTAGGAACGGACACTTTTCAACTAATTTGGAACATATAATCGAGTTAGTAGAGCAAAGAAAAGTTAAAGCCGGTTACATGGTCAATAGACAAGAAGTCGAAAAACTTGGAAGTCTAAAGAAGTGGGATAGTATTAGGAAGTTAGCATTGCCAGATGCGTAAAAAATTAGGATAGCAAAAGCAGACAGGTCATTGCTATCTGAAACGAAACGTTGGGTCTTAAGAGAAGCTACCCAAACAGAGATTGCGGAAATTCCAGGATTTCAAGAGAGCTGTCAGATATAGAAAGCTTTATAAAGAAGAGGATGCGAGTAAAAATTAAGATAGCTAACAAAGTGAAGAGGAAGAAATTAAGAGGCAATCAAGGGCCAGGGCTTGAAAATGTTAAATATAAGCAAGCAGAAGAAAAAAGTAGCTTCAAAGAAATAAGAATGGCAAACGTTCCAATTGAATCAAATGACGAAAGAATTGAAGATAAGGTAGTTCAAGAAAAGGATCTTGAATTAGTACATAAAATAGAAGGATACAATAATGCTCAACAGGAAGATGATGTTTTTAAATTACTTCTCAATTAGAAGAAAATAGTCTTCGAAATGGGGAGCAGCAAAGTTGTGTTGGAATTAGGAAAGAATATGAAATTATCAGAAATAATTTTAAGAAAGCACTCGAGATGCAAGAGATAGGAGCAGCACGGGAACCAAGGAGGGGAGCCAAGTCGCAATAACAGCGTCCCTTTAGCGTTAGGTAGTGTCGACAGGGCCCTAGTCGGTCTGTCGCACTCGGTAGGCAGTGTTGCGTGCTTTGGTAGTAATTCTTATTTAATTTGCTTTGTGTTGTGTTGCGTTTTACGTCGGGCAACATAAATGAATGTATGTTAATGTATTCTTTTTTTTCTTACTAGTTCCCACCTGCGAGACGCTTTACCCTTCGAGGTTGCCGTATTCTGTTTCTACGGTCGCCATTAGCAGTCGTTCCACCTATTCTCTCATTAGCCGAGGTTGGTTCATTTATCGGCAGGATTGCGCCTATCCATTTCAGATGACAGCTTAACTAATCCAGACGTTTACTATACTTCTTACAGCCTCATCTCCAAATTGATATTTGATACCGTAAAATTTTAGAGATTCAATAATTAATGATTGTAATTAATAATTCATTTATTATCAAGATTAATTATAATTGTGAATATTTGCTATATTCATCTTGAGAATTATTTTGTTCAAAATGTTCTTAGACCATTGTTGATAACTAGCATTAAGATTTATTATTGTTAGAAAACACGCTGTGCTGATGCCACTGTTTTATTGTTGGTTTTTTTTAGCAATTCTTCCCTTTTACTCTCTCTTCTTCTGTCTCTGTAGAAAATAAAAATGCATAAAAGCCTTTTTGAAAGTTCTCCCTTGAACAGCTCGCTTTATTACAATTCTATTCACATGGTTATGGGCCCAGCACGCTTCCACTGAGCAAGCTAAGGTAGAGTTGTTCATTTAAACCTAACTGGAGCGACTTGTTTTAGAACGTATTCAGCTTGGACTGCTACCAAGATGGCTTCTATGTAACCACGTATGATGTCTCAAATGTGGTGAACGTCGACATTATGCTAATAAGTGCCCAAAAATTAATGTTTTGCCTAAGTCAGCCAAAAACAAAGAGACGTCGAAGGGAAAAGAATCATCTAAAGGTAAGGACTCACTTCTTCTTTCTTTCAACTTGACAAATTGTGAAAACGATAGGTGGATTCTAGACAGTGGTGCTACACACCATGTATCATATTGCCGCCAGTGGTTCCACACATTTCCAAACAATTCTGAGTGAATCCAGTCAATTGGCTGATGGATCAGCAAATTTTAATGAGCGGTTGAGAGCAGAAGGTATTGGAGAAATTGAAATGGAATTTCAAGTTGGTCACGAAGTGAATCAATAAACTGTAAAAGATGTGTACTACATTCCTAGCGTACATCATAATCTATTATCAGTTGCTAGAATTGTAGAAAAAGGAAAGATTGTTCCTTTCAAGATGGAGTGGCAAAGATCAAGGCTGATCATCGCAGTAAGACAATTGTCGAAGCTCACAGAGAAAACAACCTCTATGTTGTCCAAGGTAATGCAGTGTTAACTGAGCTATGGACTGTGAAGTGCAAGAAACAACTGTTGTTGATAGTGAGTTATGGCATAAACGTTTCTGCCACGTCAACTATCAGACTCTTCAAACAATTGTTAACAAACAACTTGTACATGGTTAAGAAGGCAAAATTCAAACAACCAGCTTATGTAAAGATTGTGAAATTGGTAAATCTACTAAAGCTCCATGTAAAAGGGTCAGAAATAGATAATCCAGTGATATTTTAGAGCTGACCCATACGGACGTTTGTGGACCGATGCCAGTATTATCAGATGGAGGTTCTAGATATTTTATAACCTTTGTAGATGATTTTTCCAGGAAGATTACTGTCTACTGTATTAGAAATAAAGCAGAAGCAGTTGATTGTGTAAAAAAATACATCGCCAAGTCTGAGCGAAGTAAAGAGAAAAAATGAAAACGTTTTCGAACGGAAAACGGTTTGGAGTATTGTAACCAAACTCTATCCCAACTCTTCGAGCAACTGGGGATTGTGCAGGAATGCACAAACGTCAGTACTCCTCAGATGAATGGAGTAGTGGAGCGAACCAACAGGACATTGTTTGATCTAGCACGAGCATCTCTTCATTCGGCTAAACTAACACAAAAATCTTGTGCTGAAGCCATTACTGCTGCGGAATATATGAGAAACAGTTTTACATTCTACTACAATGAAATTCCAGAAGGCATATGGGTTAAAAGAAAACTAAGTGTTCGAAATCTTCAAGGTTATGGTTGTTTAGCGTATCTACACATTCCGGCGGAACGGAAAAAGAAGCTTGATGATCGAGCTTATCCCGCTATTTTAGTCGGTTACTTCTCCCAGACTAAGGGGTAGAGACTATGGAGTCCGAAGCTCTAAGACGTTGTACAGAGCAAACACGTGACGTTTGAGCAAACTAAACTTGGATCTGAATGGACTCCTCAAGAATTTGAGATGGAACCATTTAGATTCAATCGCATATGGGTAGACTATTCCGAAAATAGTCGTCCGACTGATGGCGCTACCATTCCGGAGAAAACATCACTTCCAATCATATCAGAGTGATGAGAGTTCGTCAGTTGCTGATGTCCTAGATGACGGCCAGGTCGATACTGTTGTCACTTCCACGGAATCCATTGAACAACGCAAAAGAGGTCAACCATGAAAACCAAAAGTAGTGCGAAACCCCTACGGAAGTGCTGGCAAGCCCAAGGAACCAATTCAGCTTAACGTACTGGAAGTCATCGAAATTGAGAGTTATGAAGATAACTAGCTTCCCCACAAGCACATAAATTGAAGGAAACAATAAATGAAGAATTGGACTGTCACCACAACCTTGGCACTTGGACAGTCGTAGACCTACCGGCAGGCAAGAGATGTATAGGTTGTCGTTGGGTATTTCGTGCTAAAAAAGACGCTGCAGGTAATGTTTCTTGTTATCGAGCTCGACTTGTTGTGCAAGGTTCTTCACAAAAACCGACTATAATTAAACTTATGCACCTGTTGCCAATATATATATATTTCGTATTCTGTTAGCTTTAAGTGTTCTTTTAAATTGGCACACTGGTCATTTTGACATAAAATGTGCTTACCTGAACAGTGAACTTAAAGAGGAACTTACATGAGCATTCCACCAGGCTGTGAAAAATGTCATAGGTAACTGTCCGTTTGCAAAAATCTATTTATGGGTTAAAATAATCAGGTTATAATTGGCATTCAACCCTCAATGTATATTTAATCCAAATTGGTTTTAAACGATTGTTGTCATCAACTTGTGTTTATAGTTTGAATACGTCAACCATAGTAGAGATATATTTTGATGATATTGCCATTTTTACTGATAAGGAGTCAATGATTCAATGGTCCTATAAAATGTTGAATGATAAATTTGAAGTTAAAGATCTTAGTCACATTACATATTTGCTGGGTATGAAAGTATTTAAAGATACTGATGATAATTTATTTCTCAACCAATCCATATACATTAAGTCTACTCTAGAACGTTTTGGTATGTGGGATTGTAAACTGTCTGCTACCCCATTGGAACCAGGATTTGTGGTGTCACGAAGAGATTGCCCTATAATACGCGGTGACATAGAAGATATTAAAAAAGTTCCGTATCGAGAACTTATTGGCTCGTTAATGTATTTAGCTTTGTCTACCAATCCTGATATTCTATATACAGTTAATAAACTGGCGCAGTTTTCTTCCAATCCAGGGCAGAAACATTGGACAGCAGCGAAGCGTGTGCTTCGGTATTTACAGGGCACTATTGATTATTCCTTATATTATTCTGAGGGTCCTATTAATTTAAGATTTTTCTCAGATGCCGATTGGGCAGGTAACATCGATGACAGTCATTCTTTTTCTGGGCTGTGCGTGATGATTGGTAATAATGCTATTATTTGGAAATCATCAAAACAGAAATGTGTAACAACATCCACTATGGAAGCGGAGTATGTTGCTTTGGCCAGTGCAGCTAAAGAAGTTAAATGGTTTTCGATGTTTATTTCTGAATTGCAATTAAGTCAATTCTTCCCAAAACCTTTTGTAGTGTTATGTGATAACAAGTCAACTATTATGTTTTCTAATAATGAAATGGAAAATACAAAAACAAAGTATATTGATATTTCAGCAACTGTTCCCTTTAACTCTCTCTTCTTCTGTCTCTGTAGAAAATAAAAATGCATAAAACCCTTTTTGAAAGTTATCCCTTGAACAGCTCGCTTTATTACAATTCTATTCAAAATAATCAACAATTGATCTGTCACTACTTTTAAGAAAAAAGAATGATTTGTTTAAATGTAATAGTTCGAGCGGGGGCCGAACATTAGATTTGATATCTGGAATTAAACAGATTCAAACAAATAAATTTAGTTGTCTCCACCCTTTCCCTCCTGCACATTAAACAGTACTCTGCTTATAGGTTTTTGTTGTGACAGATGCCTTTATTTTATTAAAGGGAACTCAAAACCAGGACCATTCTGTAAATGATAAAAACATTTTTTCCATATATGTGATTTCTTTTGACAAAACGCATGTATGTGATTTCTTTAATTTAAAGAGTAACACCTTTTAATTCGTTAGTTACACTCAAAACACTATGCCTGTTTTTTAAATGCACTTAAGTTCCATTAGGGGAGAAAGAAAAAAAAATTTTCCAAATGCTAAGCGTTCGTTCTATCAGGTGCTCTTCGAACTCCAGAGAGGGCATTCCAACAGATAACATGATCTCTATAAAACAACCTTCTCCTCAGCTCCTCACGGAGTTCCGTAGCCAATTAATCACTTAAAAGGAAGTTTTTCAAAAATTAATGAAAATATTGACTCAATGATCTTCCATCTTACTATGCATAATTACAAGGGTATTTATTTTACAACAAAAGCATCAGCTATTTGTTCTCGGTCGTACATATTTCTCTTATTCAAAAAAAACCGTTTGAGCGAAAACGGGAGTCTAACAAATTTTTAGAAATTTAAAAAAAATTTCTGACTGATGCAGTCGATCTGGCTTCCTTTAATTTAAAGGGTTTTCTTTCTTAACTCTCGCAAAGACACACTCACTTGCTCTAGCCCTAAATTTTGGTCATTATTAGCTAAGTAATCAGACAGATTTGTTTAACTGTTTCATTGCGTCAAAGACTACTGTCTTTTCACTGTGATTGAATATTTCAGAAACATCAGGCTGGATGAGAGAGTTGGTATGTGCTTTAAGTGATTGAATCGTAGTCATACCTTGAATTAAAAGGGGTAAAATGATCCTATCGCTAATTGCAAAGCATGAGCTTGGAACGACTAATTTTCCTATTCCACTTAGTCTTAGTGTGCGGCTTTCTTGTGCACCTTTTAAATTCTGTTTCGGTCACATGATCGTGATTTGCATCGTAGTCGCTGCACTAAAATTATATTGTCCTATTATGTTGCCCTTCACAAAGATTAGCTGCTTTTAAACAATGCAAATTCACAAGTTACACGGGGCATTTTTATGAATGCCAATTCTGCGGTGCATACTTGAAATGTAGCACCCGTTTTACATGCTCTCAATTCATTCTCTCTCATAGAAAAGTGATTTTGTTTGTTAGTAAAAAATGCCAAAAAGGGGGTTTTTGTCTTAAAAAACGCACAAGCCTCTACATGGGGTAATTCTATTGGCAAACTAATCACTCTAAATAATTCCAATACATAATCGGATGTGATAAGTAGTATCTCTATATAAACTTGCATCTGTCGCGGCAATGCAACAGTGTTTATGCTAGACCATTCGTAACAGTAAAAGATAGTAGCCCATGAAGGTAGTTTAATCAATGCAATGTTTTCGGGAAAGTTTCGCGCAATTTCAGTTAACACTTTTAACAAAGTTTTATCGGGAATTAAATAAGTATTTAGCTTCCCTTGACTAAATCCATGTATAGCTATTTTCAGTTTGAAAAACTCTATTTGTACTCTAGTATAACTCAAAGTACTGGATAGAGCATTATATGCTAAACTTCAATTTTTCTCCTCATAATGTTGTCTCACTACCCAATTCTCAACTCTCTTGACTGTGATCAACTTATTAATCGTCTTATTAAGCAATATCATCTGCTCATCTATCAAATTAACGTACCCTCTTGCATTCTTCGCAAGATATTTACTTTCTCGTTTAGACAAGTCATCTCCTTATCGGTAGCAACCCCAAAAAGTGTTTTTAATAATTCTCCTCTGATATTTATTAAACCACAATGCTTACGTCAATTGATAATCAAACTATCTAACCGTCAATGTCTAAATTTAACCTAAGACATTCATTCTCTAGAAAGCATAACTCTTTATTTAACATTGCTTCCATCTTTAACATTAACTCAAAAGTCCAAGAGTATCCGTCTCATACCCATTTAATATGCGATTAATTTCTAATGTAAAATAATCTAATAATATATACATAACTACTTTCAAAGCCAATACATGGAAAATTCGTGTTGCCATTACTACAATTCTATATAACTCCATCTAAGATGTTATAAGAGATAGGAGGGGGTTGTTCATCAACTTCCTGTCCTTGTACACCTGTCCCATGTTAAAATATCGCGCATTGATATCGCACTGATATCGGCTGATATTCAAGGCCTAGTTTCTCAATCCAGTCACGTCCTCAAACTCTATCTCTAGATTGACCTATTGTCTCAGGATTTGAGCCTTCCAGGATGCAAGCTGGTCTACCTGACCAAGCAAAAACAGTAACCTAGCTACTCCTATTACATGACATGATTGCAACATACTCTTTCGTTTTCTAAGATGATATATTAGAATCTCAACATTATGACACGATGACTTAGTGAGAATTTATGTTAGAACTAGTTTCCTGACTGTCAAAAGGTTTCTCTTCTTCATAATAACTCATTCACTGGTACACCTTTAAAACTTACCATTATAAAAAGTTCTTTCTAATCTGACAAACTCAATGACTTCTGTTAAAGTATGGTGAAAAAAGAGAGCTGACATCTATTGAAAACTAACCTGATACATTTTTATTCTTAACTTAACATTTTACAATATTTCTACGTCTCACTGAAGAGACAATCATCATCATATACAAAATTTCTACAAATCTTTTCATAGTCTCAATCGATTTGCTATTCCTGTATCAGTGAGTATTGTTCGTGGGATATATATTGCCACTTTAATTACCGATTAAAAGCAGTGTTTCACTACACTCTGCAAAAAAATACAAGCAACAACACTAGAAATGTTTTTTCTACCCTATGTGGCTTCTACTTCTCAGTGATTTTTTCCTATTCAAAAGTACTCCGAATAAGGTCAAAAATCAAATGAGGCGACGCAGCCTTCACCAACTCTAAGAGTTCTTATTATTCCATTTATTGCTATTAATGTATCTAAATGGATTAGGCAACACTTTCTCACTCGTTTCAGGATTTTCTGTATTCCAAAGGTTTCTACGGTAACATTTCACACTTAAGGTTGGCTCTATGACTTTTCCTTTCTATCGCAACGATGGAGGGGGTAGCTTATGCTTGCTGCCTCTCCTTGTAATATGAACTCAAAAACTTTGTTCGCTCGTCTAGTTCTTTTTCCTCTCACTTTACAATCTGTTCCAACAAACGATTTTACTAACAAATCCGACATTAACATTAATTGCAATCGCAAACTTAAAACAGTGGTTCTATTAGCTCATGTTAAAATTTGACATGTCACTTTTCTTACTAACAATAAAAGTTCTGGAAATAGTACATCAAAACACTACGAGATGTTTACAATAGGGATCTCTCTTTCGTAAAGAGCTAGCTCAAAGTTCAGGAAAAATTTAACGCCTATCCAATATGGATCTTAAATGCGGAAGCATTAGCATCTGCTTCACTCCAAACCAAAACGTGAATTTCTTCCAAATCATAGATAATAAATGTGAAGAAGCAGCATCATCGTTGATTTAGAATAAAAAGGTCCAACCACGTTTTACACATTGCTTTCATTCCTAATTGATGAGACGTGTGTTTTAGTGGATTTATGGCTAGCAATGAGTCAACAAACACTTTGCATATTAATTTTTAAAAGATTTGTATTAAAAACAATAAAAATAACTAGAACACAAAGCGGTTAAAAATGGTAGAATTTAAAGAAATTATATATAAACAAAATATAAATATAAGTACCGACAAGTATTGGTACAAAAAAAATAGAGCAGTAGTACAGCCGTGGCATCTCGCGATGCACAGTTAACTCAACAGCCTATTGAAATATTCGGATATGGAGAAAGATTAGCAAAGATTGTACCATCCAATTTTGCCAGGCCTAAACATGGTGAGACTGTGAAAACACATGCGACGGTTCGAAATAAACATTGACACGCATAAAACGAGGGGATCACGTCGGCAAAGTCGTATTTGCAATTTCGCAGTTATATACTTAAGTCTGGAGGAAGAAGAAATAAATACTAGCAAAGTGGTTGGCCACCATGGCTGCACAGGAGAAGTGAAGGTAGCAGAAGCAATGGAGAAAAGATGGAGAACCTAGAAAAAATAGAACACTAATTACGCAATAATTTTATCAACAATTAGACAGTATAACATCTCGCGACCGATTTAATTAGTCGCGGAGAAAAATCGCCACATGGGACAAATGCTCGCATAACGCGAGTTCGAAAAAAAGTATATTTATGACAATAACGGTCCATGCGCCACAACAATGAATTACTTAAAACTAATTAAAATTATGAATAAAAATAACATTTAGAATAATAAAATCATTATCATCCATTAATTGCTTATAACTAATGAAAACCAATAGTTTTTTTCATTAGCCATAAATTGCGATTTACTGAACAAATCCCCTTGTAATTAGCTTGGGTGCAGAGTAAAAAAAAATTCCTTAAGCATTTAGTCTGGTAGGATCTCTGCATTTACTGGTCTTACTTGTTCGATGTAAATACATACACTATATAAGCAACAAGAATTAAATTGCAGTGAATGAAAAAATCCTGCATACAATTTTGTACAAAAAATCCTGCAAAGTCGTGTATGCACACAAACTTACAAAAATAAGTACTTTCATTAATTTACAGGTATACATTTGAAAATGAATAGTCACGTGACTTTTACATTGAGCCTAGTAACATATTACGTAGTACGTAGATTACTACAAACTAGTCAAAAATATTTAAATTGTCAATAAAGTTAGAAATGTCATGCCGAAACTTTTCAGTCATTAAGTAAACATTACAAAAAAGACTTTACTATAAAAGATACATCTGCGCGTTTAGAACCCCTTTCATCCCGCCAATGTAATGCGCACACAACGTTCTAACAATTTCGGCTATATATAAAAAATATACATATATATACTTACAAAAAACGAAGTAATTGAATTTACTCTCCCACTGGGACAAAGACAAGTAGTCCCAAATCTTATATAATGCAGGGGCAGGTAAAGGTTTTGTGAATACATCTGTCATAATGTCAGAGGATGGACAGTAGGCGAGTACCACATTCAGAAGATCGATTTCACGTGAGAGAAAAATATGCAATCTTAGAATGTGCTTCGTTCTACTTTTGGATACCAACACACTCAGACATGCGATGGCAGATGTTGAATCCGTATATATCGTCGTTGGAAAGGTGATAAAATGCCTCTGTCCGATGTGAGTAATCAGGTCACATAACCACCAGAACGACTTCACGCACTCATATTTAGCAATCACTGCGCCCTCACAACTGCTAAGGGTGTCACGACGCTATTTCTTTGAACACTAACTGAGCATGGTTTGACCCATCTTAATGAAAACACCAGAATATCTTTTAATTTGTGGGGTAACACTCCAGCTATCATCAGCATATGCATACAAAGGGCCAGTGACGTTTCACAGGTGTGTACCAGGTAAGCAGCCACACCTTTGACTGCCTTCATATGTAAATTGATAGATCTGGTATATGACGACAATCTCGTAATTAAATATGCTGTATCCAGGCATGAACATGTCATTACGTACATTATTGATTCCAAAAGAGATTGGTAAACAGTTGAGTCGGCTGGTTGCGATTCTTCTGCTTCATACAAATTTACGTGTGGGTTGAGTGGAGTGCTCCTGGGCTTGACATTCTGCAGCTGGTACCCTTGGATGACTTTCTGGATGTATCGAGCCTGAGACAATTGTATGGAGTTACCGTCACAGCTCACTCGTATGCCCAGAAGATGACCAATATCAGCAACTCAAAATCATGTCGAAAAATATCAACTAGGGAAGTTAGGTGCCACATCATTAGTGGCAGCGACGATGTCATCTACACATATGACGAGGAGGATTGAGCATCTGCCGTCGTTGTAGATGAAGAGGCTATCATCTGCTCGTGAAGGCGTGAAGTACAGGCGAAGAGGAGTTAACACAAATTCATGTACGAACATCTGCCACTTTGCCCTAGTCCATACAGGGACTTTGTCTGCACACCATACGAAGTCTGCACACCTCATGTGCACGGACTGGTAGTCCTTTTGGTGGCATGGCATATACAGTATGGTCAATAGGTGCATGCAAATATACACATTTCACTTCATATTGATGAAATGACATGCCTATGTTGACTATCACTGCGATCAGTAGTCGTAACAACTCCATTCTTATCACAGGTGAAAACATCAGTTCTTATTGGGTGCCATATATCCGTGATGAGCCGATTGCGACCAACTTTGTCTTAAAACGGTAGACGGTTCCATCGGTGTCGCACTTTATACGATATACCCATTTGATCTCCTAGGATTTTAGTATCTGGGTGCTTATGAACCAAATCCCAAACTTGGTGGAGATGAAGCGAATCTAACCTGCTCTTTATTGCCTCTTCCCATTGACGATGTTGTGGGGAGGAGAGTGTTTGCTCATATGAAAGGGAGAGTTGCTAAAGGGACGTCCTCGGGCCCAGCAAGATTTACATTAGGAGGGTACAAAAAACAGCTCGTTCTTTTTCCACCCTCTATTGGGATCTTAGCAACTCACAGGAGGGGAAGACTCAGACGATAAGGGTAAGCCAGAAGGTTGGTCTCTTATTGAGATTGTGCCAAGGATGTCACAGGTGACGTTGGAGGCATAGAAGTTAACATTTCATTAACTTGCAAAGGTGACTGTTGAAGAGTCTCTCCTCGAGGGTCGAAATGGAAATGGGTCAAAACTCTGTTAACGAGTTCTGCATCATCAGTTTCTGAGACCTCCAACGGGGGAGAATCGTAAGGAAGCTGTGGCATTCAGGGAATTGTGAACAGTTCTTCATGAGACGTAATCATTTCAGGGAATGTATCAGGAATGAAACGCACAGATCAAGCACGAAGAAAATTGGAATCCTCAATGTACGATGCTGAGCATCCCATAAAGATCCCATGCTTTGCATGCGCTTGGAGCTTGGATCTTTGTGATTTGGGAATAAAAGAATACACAAGACACCCAAATGGTACTCGATGTTTGAAGGTGGGTATTTTTCCAGACCATAACTCTTCCGGCGACAATGTTTGCCCTGTTCTTGGTAAAGAGTTCAAGTTATATGCTGCCATTGCCGCTGCTAAATCCTAATACTGGTGGGAAACGTTGGAAGAGGCGAGAAGAACTCTTATTCCATCACAGATGGAGCGGACAGCCCTTTCTGCAACACCATTTGACTAGGGGTTCTCAGATATGGTAAACTGTTATCTCCTCTGTAGCACAAAATTCAACTAACTCGTTGTTTGTGAATTCTGTGCGTTGTCAGATCTTATGTGGACCAGTCGGTTTCCTGTCTATCCTTGTAATCGTTTGATTAAATTTATCAAGGCTTGCAGAACCTCTGCCTTAGTAGATAAACAATACACAAATGTCTTCCGGTTATTATCGTCCACGGCGATCAAGAGGTATTTGTGGCGATAAGCAGAGGTAACTGGCATGGGACTGATCTTGTCCACATGGAGGAGATACAAAGGGCGGGTAGACTGTTGGTGTCAAACAGTTCTATGAGGTGTGTTAGTTATTCCTGCCTCTTGACATGGAACACATCGCGTGATCGCAGAGGGAATTGTAAAGTTCTATAGACCACGGATACTGCCATGTTTTAGTGTTTTGACAATCTTTTTACTCGACGGATGCCTTGAGGCATTATGGACATCCAGATAAGAAACTACGAGGGAATGAATGGGATGCGCCCTTTGGCAAACGGGTAGAGTTTGATATAAAACTGGCAGGAATGGGAGATCTGCAACCTTCTTCTGTGCAACCACAGGTACGCCTTGTTTGGAAGTTATTGAGTAACTATTAGGACCAAATGACAAAGTATATTCTTGTTTGGTTAACTGACTCATTAACTTGAAACAGCGGATGTTTCTGGATCCGAAGTCGATAGGGAGGTTTTATTGTGCACATATTTGTCGAATCCCTTTAATTCCAGGAAGGCGAACATACGATACTTCCATTTGTGAAAGTTAGCACTGGTGGGCTTAGGGACTGAAAGACTGTCATCGAAAAAAGACTCAGCCATTGTTGGACACAAAAAAATTCAATTCCACGAACCATGCTCTGCTACCAGTGATGAGGTGGGTGTTATAATGGATTTATGGCTAGCAATGAGTCAACAAACACTTTGCATAGTAAACAATAAAAGATTTTTATCAATGACAGTAAAAAAATCTCGAACACAAAGCGGTTAAAAATGGTAGAATTTAAGGAAATTATACACAAACAAAATATGAATTTAAGTACTCACAGTATCTCGCACAAGTATTGGAACAAAAAAATTGAGCAGTAGTACAGCTGTGGTGTCTCGTGATGCACAGTTAACTCAACAGCATAATACAATATTCAGGTATAGAGAAAGAATAGCAAAGATTGTACCATCCGAACGAAAATAGGCTTTGTCGCCAGGCCTAAACATGGTAAGACTGCAGAAACACGAGCGACAGGTCGAAATAATTATTGACACACATGAAACGCGGGGACCACTTTGGCAAACATTTAATTGCAATTTCAGAAGTATATTCTTAAGGCTGGAGGAAGAATAAAGAAATACTAGCAAAGTGAGTGGCCACCATGGCTGCACAGGAGAAGTGAAATTGGCAGAAGCAATGGAGAAAAGATGGAGAATGTTCTAGAAAAAATAATACACTAATTCCGCAATGATTTTATCAACAATTAGACAATATAACATCTCGCGACCAAATTAATTAGTTGCGAGAGAAAATCGTCACACGGGACAAATTATCAATAAAAATAGCATTTGGAATATTAAAAGCATTATCATCCATTAATTGCTTATAATTTATGAAAAGCAATAGTTTTTTCATTAGCCATTAACTGCGATTTCCCGAACAATACACTAATAATAACTGTTTTCCACCAATTCACACTAATTCAATTTGTTTATCTCAACATAAGTTTCAAGCAATGATTTATGTATAATTGATCGCTCCTAATCTGAAATTTAAAAATAATATTTTATTTGACTTTTACTTTTTTCCTGTTTGACTCTTTTTACGAACGCACTCTATGTCACGTGGCAGTGGAAATGAAGCTAAGATACACAGAAGTAAGGGACTAAATTTTAATTCGAACAACAAAATTTATTCAAGTAGAATGATACACAATTACACTTTGGCTTGAAGGTAACACATGAAATTAAATAAAGAAGAACTACATCTAAGTTCATAAGGTCGCTTGTAGCACAGTAAATTTTACGGAACAATTAGATGAAGCGTCAATTAACTAAGTAACTCAGCCACAATCCGCACAGTAACTCAGTGAGAAATTGGGGAGTCAATAAAACACCGTAGGTAAATACTTGTTTAATTGGAACACTGGATCCTGACGAGGTATCAGGTATATGAGTGTTGAGCACCACTCGATCTTCTGAGCTGGCTATCGTTGTGGAAATTAGAAGATAAGATTCAGATAAGAATAGGATAATTAATCACAATTTCTCATGAGGATTCACATTCACAAATAATTAAGTTGGCTCTGAATCTAGGTTAAGGGCTTTGCAAATAAACATGTACATACAGTTGAGGCACGCCACTCGTGGGCTGAGAAACCTTAATAGTAGGTGCGTAAATTTTATTGTACGCACTAGAAACAACAACAGTTTGCACTCACTTGTAGTCCTGAGAGAAACAGACAAACACACACAAAATTTTAAATGTACACGTTGATGCCGCTATAAGATAGGCTACATAACAGTTGCGGAAATCCCAAATAGAAAATTAAATCGTAAGAAGATACTTAGGCACAATTCACTTAAGAAATACTTGTACTGACACAAACTTATAAATTGGCTTCCAGTTTAGCCTACGGGATTTATAATTAAACAGGTATAGGCAGAGGGGATACGCCACTCAATTGTTGAGAAAACTTTATTGTAGGTGCGTAACCTTGTGAATATGCACTTAACCCCATACACATTGCACTAAATTGACGCACTAAGAATACCAGGCCAAAACCACACACTAATTTAGTTGCACTTATAGATGTGAATACAAGGTCGGCTACGTAACAGCTGCAGAGCTAGTTGCTTTTTCTAGGGTGCGTATACCTTCAGTGAACAGTCTTGTATTACACTTAAAGAATTAGGCTAGACCTACGATAGTACTCGAGTAGTATGATTGAAAGTTTATGTCCGCAACACGAAGAATAGTAGTGAACAGGAGCCGGTTAGCAATCATGGCGTGCCTTAAAAAACTTACATTTAGTTAATAGCAGCTTTTTAGCTTACCAAATAAAAGTCCGCAGGTATGGCTGAGGATCCAAACGACATTATGGAGAATTAAGTCTTTCGAGGTAACCCAAGTCCAAATCATTTAGGAATCCACGGAAGCCGAAAGGAAATATGCTGCGACAATCCGCAGTAATGAATGACATGCTTTCCTCCATCGTTCGGTGAATGCTGTTTCCGTTTTTTGCAATATGAAAGAACATTAAATGTTCGTAATGGAGAGATAAGCATCTGTAGGCTGGAACTCAGAAATTTCCGTTGGCAATTCTCTTTCCTTGCTTATGCTCATAATTCCATATTACTTGGCTCTCGTTCTGTAAATTTCCACTAGCAAACTCGGGACACAGTTCATAATTTTTGGAGCACACATCTTTTCCTGTTGTTCTCGAAGCTGGAATCGTAATCCTAATCCTTGCTTCCGCTACGTCTTCCGTTTCCCCGTTCGGGCATTCCCATTTCTTCTTGCCTTGTTGATCGCTCCTCTCTATCTCGCGTCGGCGATCTTCACTCCTCTCTCGAGAGCCTGAGCATTCATCTTTGACGTCACGGCCGTTTCAGTCGGATAAACGTATCTTCTCTTGTAGCGCCTAGAAACAGACCGTGACACTCTACAAAAACTACACCATTTCTGCATCTCTCTGAATGCAACCAAGTGGGTTATCCAAACACAGTTTGAAATGACATAAGCAATTCGTAATTATTTTCTACAAGACATTAAAAACAATTTTTACTGACAGTGACTACCGAATTTCTAACTAACTTAATGTTGCCCTTAATTTATTAACGGAAAATGAAAACCAGGACGTTTCTGTAAATGACTTTTATATGCACTTACGTTCCATTAGGGGAGAGATAGAAAAAATTCTTTTCCAAATGCTAAGCATTCATTCTATATGGCGCTCATCGGACTTAATTGGCTAACCGATTAACCGATTTTTCATTCTTTCCAACAATCTAGTTCTTCGTATCTCTCTCCAAGCTTCTGCTCTCTCTCTCTGTCGTCCTCATTATCTATCGAGGAGATGAAGCTTTGACCCAGGGAAATTATTCTAGTCGGATACTTTTCAACGCATTCTCTCTTCCTCTGATTACATTCGTTAAATATTTCTTCTATCTGCTCAGGGGTTTCACGTTTAAACCAATCTATTAAAAAAATTTTAAACTGATAGAATATTCAAGCCACCTGGGCCATCCCGCTCTCGGGTGCTAAAATGACGCACCTCCCGCAATGTTCAACCTGGTCATATTTATAGTGGTTTCATCTGACTAACCTCCAGAGGCAGCAACTTCGTCTACTTTGACCATAAAGTCATTGATTTCTGTATCACCATTGTAAAAAGCAACTCCTTGCAAATATTCTTTCTGTTCCATTTTATGAATCTTTCCATCTACAGCTTAATTCGAAAATTTTTAAACTTATCCGATATACTGAGTTGATGTTTACTCTGGTATATAGGTATCTACTGATAAACACCTTATGCATTACACCATAAACATTGTTTTGTTCAGTTCATAGTTAAACTTAATCCTATTCTCAACGACTAAGGACAACACATAATTCAGAACTTCCCTCCATGTATTGCACACTGTTCCGTACCCTTTACATAAAATATCGTACCGTATCGTACCACTTATGAAAATTAACCAGTTAACAGCGCCATTTGCGAGACCTAGGACCCATAAATAAGAAATTTCTGCAAGATGTTGAGTTTTTAATAACTTAGAATGAATGAGGTTCTAATGTTTTAAAGCCCTGAAATAACACCTTCCAACCGTGTCTCTCGTTTGAGTCGTAGTGATTGATTTGGCTGGGTGTTTCTCCCAGTCTATAAGAGGGTTAATAGTAAGGGGAAATTCAGGATACGGTATTAACAGTGGAAGATTCCTTCATCAAGACAGAACTCCAATTGTATTATAGAATTCACTATTTTAATTCCAGCATAAATGGCTCATTACAATTAAGTCATTAGAACTTTAGATAACTTTACTATTAATTTCTAAGATAAGAACTATTTAGTTTAATTTTATACTAGGAAGAAAATTCCACTTTAAATTTAATTTATTTGGATTGCATCACAAAACTTAACATTTTCTCCAATCATAATTATCATACAGCAACCAAGATATAATTTAAAATTACTTTTAAACTTTAATAACTTTTAAACATTAAAACATCATAAATTTAATTGCAAAAAGAGTAATTTTGGTCGCCAAACTGAGGTCTTTAAGAGAGCAATGAGGACTCGTTCGTCTGACGACTCCCGCATGGCAGTGAATAGGTTCTGACTAATGCTGGAAGGTCATTGCACCCTATCACTCATTCTCTTTAAATGGAGGGGAATAAATTGATAACAATACCTAATGGACGCTTTTTTAACGCTCATGATTTCTTACGTACATGCAGCTAACATAAGGGAAAAGTACTGCGCTCATTATGTAAGTTTCGGGACTTCTCTTTTTCTGTTCCTGTCTCATGGATACGTCCAAACACCGTGATGTCTTAGGCGCGACTCCCTAAGAATCGACAATTTCTTGGTGAGAATAAAACATGAATCCATCTCAAGTGTCTCTTAACGTCAGCAGGTCGTTATTGGTCTGGGACGAGATACAGTAAGCAAAAAAAGTATTGGCACGATGTGAAACAACAATTTAACCTATTAACTGCCACGATCCCCATTTGGGGGTCATGTATTTTAAACGGTCTAGTGGGGCCACCTCCAATCTACTTAGGAAAAAACGATGTGCAGCAGATGCTAAATTTAGCTCGTGCACGTGATTGGCTTCCCACGCGAGATCATTCTTCCGGTCGGGGCAGCTATTTTCGTCGCGTGAATGGAACGCCAGTTTTTACAGTAAAACAAGTGCTTATCCAAAAGGTTCCTTTTTATTATTGGTGGTTTGTCGTGTTCATTGGTAAGTGTTTAGTACTGCAATTGCACTTTTTGATGCATTATAATGTTTTGATGGGTACAATAGACCGAGATATCTTGATCCCCATTTGGGGCTCACATCTGATACTGACCTGAATTTTACTAAAGATTTTTTTCTTGCGTTTTACAGGAAATGGCACGATACAGGGTTCTTTCTTCGAAAGAAATTGATGATATAAATGACGAATGCCTTTCTAAGTTCTGATGAAGATGACGACGACACTGAACCTATAGATATTGTGGAACTTCCTCCAGAACGAGTTGATGATGTGTCAGAAAATGAAGATATTGATGACATATTTATTGACGATGCTGAACGGGCAGATGTTCATGGACCTGTTGAAATTCATCTTGCAGCAAGGCTGATCATGTTTCAGTGGCCATTGCATCGCCATCAACAAACACCGCTACAAATGATACAGCCCCACCACCTGCCAAAAGGAGAATAGTACCTTTGAATCCAAAGTAGCAGAAGAGAAAAACAATTTATTCTAAAAGCTACCCAAACATTTCAGTAGAAAAAAGAAGGTGTGATGTCATCAACTTACTCAAAGGAAAAAGCCCTGTGCAGTGTTTGAGAGGCTATTTGATGACGCAATTCTTCTCTTCACTGGGTACCACTATCTTCCTCATGAACAATTGTACTGGTGTGAAGAAGAAGATATGGGTGTTCAATGTGTGAGTAAATGTATGATTCGAAACAGATATCTGGAAACAAAACCCTATCTCCATATTAGTGACAACTCTGACCTGGAAGGGATCCCAGCATATGAAAGGGACAAGCTCTTCAAGATTCGCCCATTGATTGACAAACTAAACGAAAACTTTCAGCAATTTGGTGTCTTCTCTGAAAATTTGAGCATTGATGAACAAATGGTCCTATATGTCGGGCACCATTATCTCAAGCATTTTATGCGAGTGGTCCTATATTTTTATGAATCCTGTTAGATTTGGATTCAAGCAGTGGGCGATGTGCTGCTCACAAACAGGCTATTGTTACCAGACACAAGTGTACGAAGGCAGTGATGAAGATGCAGACGTGTCCGGAATTGGGGCATCTGTTGTCTTGAAAATGATATCGATTTAAGAGACACCATATGCTCATGAAATTTATTTTGACAATTTCTTCACCGGACTCTCCTTGATGACATATTTGAAAGATATTGATGGCAGGGCAACAGGGACTGCTCGATTCAACAGAATGAACAAGTGCCCTATTGCGTCTGATAAGGAAATGAAGAAAAAAGAAAGAGTTACATGCGATCTACAGATTTGATTCCGAGAATGAAATTTTGGATGTGATTTGGAATGATAGCAGCTGTGTAAAGCTACTAACCAACCATGAACCCATTCATCCTATGTCACAGGTGAAGTGATGGAGCAGAACAAACAAGAGAGAGATACAAGTCCCCCAACGCAAATTGTTCACAGAATATAACAGACACATGGGTGGGGTTGATAAGATGGTTTGGAACGTCCAAAAATACAGAATCAAAATCAGGGGGAAAAAGTGGTATTTCTCTTTGCTTACAAATGCCATTGATATAGCATCGGTGAATTCCCATGCACTATATTGTCTTGCAAATGGTGCAATCCCTCTCTTGGATTTCAGAAGCTCTGTTGCCAGGATATATCTTGCTCTTTATTCACTAATATCTGACCCAAAAAAGGCTGGGAGGAAATCTTTCCCCAAACCAGCTAAGAGTCGTGTTCCTGTTGATGTCAGAATCTCTGTAACTGGTCACTACATTGAACGCACAGAAATGGGCAAACAAAGGAAGTGTGCAGTGTGTAAGATTAACGCAAGAAAACAGAGCTGCAAATGTAATGTTGGATTTCATGTGGAGTGTTTTCCATAATGGCACCAAAACTAGATAGCACGTGTCATGCTCCCCATTTGGGGATGGGCCAAAATTTTGAAATCTTGAAAAAATTACAAATGTTGAGATTCAAAATACATGTTTTCCTTATTAAACTATTGTAAATCTATAACAATAAAGCAAAAATATTCGAAAAAAAATTTGGCAGTTAATGGGTTAAACCCTTTATTACACAAAGTATAAGCGACAGTCAACCTGCATAAATTTACATCACGTACCTTAGGATGTGCATTCTAATAATAACTAATTACTTTTGTTCAATATAAATTATAAATACAAAAAAAAATTAAAAGGAGAACACTACCCGAATTTGCGCAAAAAAATTGTTGCACACTCAGGAGAACGTTTTAACAAAACGAAACAAAATAGTTTTCAATGCACCATCTTAGTATTTTGAAAGTCCTCCTTTTTGTTTAATGACTTCTATACAACGATTTTGCATGCTTGCAACTATTTTTTCGCACAGCTCAATAGCATCCCACGCATCTTGCAGCATCCGTTTCAGTTCATCCTTGTTCTTTGGACGTCTACTCGCAAGTCTTCTCTTCATCTCATCCCATGGTTGCTCTAAAGGATTCAAGTCTGGAGATTGTGCACACCAATACAACACGATGATATCTTCGGACTTGAAGTAGTATTTGACAATTTTAGCCGTGTGTTTTGTGTCATTATTTTGCTGGAACACAAAATTATTCGCAAGACCCAACTTTTCGGGAGAAGAGTGAGGATTTTCACGCAAAAAGTCCAGGTATTGTTCTTTTGTCATGATGTTTTCGATAAATACAAGATTTCAAACACCTTTACTTGTCATACACCCCCACACCATCAAAGATCCTCCTCCATGTTTGATGGTTGGTCTGATGCAACTGGGATTGAGCGCTTCCTTTTTTTCCTCCATACTTTTTTGGCCCCTTCATGGCCAAATAAATTAAATTTGCTCTCGTCAGACCATATTATGTGATCCCAAAAAAGTTTCGGGCTATGTCGATATTTTTTGGACATGTCATTCTCTTCTTCATGTTCCGTTTGTTTATACACTACTGTTTATAAAAATCGCAACACCCTGATGGAATGGTCTAATCCATATGCAATTTGCAATATTTGCATACAATGGGTCAGAGTATAAATGATTAGATTTTCAGAGTAATTGCTTGAAAGAACACTATGCCTCGACGACGACGAAGGGTATTATATCAACAGCTGACAGACTTTGAAAGAGGACGCATAATTGATCTGCGTGAAGCGGGATGGTCGTATCGTGACATTGCTGCTCGTGTAGGACGTAATGCAACGACAATTATGCGTGCATGGAGGCAGTGGAGCGAAGAGAACAGGGCACACCGAAGAGCAGGCTCAGGAAGACCAAGCACGACGACACCACGAGATGACAGACACCTCTATCGCATGTGTGTAGCAGATCGTACAGCCACTTCCACAGTGTCAGCAGAACAGTGGGGTGCTACAGTATGCAGGACAATGTCTGCTAGCACTGTACGACGCCGTTTGATTTCCAGAGGATTGATGGCACGAGTACCATTGTTGCGGATTCCTTTGACTCAAAACCACCGGAATGAGCCCATTAACACCAACAGTGGCAAGCTGAATGGCAACAAGTTGTGTTTTCGGATGAGTCAAGGTTTAACTTGCAGCACCATGACGGCAGGATACGAGTCAGAAGACATCGTGGCGAGCGCGACCTTCCAGAATGCATCCTGCAGCGTCATCAAACGCCAGGGGTGATGGTGTGGGGTGCAATCAGTTACCATGGCCGTTCCCGTCTGATCAGAATCCATGGCAATCTGAACAGTGACCGGTACATCAGGGAAGTTGTGCAACCCGAGGTCATCCCCTTCCTGCGGAACCTTCCAGGCGCTGTATTCCAACAGGACAATGCCCGACCGCATGTGGCCAGAAATGTCCTCGCCTTTTTTCAAGCACATCAGACGCCCTTGTTCCCCTGGCCTGCTCGTTCACCAGATATGTCCCCAATCGAACATGTGTGGGACAGGGTTGCTCATCGATTGGCTCGTCAGACTCCTGCAGCAGCAACTGTGGATGAACTGTATACCCGTGTCGACAGAGCATGGCAGGACATTCCCCAGGCCCTTATTCAGAGCTTGTTTGACTCAATCCCACGACGTTTAGAGGCTGTAATTGCATCCCACGGTGGTTTCACCCGATACTAATGTGACAATAAAACGCATTGTATTCACCTGAAAATCTAATGGTTTCTTTTCTTACCCATAATTGGGCTATTCCATCAGGGTGGTGCGATTTTTATAAACAGTAGTGTACATGGCTGCTTGCGCGCAACTCTGTTATTGTAGCCAGCTTCGTCCAATCGATTTCATAAAGTTTGGGGTGTAACTGTGATGCCCTCTTCATTTTGAATTTCTCCCGCTATTTTTGCTGCGCTGATAAACGCATCTTGTTTCACGTTCTTGATGATGACTTTATCCTGATAATGGGATGTCTTCCTTTTCCGACGTCTTTTTGGCAAATTTTTTCACTTGCCCTGTATTTTTGTATTTATCAATAATGTTCCATACAGTGGATTTTGAAATTCACACTGCTTCTCCAATTTTTTTTAACCAGATGGTTTTTCCAACTACTGCTTTTCCAATTTTTGTGATGGTTTATGACATTCTCGGATATGGGAAGAACACTCGCGTCTTTTCGGAGACATGGTAAATAAAATATAGCTTTTCTCAAAATTTAGATAATATGCCTCTTTATTTAATAAATTTAATGCAAATAGGCAGGCTATCGCATTATATTTAGGTGTTGTGAAGGTAGAAGTGTTGAGTGTGCCAACATTTTTTTTTGCGCAAAATCGGGTGGTGTTCTCCTTTTAATTTTTTTTCTCTAATTGTAATTTAAATTAAACAAAAATTAGTTATTATTATAATACACATTAAAAGGTACATGATGTTAATTTATGCAGGCTGGCTTTCGATTGTGCTTTGTGTAATAAATGGTTGAAGTTGTAGTTTTACATCGCGCCAATACTTTTTTTTTGCTCACTGTAGGTGTCCACCTTTCAGCTCGCAATGGCTCGTAAGCGTGCATCATCACCAGAGGGTTCTGCCTGCCCCCATGGGGAGTGTAAAACTATCTCCCACGTCAATTTATACCTTCGTTTGGTGTAACGAAATCTGATGTACATACGGTCTTTTATAATAAAATTTATAAAATCAGTTGTTTTATTTAAATGAAAACGGCTGGTTATGCTCGCTGCATTTCGAAACCAGTATGTTAATGAGTCCTAGTAAAGGAAATAAATTAATATGGTATGCATTTCAAACTATATTTCACATATGAAATCCTCCTAAGAAAACAAAGACATCAAAAATACTGAAACATAAAACTGAGAGGAGAGTTTTACTCTAGGCACTCTATAATTCACATTTTTTTAAGTAACCAATCTTAACAAGAACGACAGGCAACCACTAAACTACATAAGATATTTATTAAGACGTATGCGCATACGTCTTAATAAATATCTTATGAGGATTAGCGATTGCCTGTCGTTCTCGTCAAGTTGTGTCCACAGTTTCTGGCTCGATTTGCTCTCATTAACCAATCTTAGTTAAAGCATTTAAATTTATAAATCAATAAATCAATATATCAATCAAATTAGTTTAGCAAACATTTGTATGGTGTATCAAATATGCTAATTTACATACAAATAGTAATAATTAAAAAAAATAAGATTAGGTAAAATTGGAAATATAACATAATCTATATAATAAATCATACTCATTTGGATTTTCACTCTAGCCTCTATCCGAAATATCAACGTTCTTTCCGGATTTTACCGCACACAGTTCATTTTCATTTTTAGATCATAATTGTATAATTATGATTACAAGAAATTAATAATACCTAGTTTCTTTTTTATTGTTTACTTATCTTATTTACGAAGTAAGTGGTGGCTTTGCAGTGTAAAAGATGGACAACAGGATTATCGACTAGTTTCGCCATTTTTTCCCTGCTTCTTCAAGGATACACAACAAGACAATCGACAATCGAACAGTGAAGTGTACATTTCCTCATATGGGACTAAAGCAGCGCTTTCACAAGCTCATCGTACCAGAATAAATTCGAAATGAAATACACTGAGGTAGTCAAGAAGCCTAACCAACCCCAAGCGGTCTTCCGTATTATACAAAAAGGAAAATAAGATTGACGATTGTCAGAAACAAAATACAAACGAAATGAAAATGCTAGGTGAAAGAAGATTTTCACATCTTCCAGTAGTCCGGGAAATAGGCGTTGCTGATGTCTTCAAAGTTGATGTCAAGAATGCGCCTTGGTCGTCGATACTTCATATGCCATTTCATATCTATTGAGTTCTTCGGTATTCCGGTCACTAGTTCATTGTGATGAATTTCATCTTCTGCACCATAATCAAAAGGAGGTCCTGTATAAACTTCCCGATGTGGAGCATATCTAGATCGGAGTGGATGGATTGGTTTTTCACAGGCTTTTGTCCAGCTGGGCAATGGTCCTCAGGGTAACATTCTGGAATGACTGTAGCTCGCTCCATCTGCTTCTACAGATAGTCGCCCACGCATGCATGCCATAGAGTAGAATGGTCCGAATAATTGACTTGTAAAGAAGTAGGTTGTTGCCGATTCTGAGGGTGCTGTTGCGACCCAGGAGAGCTATGAGACTATACTAAGGCCTCTTCGCATTGATCAGAGCGTAGATGACGTAACCATTCCACGAGAGTCTTGAGTCGAAGATAACGCCAAGCTATTTGTAGTGGTCTACCCAGTCCAATTTCTTATTGAATAGAACAAAAGAATCTAGAGAACGCTTGAACTTTCTATTGAAGTACATAGCCTTGCACTTTCTGACATTAAGGCTCAGCTCCTAGCAGTTAAACAAGTCTTGGAACATCTTCAAGGCGTGCTGCAGACGAGTGTTAAAGTGAGCCGGCTTGTGTGCCCATATCATAATGGCAGTATCATCAGCATAGAAATATAGATTACAATTTTTGGGGTTCGGGATATCATGAAATAAATAATTAAATAGCACGGGCCCGAGGACAGAACCTTGAGGGACACAAGCCTTTACAACACGGGATTGAGAAAGGATTTCACCAACAAAACCAAATCAGGAGGAAACCCGTCTCTAATCATCTTGTAGACAAGGCCCCATGCCACACTTGGTCAAAAGCTTTACTGACATTAAGGATTACCCCTCCGCAGTACTTGGAAAGGTCCAAGGGGTTGCTCAGGTCTTCTACGAGCCTCCATATCTGCTTTTGACAAGAGTGGGAGGCATGAAAGCCAAACTGATCTTTCCGAAGAAGATCATTGGCGAGACAGTGTTCTTGGAATCTGATGAGGGTCGTTTTGTCCAAAACTTTAGACATTGAGGGAATTCCTGCATATTGCTCAAAACAATAGATTGTTTCCAAGATGCAGAGATGTAAGAAAATTTCCAGCAGTCGTTAATGATATTGGTGAGAAAGTCAATGAAGTTCTTTCGGAGATTCATAAGGGCGTTATTGCTCACCTTGTCTCTTCCTGGAGCCTTCTTTTTCAGTTTAGTTATATGGTGGCGATCTCTCTGGCCTCGATGTTGTTCTTCGTTAAATGCTGCGAGACTTCATCATAGTTGACAAGACTATCTTCCACATGCTGTGACTTGATTTGACTCTCAGGATTGTTAGGCTAGTTAGCCTTTGTATACAGAAATTTTTTGTACATATGAACCAATGAGTATGGAGGGACAGGGCAAGACAAAAGTAACCAATAAGAAAATTAACCAAAAAGTAAAATAAACTAAGTACACAGGAAAATGAAATATAAAAAATGGTTACGTGTCAATTCGTCGAGGGTCAATTCGTCGAGCGTCAGTTCGTCGGCGTCAAATCGTCGAGTGTCATTTCGTTGAGAGTGTCAGTTGGTCGGGCGGTCAATTTGTCGGAGGTCAATTAGTCGAATGTCAATTCGTCGACCGTGTCAGTTGGTCGGGCGGTCAATTTGTCGGAGACAAATTCGTCGGGTATTTCAGTTGGTCGAGATAATAAATAAATGGTCGAAAAAACTTTCATAAAATTCATTAACGAAAAAATTTTTGTTACTAATTTATTTACTTGAAAGGCAAACAATCAATACCCTTACTGTTAAAACTCTGTATCTAAATACAGCTTTTGTAAGCAATGTGATATAGTAGCCACAGTACATCTAATCTTGTTGACGACATATGCCCCAAACTATTTATACCACTTCAGTATCTTTCATTTTCAGAATGAAATTAATAACTGTATAAAATTAATTATCGGACAAATTGAGCACAAACAGGAAATTATCTTTTTATTAAGTAAAAACTAAATAACATAAATAATAAGCTTGCCGAAACATTTAATATCCAGTGGTCGATTTCCTCAGTTTATCACAAAATTTCACGTCACCTGTTCGCAGACTGGCATATATTCATATTCATGCACATATTCATAACAACATAATAAATAAATGGTATGGTCGAAAAAAACCTTTTAAGAACATTTATTAACGAAAATCAACAAATGGCATTACTGTTAAAATATGTATTTAAATTAAATTTTTATTAGGTAAAAGTTAAGTAACAATACTTGTGTGCAAAAAAATTAAATAATAACCAATACTATGTGAAATACAACTATAAAAGAAATACAACAAACTGATCACCTACAAGAAATTAAATTTTTATTAAGTAAAAGTTAAACAATAACATAAATATGAGGCCCCGTTCAATTCAATCTGATTGCATGGTCTATACCGTTTAAAAATTCTGGCAATGTCTTTCGACGGTTCAGGCACAGGGCTTCAAGCCGCCCCTGATGATCTTGCGCGATACGTTTGTTGTATTTCTTTAATAGTTATTAATCATATAGTATTTATGTTATTGTTTAATTATTACACTCTAGTAGCTCTAGTAATATTTAACTTTTACTTAATAAAAATTTAATTTCCTGTATGAGATCAGTTTGTGTAATACTTTTATACTTATTAAGTATATTCTGAACATGAAGACTACTGAAGCAGTAAGCAGTTAAGGGTTTATATCCTACCCTCAACAACCTCTTAGTTTGAACCCCCCCACCCCCCTCTGCCTTTCGTATTATTTCCTTTATTATCAAATTATCGTTTGTTGATTATTACATGCAAAAGCTGTATTTAAATATACATTTTAACAGTAACGTCATTTGTTGATTTTCGTTAATAAATGTTCTTAAAAATTTTTTTTTCGACCATTTATTTATTATGTTGTTATATGCCAGTCTGCGAACAGGTGACGTGAAATTTTGTGTTAAACTGAGGAAATCGACCACAGGATATTAAATGTTTCGGCAAGCTTATTATTTATGTTATTTAATTTTTATTTAATAAAAAGATAATTTCCTGTATGTGCTCAATTTGTCCGATAATTAATTTTATACAGTTATTAATTTCATTCTGAAAATGAAAGATACTGAAGCGGTATAAATAGTTTGGGGCATATGTCGTCAACAAGATTAGATGTACTGTGGCTACTATATCACATTGCTTACAAAAGATGTATATAGATATGGAGTTTTAACAGTAACGGTATTTATTGTTTGCCTTTCAAGTAAATAAATTAGTAACAAAATTTTTTTTCGTTAATGAATTTTATGAAAGTTTTTCCGACCATTTATTTATTATCTCGACCAACTGAAACACCCGATGAATTTGTCTCCGACAAATTGACCGCCCGACCAACTGACACTCTCGACGAATTGACGCCGACGAACTGACGCTCGACGAATTGACCCTCGACGAACTGACCTGATACCATAAAAAATGCGTGGGGTAGCAAACGCAGACCGATAAGAGGTCGTATCTGATTGTCAAAATGACAAAACAGGACTGAATAAATACAAAACTGAAGAATTACAAAATGAAAATAAAAATTATATAAAGCAAAAATATAAAAGCAAAGCCAAAGACAAAGAAAAATTACAAAAGGTTTCACTTTGGCTTTGGCTTTGCTTTTATACTTTGCTTTAAATAATCTTTATTTTCATTTTGTAATTCTTCAGTTTTTTATTTATTCAGTCTTGTTTTGTCATTTTGACAACCGGATGCGACCTCTTTTCGGTACCCCACGCATTTTTTGTATTTCTTTTTCTTTTTTCCTTTGTTTATTTGACTTTTTGGTTAATTTTCGTACTTTTTAATTTGCCCAGTCCCGCCATGCTCATTGGTTCATAAGTAACAAAATTTCTGTATATAAAGGCTTGCGAGCCTAACAATCCTGAGTCAACAAGGAAATTCAAGACTCTCGTAGAAAAGTTATTAACGAGATAGGTGAACTCAAGGAAGCCTTTGGGAAATGTTCCGCGACTCCGAAGGCAGGAAACTCCACGGAAGATATGCAGGTTGATAACACCAGGGTAAGTAATGTTTATAAATCTATTTCCTGCGCTGAAAGTATGGAGTCTTTCAATATAATTCAAAATCGTGACTGTTCGTCAAATGGTGGCTATAAAAGAATTCACTCTGATGGAACCGATGAAAAGTGCATGGCAGTCCCTGGATTGGTGTTGCTAATAAAAAATTCAGGAAAGGCATGATGATGGATAATCTAAAGACCGTCTCCAGAGTAAACGAAGAAATCGTCAGCGCGTCTAGAATGAAGAATCTGAAGAATAGACAAGGTCGCTCGGCTAATGAAGACCATAGGATCACGAAGAGGTATGTACCGCCGATCATCGTGCAGACTCATGGCGTCCCGTTTAAGACGATTTTAACTGAGCTCGAGATGCATGTTCCAGTTGATAAGATCACCGTTCATACGGGCAGAGCTGAAACCATCAAAGTTAAATGTTAAGAAGAAGAAACTCACAACAGGTTAGTCTCTGGAATTAAGTCTGATAATATTTTAAAAATTCAGCATCATCTACTGAATTCGGAGAAGGTTCTGAAGTTCGCCATTCGAAATGTTGATGTTACCTATGATCTGGATGACTTCCAAGAAGACCTAAAAAGAGCCAACTACTTCCCAGAAAAGGTATTTCGATTGAAAAAAGCCAAAGCATCCATTGATATGCTGATGGTTTTGGTTCTGCTCCCGAACACCGAACACAACCAGCCATTAAAAAACATCACACGTATTGGGCCGGTGGCAGTGCTAGTAGAGGCCTTTCGCGGGAACAAGAAGCCACTACAATGCTACGTCTGCCTGCGCTTCGGACACGTAGTAATGGGCTGCACGGAAGATCCCCGTTGCGACAAATTTGCAGAGGAGCACCAGTCTAGAGATTGCCCCAACATTAAAAGACCAGACCCCCGAAAGTGCGTCAGATGTGGTGGACAGCACACTTCTATCTGCACGAAATTTCCAAAATACCCCCAGGTTCAAAGGATGCCCTAGTTCCAAAGTGACAGCAGAAGGTCTAAACCAGAAGATGTTTAGAACATCAACGACCTACCAGGTATGTATAAACAATTAGGACGTATTTTTCATCTGTATTCTAATCTAGGCAAAAGTTACTCACAGTTAAGAAGGCTCCTTACGACCAACTAATATTTTGTATGGCTGCACAACGTTATACTGTGATCAACAAAGGTGAACTTTGGTGCGTGATATTGAACGCTAGGGAGATTCCCCGTAAGCCTACTGTGTTTCACAATATGCTGATAAAGCAAGAAATCAAGGTTGCTTTCCTCTGTGAAACGTTCCTCAAACCAAGCCAAGACTTCAAGCTACCTGGATATTGTGTGTACCGTAAGGATCGAATGGCTTCAAGTGCTTCTGGGGGAGCAGCGATCATCATTAAGAAGGGAATTCAACACCAAGAATTAGACTCCAAGTCTTATGCAGGTATGGAATCGACCTCCGTCATTATCAATGATGTCTCCTCTGGTGAAGTGAACTTTGTGGCTCTCTACAATTCACCTAAACATTATGTTGACGTTAGCGAGCTTGATGAAATCTTCAATGGTGACACTCCAGATGTCTTGGCTAGTGACCTAAATGCCAAACACTCAAGCTGGAACTCCAGAACGCAGAATTACAGCGGCATGATTCTCTATAGGCACATACAAGAAAAAGATGATACCATCGCTGCTGGACCTGTGGAGGACGCCTACTACTGCGACCACTCCCCTACTAGTGACGTATTGGACATCTCGCTCTTGGGTTTCTTTATACCATACAATATCTTGGGAGTAGATGACCTTTCTTCTGACCACAAGCCTGTGGCTTTGAACTTTGACAATGTCGACATAAATTTCAGAATAGAACTCGTACATCATCAAGACTGGAAGCCCTACAAAGATATTCTTAAGGACTATGGCTGCCATCCCGCAGGACATCGAGGACATTGATCAACATGTTAAAGACATCAGGAGATTTATTAACATTGCCATAGAAGCTAGTAACTACCCATCAGAGAATAAACCTCCTCATCGAATCCAACTCACTCCTGGAATCCAGCGCCTAATTGCTGAAAGAAACAGGACACGTAGACTATGGCAACGCTATCGTGAACCTTGGCTCAAAAGCAAGTACAACAGGTTAGTGCGAAGAGTTCAAGAGGAGATAAAAGAGCTTCGCCACGCTAGATGGAACGACAAACTCAAAAGCTTGTTGGCTCGCGATAATTCCATTTGGAGTATGCTCAGAGCATTACAGAAGAAGAAGTTACGCTTCCTCCACTCCATACACCACAAGGTTAAGTTAGGTTAGCTGTACGGAGTGAAGAAACTGATCAGGATAAGGCCCAAGTCATTGCAGATTCACTTGAAATGCAATTTGTTACTCCTATCAATAATAATCCCGAAAGTCAAATCATGTCTCAGCGTCTGGAAGATGGTCTTGTCAACTTTGATGAACTCATGTAGCATTTAATGAAGAACAACATCGAGGCCGAAGAGATCGCCACCATCATAAGTAAACTGAAAAAGAAGAAGGCTCCAGGAAGAGACAAGGTAAGCAATAACGCCCTTATGAATCTCCCAAAGAGCTTTATTGACTTTCTCACCAATATCATTAGCGACTGCTGGAAATTTTCTTACTTCCCTGCATCTTGGAAACAATCTATTGTTTTGAGTATCCCCAAGCAGGGACAAAATCCAGCAATTCCCTCGAGCTACCGACCTATTAGTCTGCTCCCCTCAATGTCTAAAGTTTTGGAAAAAACGATCCTCGTGAGATTCCAAGACTACTGTCTCGCCAATGATCTTCTTCGGAAAGATCAGTTTGGCTTTCGTTCCACCCACTCTTGTCAGATGCAGATATGGAGGTTTGTAGAAGACCTGAGTACCCCCTTGAACCTTTCCAGGTACTGTAGAGTGCTATGCCTCGATGTCAGTATAGCTTTTGACCAAGTGTGTCGTGGGGGCCTTGTCTTAAAGATGTTTAGAGACCGGTTTCCTCCTGATTTGATTTTGATGATGAAATCCTTTCTCATTGACAGGTCCTACCAAGCTAAACTTGGTGAAAATCTATCCACGCCCCGTGTTGTAAAGGCTGGTGTCCCTCAAGGTTCTGTCCTCTGGTCCGTGTTATTTAATTATTCACAAACCCACCAACATCATTCTTTATATATATAGAATCCATAAACAAGCCCACTCATTAACCCACAAACATCCTTCTTCTATCTATATATATAAAGAAGGATGTTTGTTTGTGCGTTTGTTTTTTATACAAATCAACAGTTTTATTCCGATCTTGATAAAGTTTCGCATACTTGAACTACAAAGCATAAGGAAAGCCACTGTATACCTCAATTTTCTAAAAAATAATAATTTTTGATAAAAAACCGATATTCATGGTTATGGCAGGGCATATTAATGAGAAATGTGAGAAAGAGTAGGAAGACGACTGAGGAAGAACTCCTTTAGCTCCGTGCTGTATTGAGCAAATGGTACGCAAGTATTATAGAAGAATCGGCGACCGCTAGACTACACAAAGTGATGAATGGCCAAGTTTTACTTCAAGACATTGAAAGAAGAAACGAAATTGCAACAATAAGTGTACATCTAGAGTAAGATTACGCGAGGAAGAAATTATTTAGACTAGCAGTGGCATCCTTGGAGAGGTCCATCCATTGTGAGCCTTTATAAAAATTTTTTGGGGGTAAATCAAGTCCCACTATATCACCTAGAATGGATTTTTTCCCTGTCTTTCGGATTTTTCTTGGAATGGATAGTCCCTTCGCTCTATATTGTAGTGATTGAGTTATTATTTAACCAATTTGGAGGTTTAATTTAACTTTTTGAGATTGTTCTGTTTACCTACAAGCGTAATTATCCCAGGCAACGCCGAGTCCTCTGCCAGTCTTCTTCTATATATATATAAAGAAGGATGTTTGTTTGTTTGTGGGTTTGTGGGTTTGTTTGTTTGTTTGTTTTTTATACAAATCTATAGTTTTATTCCGATCTTTAATAAACTGCCCAATCATTAATTTGGTTGTTTTTCTACAGATAACTCAATTAATCACTGTTTTCTTTTGTTTGTTCAGTCTATATTATTTCCTAACTTTTGTATCCATGATCTCTTTTGTGAGCTGTCTCCGTGCGGCGGATGGGGGGTGGGGAATGATGTCGCCATTGGTGTGCTTCTTGGCAATGGGGGTTGTTTCGAGGATGTAGGAGGTGTTTTGAAAGAAGAGGTGGTTAACTGCGTGTGGTAGTTGTGCATATGGTGACCACGTGAGTTTGTTTTGCTTCTCTTCTTCTCGGTTACAACCCTTCCCTTCTATCTTTGAATGGCTACTTTTGTTGACTGGTGACCCTGCGGTGGCTCTCTGTCTTACTTTCTCTGCGCTCATTGTGAGGGGTCAGTTATCACGCTGATGAAGAGGGCCTAGTCCTCAAAATGTACATACATGCATTAAACTTAATTTGTGGAAAAGTGTTTTCATTATTTTTATTTCCTGAAAGTGTATGCTTTAAAGGTATGTATTTTTATATTTTTTACTTTGTTTTTTATATTCTGTATTTAGAAAAGCAAACATGCTTTCATATGATAACTATAAAACCAAAGAAACTTAAAAGCCTGCCCAGTTGGCTACATCTGTATCTTCGGAAAGCATTTACAGTATAATGCAGATGTTTGATGAGCGTCTACGAAATTTGTCCTCGGATTGCGCCATGTTGTTGTTGTAAATGGTGGTTATTTTAAAACATTATATTATAGTTTTCCCCATCAGCAGCGCCATCTGTTGATGAAATTTGCAACTAATTTTGAAACTAGGTGCAAATAAATTCCTTGGATTCCTAAGCAGAGCACCACAAACTGTACATTTCTATCGCTTTCCATTTTTTGTTAATTGATTTTTCAAATTGTTGCTCATATTTGGGACACCTGCTACATAGACACATGTAGGAACAAAGTTCTTGCTCCTTTTCTCTTTTACGCGGTAGTTAGCTCCTCGGCCTCCCAGCTAACTCGTCGACGGTAATACCATATTTGAAATTTTACCAATTTCCCACTCTTATGTCGCGGTTCACAATCCGGTGAATAACGGGTTCCGCTGGGACAAAAACTGGGTACTGTTGGTCGCGACTCTGATTCTGTTCTCACCTGTCCTTTCTTCTTGCTGAATTTCCTCTTCAACTTTTTTGCCGATGCCAGAAAGAGTTTCGGAGGTTACAGTAGCCCCTCCTTATTAAAGGGTCTTTATGATGTGTTCTGCAAGCATCGCTTTCCCTGCCTAATTATATTTCGCACATCAAAAGTTCAAGTAATAGAACCCTGACGGTTCTTATGAATAGCCTGGCCAGACTTATCCTTCAATTACATATAAATAATATTTATTCAACATTTGTATGCGGTGAATGAGGCATTCATTTTCCTTTTATTTGAACAATTTTGAAGTTTAAATGCTAATTGCATCAGTTAAAGAAAAACAGGAGGAATTCGCTTGCGGTGATTTGGCAAGTTTTTGTGAGGCATGTTGAGGTCCTCACTTTACTAAAAAAAGTTTTCTATTCCAACTCGAGTTTTTTTATGGAATTTTATTTAACTTCTGTGCAATACTTATCTGTATTGTTACCTCAGGGATTTCCTATTTATAAATGTTTTGATGTCATTTTTTGTAACGATATTATCGGCAAAAGACCTCCAAAAGGTATTAAATTATTAATTTTTTTTTTTAATAATAATATTTCAAAAGATTTACTCTCAAATTATTGTCTTTGATTGTTTTTGGCAGTTATTTAAGTTTTAAAAGCTCTAATGTGAACTTAGTATTGTCGTTATATTTCGTTCTTAAAACAATTAATATTATCACGCTTGTGCGCTGAACGCCTGTGTTTGATCCTCAGGCTTAGTGCTCGCGCTCGGCTCTAGGGGTCCTTTCTTTTGGAGGTCGCTGACTTTTCCCAGCTAGTTGAGCTACCGTCCTCGGCCTGGTCGGTACAAGAAGATGATTACGCAGTCTTATCTTATGTCATTCCGTATATTCATTATTGGGAAATTGTCACTCAATGGATTTTTGGGTGATGAAATATGTGGATTTCTAATCAGAACCTTCACCATCTAAATATCTCTTTGCGGATCGGTTTCGACTGTGATAGGATGGATTTCATTTTCATATAATTGATTGTTTTTTGAGGATGGACCGTGGAAAGCTTTGGAGTTTTTCGTACAGCCGTTAACCCTTTGTACACGTTGCTGCCCGAGGCCATTACAAACTATTTGCGGGTTCAGCATAAACTTTGTTTGTGCATCGTAGCCCGTGCCAAGCGTTAGATGAGCTCTACCGAGTTCTCCCTTTCGGACTTTTTCGGCTTGTAAAATCCACCAGGACCATGATGGGCCACTACTTCGAACGCTCAAGCAGAGAGCGTTCTTTATGTATTTTATTTCGTCCAGAAGACTGATTCTTCCTTTACTCGGACGTTATGCCTCTTACGGGACTGTCTTCCCGTCCTTTTATCTTAACTGACAATACTTTTCTTACTGGTTTCTTAATTCACATGCAATTTTGATATGCCGTTCTTTTTTTTTAGCCTCGACCCCCTCCCCCTGGTGTGAAGACGCCCCGCCAATCGGACTATCCACTCTATTCCCACTGTCCATTCCACGCTCTTGCTGTCCTTCACCATGTTATCCCTCGTTTTCCCTGCTTTCGTTAAGTGTTTTGTCTCCTCACTCGCGCCTTTCACTGTTGTGCTCACCTAATTTTTCTTTTATTGTGATTTGTGTTTTCTTTCTTTTTTTTCCTCTCTTCCAGGGCACACACTCCGTTCGGTGGGCGATTTTCTCTCAGAAGATTTTTTTAATCGCCTTCTTGCAAGCCAGTTCGTCGAGAGGTTGTTTTTTTACTTCAAAAAATTGTGCTGTTGAACAGTTTTCCACTATGCCATGTCGTTCTTCAGCCATTTTGAGTTCACCTGAAGATCGCCAGTCCTATCCATTTGGAACTCTGTCGTTCGACTCTTCAAGAAAATATCTGCCCATTTTATTGTTTACTGTTGATATACTCATTTTTATACAAGCAATAAACCTTCAGATTTTGTTTGGAATTATTTCCATTAAGTTCAACTATATTTTGTTCTAGGAATTTTCCAAATAAGGGTGGTTCCCTAGGCTTAATTGTATAAGTGGGTTTTTTTACTGGATCGTTTTTGGGATTAATCAGAAGTCTTTTAATTTTAATGTGTTGTTTATCACTAAGACCTCTTTGGGCCTTTTGACTTAATTTTTTTGAGGTTAAACTTCCCGCACCCAGCTTACCTTCCATTATGCTTAAACTGGAGCGTGCTTTAGTAAAAATCATATAACAACACATATATATACGTAGAGACGGACTTATTTTAAAAATTTCAATATATTTTTTTAAATCATGTTTTTAATTCGATTTCAAAAAAAATTGATATGGGGAATGGAACACTTAGTAGTAAGTGTTAGGCCAATAGTAGAGGACATGTCTTTTGAAGTTTCAAAGAGAATATAACAAATTGCATAAAAATTACATGGTAAATACTTAATGTAAACACTTAGTATGCTGTGGAAGAATGTGCTGACAAATAATAAAATTTACCGTATATACTTATGTATATGACTAAACATGTAAACTGAACGACCAATTTATTAGAGACATCCCAATAATAGCGTATTGTACCTCCTTTAGCTGCGATAACTGCCTGAATACGTGACGGCATGGATTCAACAAGGTGTTGAAACCATTGTGGAGGAATAACAGCCCAGGCTGACATTACAGCGTCTCATAATTGGTGCAGGTTAGACGGTACTGTGGGAAGGCGTCGGATGGTTCTCTCCACTTCATTCCATAAATGCACGATCGGGTTGAGATCGGGTGACCGAGCTGGCCACTGAAGCAGGTGGAAATCCGCGTCACGTTTCTTGAACCAATCCAAAACCATTCGAGCACAGTGACAGGAAGCACAGGCATCATGAATGGGTGAACCTGATCGGCAACTATGTTCAGGTTGTGTCAAATTCACAGATGTATCTACAGACATCAGAGGTCCAGTGTGTCCCAAGAGAAGACACCCCAGACCAGCACTCCTCCGCCCACCTCTACGGTTGTCTGCTGACAGGATGTGTCTGTTTGTAGGCTGTCTGCATGATGAAGTAAGAACCGCGATTAGTCGGACCAGGCGACCTTCTTCCACTTATCCAGTGTCCAGTGGCGATGCCTGTGTGCCCATAGCAGGCGCGATTTCCTATATTGCAGAGACAGCAATGGTCCCGTACTGGGCGCCTGTTGTTAAACCCAGGTCAGTGCACCAAGTGCTTCGAAATGGGTTGGGATGCTCCCTCATTGAAATGCGCTGCAACTTGTTGGGCTGTTTCCGTCCTGTTGCTGTGGATGATTCGTGCCAGTCGCCATTGGCCTCGTTCATCCACGGCCCTGTTTCGTCTGAAGTTGTCTTTGTTGGAGGTTGTTTTTGGCATAACGCCATTCGCGGAATACCCTAGAACACTGTTGCACGGGAAAAACCGAGGAGGTTCGCGGTTTGCGAAATGCTCAGCCGCACCCGTCGAGCTCCTGCGAACATGCCTTGTTCAAACCCTTGGATTTACCCATATTCAGTCCACTTCTGCTACTGACTGCAACTTGTTATCCAATGCATCCCTTTAATACCCGCTTCAGCCTGTTCCATTGTTTGGGTGTTACTAATAAATTGGTCGTTCAGTGTATTCCCAAACATCGGTTCAAAAATCAAATTCATTATACCCTTGAGCCAGTGAAAATTAAAAAAAAATTGCAATAGAGTTTAAACAGTGACAATGCAGGAATCTGTGAATTAGATGAAGTTTATGAAGTAGAGATGCCATCCCTGTATTAATTTATCCAACTGGTCGGAAAGCCTGATGATGACAGTGATGAGTTTTCAAGGCTGATTTACATTATATTTGTTTTCAATGTATAAATTTATGGTAATTTTTGTCAATATGCTCTTTTAAATTCGACGTCAGTCTAAAGGTGTTTTTGGTCTTCAGCTTATACAAGAGACAATTCATTCTTTGACTTTTTGGCATCAAAAAAATGAACCAACTTATACATGCAGTCATCTTATATATGAGTATATGCGGTATATATTTAGAATATTTTGTGATTTTTTGCATCTTTGCATAAAGGATAAAATACAACATCTTTGCTTACCGCGTTGAAAGCTGCATCCTTTTGCATCTTTAGTAGGGTTAAATTATAATTTCTACGAACTCCATGTTTATCAAATGAAATTTTGCCAGTAAGACCTTCTATTTCCATCTATTAGCCAAAAAATATAAAATTTATAAGATTAATCAAAAATGATTATGTTAAACATAGAGTATCATATATCTAAATATAATTTAATTTTGCCAATGACAAAGGTAACAATCCCATCTCTATAAAATTAGTCTCTCTCTCTCACTCACTCTCTCTTTCTCTCTCTAACTCATTTATTCTTAAAAATTAATTAAACAAAATGCTTCTCGAGCATTTTAACTGCTTGTTTTATTTTGTTTTTATGCCAATTGTCTTAATATTTATTAAGAAACAATAAAGGAGTGGATGACAATGCCATTATTTGCTAAATAAATAAAATATTTTTTCTTTACATATAATTAAGTTTTTCTATTTCAACGTGCACTTCAGTTGAGACAGAAGACATTTACTCAACAATGATAACTGTCACGAAAAATCTTGATCATGAAAAATTTATTAACGTGGAAATTATTTTGGCTATATACTCGAATGATATGGCGTTCGATATAGCATTAAACAAAGCATTAAGCAAATCATGTTATAGACATCTGGCTGATATTGTGTAGCTGTCATCGAATGATGGAATTGCAGTGCACAGCTGAGAGTCATGTACTGAAGGCAGTTATCTGCTCAAATTTACCAAATATGGCAAACTACAACAGATGCTTCAGGAAGGAAGAGTGTAGCATCTTTAGGCAAAGAGAAACAATACTTCTAAAGTGTAAAGCAATGATAATAACAAAATGACCCTGAGCACATTACATAATGCTAAATGCACCAACCAGGAGAGGCAGATAAAAGGGTGATAACATCTGTTCACTGGATATTCAAATTTTGGAATTTGTTATTGAAAGAACTGACATGCAAAAAAGATATACAAGAGAGTGCAAGGCGATTGCTCATTAGAGAATTCGGATTTCTGAGGGAACCCCGTATAAGTGTGCCATGCTGGAATTCTACATCTGGTGCTTTTTGTTTGTGCGTTTCTGTGACTTTGAGTGGCATTTAACGAGGAGACATCTTCCATAAGTGACTTTTTCGGGGCTACACCACCCAAACTTTTAAAACTCTTAATTTTAATGACAATGAGTGCATAGTGGTGGTTGTTGCTGACAGGTCTTACCCCGTTTGCGAATTCATGAAAAGGCTGTATGTGAAACCAGGGATATGCCCGGTTTCAGCCTTTGTGCTGGCCTACGGAAACTCTTTATGACCAAGTCGTGCGTTTTCTATACAGAGAATAACATCAGTGATCATACTGTAGATGAGAGTTTGTGAAGGTGGGTAATATCCCATCCACCTATAAAACGCTGATAATGGCCACGTCATGGTCCATGTCAGGGGAATTTCTCCCCTCCTCTCTTTGGATTCATAATTTTATGTTGGAGTTTGCGGAGGTGTTTGAAGTGAACCCTGACACCCCCGACTCGAAACAAGCAACATATATTTTGATATAACCCCTAGAGAGTGATATTCCTGACTCCCTTATAAAGTATCTTCATATTATATAAAGGGATGAGGCAGTACTATTTATAATAGTAGAGACATTCTCGCACTGAGGGCAAACACCATTGCTGCCTAGAGAAGGTTTTTGAGCCACCAACAGCTTACCAACATCACCTAAGCATTAGTAGATAAGGACTTGATTGGGTCCGAATGGAATGTGGAGGGTGATTTCTCGAAAGATCAAAGGATGCCGACACTTATTCTTTTGCACTCAGCCTGCTCTGGAATGCGCTAGGGTTCTCAGGGACCCTGTCCCTTGCTTCCTGCCTCCGGGCTATTCGACAAGGTGCGTCTCTGCTTTTCTAAGGCATTACCTTTTTTGGTCATACTCTGGCCCTCTGGTGTGGATTTTTGAGGGTTTGCCTTTTGGGTGTGGTTCCTGTTTTGGGTGTTGTCACTCTGTTTGGGTGTTGGCCCACCTGTTTTGGGCGCTGGTCCTCTGTTTTGGGTGTGGTCATTTATGGTCTTTTGGGTGTGGTTTTATTTACCTTCGATTACTTTTTAATCAGGTTTCCAATTGTGGGTGTGGTCACACAGATACCTGATGATCTTTTCTTGATTAATCACGTGATGGCAGCCATGTTCAGATGGCCTCAGGCTGAAATAAAATTAATTTCAAAATCCTCTGATGTACCCCTGGTGCTGGTGCTGAGCACCAGTGTGGCAGATAAGAGGGGTCCTGATGCTCTCAGCAAAATCCACTTAGGTGATTCTGCCTCACAAGTGAACACCTGTTGACACCCTAAATACCCACCTAAATGGGTAGGGGTTGGTATACTGGCACCTCAAATTGATTACCTAATTACTAATTAACTATTGTTTCTCGGGTAACCAAATTTTTTCCAAGCTCTTTTACAGTTTGTTCTAAATAAAACTACTGCTGTTTCAAGGTGTACTGTTTTGTTTTAAAATTTTCAACTAATTGCTACATTGTTTCAATTGACAAGTGTGCATCTGAGTTCAGACTAATGCTGTCTAAAAGAGTGGGTCTGAACTCTCATATACCTGTTTATAAATAAATAAATACAGATGTGCTCTTTACATAACTTAATTTAAATTTTGGTCATGGATGATGCATTTTCTAACCCCGCTAATGAGGCTGGTTTTGTTGGTGTGAAAGGTTTAGCTAAACAAACAAATCATTCTGAAAAAGAGACACGTGAATGGTTAAGGGGTGTGAGAACTTATACACTGCATAAACCGGTGCGTCATCAGTACCCACGTAATCGCATGCGTGTATATGCGCCATTTGAGCAATTTCAAGTGGACTTGGTTGATCTAACCAGTCTGTCAAAACAGAACGATGGTTATAAATTTCTACTTACCTGCATCGATGTTTTCTCATGCTATGCGTGGGTCATTCCTCTAAAAATGAAGAAGGGGCTTGAACTTCAAAAAGCCTTTCAAAAAATTTTCACACTCAGCAGTGTTCCTGTAAAAGTGAACAGTGATAAGGGGAAGGAGTTTTTAAACAAGCGTGTTCAAGATATTTTAAAGAACTGGACATCGATTTCTTCACCACAGAATCAGATTTGAAAGCTGTTACGATCAAACGATTCAACCGTACGTTAAAAACGAGGATGTTTAAGTTTTTTACATTTACCAACAAACACAGATACATCGATGTCTTACTTGATCTTGTGTTAAGCTACAACCACCACAATCACAGAGCCCTGGGTATGGCGCCAGCTGATGTCAATGAAAGAAATGCCCCAGCTCTATGGTTGAAACAACAGAGTTATTATACAGCAGCACTATAAACAATTCCAAGGTTGCAAATTGGAGATTACTGGACCGAGGAGGTGTTTGAGGTTTTAAAAATCATTTATAGAAAACCTGTTGTGTATAAAATTAAGGATTACGATGACAGCGATATCTCAGGTGTATTCTACGATCAGGAGTTACAAAAGGTGAAAAAGCCTACGAGAGATAGATCTTTTAAATGCTTGACAACAGTTGGGTCCGAGTACAGCCATCATGTATGAAGACACTGATTTTTATGTTACGTTACCATCAAACACATCTACTGGTGAACAAATTCATTCCAATACAACAGCTCATTTTATTACAAGACTGCCTAGGACGCTACGTTTCCAGGAACAATGGGAGGTTGGTTTATCGGAAACACATTTCCCAGCCCTATTCAAGAACATTACGGCTGTAAACAACACTTTCAAAATAGGTTTCAAGGATGATCTCATAGATGAACAAATCGATTTCAACATTGTTTCACCAGTAAGAATTCCGACACTCCAGTCTTTCATAATCGAAGTAGAATTGGTGTTACAAGCCTATTTGAAACATGTTCTCTTTTACCATAACACTTCTTTAGACCAAAACGTCACCATGAGTTTGCCTCTGAATGTCGGGATTCACTTTATCACTCCCGAATTCTGTAAGGTGTTCAATGTTTCGCCAAATATATTCTACGAGGAACGTTTCTCTCTAACTCCGGATTACAACCTGTCGTTTAAGTGGGTGTCTGATTTTTCTGTTACGTTAAGGTATCCCAAGTCGGCACCTCTGTACCAAAAAAATGTTGAATTTAAGAGTACCAAATTGCAAAGTAGGGTAGCCGCTATTGATATTCTAAAAGATAGTTTTAGAACGGCGGGTATCGAGACAAAGATGGTTAATGATCTTGTATTGTTTACGGGTTCCTCAACATGGTTCATTGAAATCCCAGCAGCTGTCAACATTGGATTTATATTTGATAGGTTTCTGAACAAGAAATTGAAAACGCCTATTACTATGCCCTTAAACGACACAGATGACGGATTTATCGGTTGTGTTATTTTTGATCCACCTGACACTCCAAAACAGTGCAACTTAACAAGCGCCGTAGGGACGTTGTTGAGGCGCTTGTTAAGTTGATTCCATTGAAAGAACAGGCTTTTTACAAAATCAATCTCACACCTAACAAATGTTTTCATTTCAAATGAACAGAAGGCCGTTATATTAGTTTTAGCGAGGATTTATGTTACACATTGGCTTTACAAGCTGAACTTTCCGACTTGGAACTCGTTATTGGTGAGGGTTCATCCCCAATAGATCTTACACGTGGCATACATGGTTATTATCTGTATACAGACATCATACAGCCGCAGGTTGTGGGTAACACATTCGCTCCGCTCCTACAAATCATCCCCGTTTCACATGCCAGATGAGAAGTGATTTATCAGGCTTTTCATTCACCCGACTACTTTCCCTTAAGTAAAAATGTCATAGACATGATTGAAATCGCGGTTCATTCAGACCATGGGGATTTGCTCTCGTTTTTAACAGGCAAGACCGTAGTGAAATTACATTTTCGTAAGAAACAACTGTAGTGCGAGGTTGATTTCTTTTTTCTCTCCTCCTCAATTACTTCAAGATGCATATCCCCTATCATCCGAGCCAAGAAGTAATTTCGCGTTACTATTTAAACCAGAGAGGGAATGGCTTACCTGTGTTTAGAGGTTCGGTTTTCCAGAGAGGCAATGGGATTGGTTCAGTATTTTCAAATCTGTTTCGCTTTGCAACACCTTTACTCAAATCCATGGGTAAGACCATCAGGGCTATTAATATTGAACTTCTCATCACTTCAAACACGTTTCCTTTCTTCAGCCTATGACATTGTGACGTCCAAACTAGTCACTTTTTAATTGAATTGGTATATTTAGACCAAACTCGGTCATATTCTCGGTCGACATGCCCTAAAGGGCGGTGTTTCCGTTTTTAATGATGTGATACATGGTCAAAATCTCAAACAGTCGCTGTCATCACGAATGAAAGAGGCTGGAGGTAATGCCATGCAAGAAATGGGTGCTAGAGTTCAGAGAGGTAGAGGCCTAGAAGGCATATTAGAAGACAAAATTCAGCATTTCCTACTCTCACATGTAAAAAGGCCCAGAGGCAACAGCGTGGATACCTTTCTAAAGAGTGAATACAGACAAAGAAGTCGAGTGCAGTGTTCAAAAAAGCTGAAAAACAAGCAGAAGAAACAGAAGAAGAAGAGGAAGAAACAGAAGAAGTCAACAAAAAGACCGGCAAAATTACGTTCTAAGCCAATTTTAAACATACGTTCTTTATCATCAGTTTTCGCCTAATACATACATAATCAGGCTTCGAAACAAAGTCAACTCACAACATCTGGGTATTGTGGAGACACGGGCGGTAAAATGGACAGTGCTGACGATACAAACAATGGGTTGAGTTACGTAAAAAACTAGCATGAAACGGCGTTTACTACATGGAAGGCCCGATTAGACATCTTTCGGCAATGCCGATTGTTACTAAACTCTACGGATATTCGTCTGAGGCTTTACAAAAGTAAACCCTCCTTTGCTCTGATGTCTGATGTAGCTAATCCAAATTATCAGATTACAATCCGAAAAGCAACGCTGAATGTTGAGAGAGTTAAAGTTAACACAGCCACGCTATTAGCACATGCGAAGACTCTGCAAACAACTAACGCGTTTTACCCTATCGGACGGGTTGAAATGAGGTCAGTGAGTATTGCTACTGGAACTAGAAATCACGTCATACAGAACTTAATTACTGGTCAGATTCTCTCCCGGTTGATTTTTGCATTTACATCGAGTGAAGCCCAGAATGGTTCTTTTACTTCGAATCCATTCAGCTTTCAACATTTCAATCTATCTTTCTTCTCCCTCTCATTGGATACTCATGCAATTCCTCTAAACCCTCTGTCGCCGAATTTTCCCGCTGGGTCATACTTGAGAGAGTTTGTTCATTCCATGAAGGCACTAGGGATTTGGAAAGAAGACAGAGATGTTGACATCAGTCAGTTCGATTAGGGCTCTGGTAACACATGTCTGGCCTTTGATCTTTCAGGGGACAGGAATTATTATACAGATAGATATAACCTTATACATAACAGTACGTTAAGCAATGAAGTTCAGTTTTCCGAGCCTTTAGCTAATTCGGTGAATCTGATTGCTTATTGTCAATATCAGAATCTCCTGGAAATCAATAAAGACAGAACCGTGAGCTTCGATCTCACGAATTAAGGTCGATGGATACGAAAGAGCTATGGAGCGCTCTCGAGAGAGATCCATTAACATGTGATAAGATAAGGGTTCATAATACTGTTCCTATCAACGAACTTGGTAGTAACTTTACAGTATAACATAGGGACGACAGATATTCCAACTAGTTTTGCCTTATATTCCCGGCTTTATCAAGGATAACACAAGAGGCTCGCAGGCCTTATATACAGAAAGAAGGTACATAGTATGCAAAGAGATTGGAGGATGGAAATAGAAACTGAACCAATCAAGAAAATGGGCAAACCAACAACAGTAATTACTATATGAAACCAAGAACAGAAAATACTAATGAAACCAATAACAAAAATTATTATAGGAAAT
>JAHWFO010020355.1:630031-679037 GCA_023313115.1 Rhysida immarginata
ATAGCGGAATTTCTCGGTAAACAGTTCTTACGATTGCGATATTTCTCTGCAGACGGTTTTAACAGTGTCGATATTTATCGTTAAGTCATTTTATCCTATGTGAAATATCACCAAATAAGCTTGTACCCCACAACGTTTTTAAACAACCCCTACAAAGGATTTATTTTCGAGGATAATTATCCGTTTGGGTGTTGGTGTTATTATCAATGTAATACATTATTTTTAAAATTTACTCATAACCGTTCATACAATGCAATGCAATCAACAACAATAATATCCAAACACTACACAGTCGAAGCAATGATCCTCTCTGTATCAGGGGCGTAGATCGCTGCATTGGCTTCATTAAAGAAATTTCAAAGAGCACAAAAGACCACAGATATTTATGCAGATATCAGTCATAAGCTTTATATATTTTTTCAAAGCCCGTTAACTGAAGTCCGCCTTAGTGTTTCCAAACATTCGGGAAATCCTAGTTCTTGGGTCCCGCCTTACGATGCGTTCCCAGACCCGTCGGCTGGACTCTTGGATAGCTCGTGCGTCTGTTTGCTATGGAACCGATCCCCTTGGAGAGACCCTCGATTTCAAATCCTTGTTGTTTCAGTTTAGATCCTACATTCACACTGTAAACACGTAAATATATAAAGCTGATGACCGATATCTGCATAAATATCTGTTGTCTTTTTTGCTATTTGAAATTTCTTTAATGAAGCCACTGGAGCGATCTACGCCCCTCATATAGAGAGGATCATTGTTTCGACTTTGTAGTGCTTGGATATTATTATTGTTATTGCATTGCATTGCATGAACGGTTATGAGGAAAGTTTAAAAATAATGTATTACATTGATAATACCACCAACACACAAACGGATAATTATCCTCGAAAATAAATCCTTTGTAGGGGTTGTTTAAAAACGTTTTGGGGTACAAGCTTATTTGATGATATTTCACGTAAGATGAAACGATTTAACGATAAATATCGACACCTTTAAAACCGTTTGCAGAGAAATATCGTAATCGTAAAAACTGTCTACCGAGAAATACCGCAATCGTAAAAACCGTATGAAGAGAAATACCGCAATCGTAAAAACTGTCTACCGAGAAATTCCGCTATGGTAAAAACCGTCTGAAGAGAAATTCCGCAATCGCAAAAAACTATCTATGGTGAAAATCCATAATCGCAAAAACCGTCTATGGAGAAATTCCGCAATCGTAAAACCTGTCTATGGAGAATTTCCGGCTTTGCCAAAAACAACCTTACCTGTAATCCTTTGTGATAAAACTGTACACCGCATAATTTCGCAGAGTATGAATTAAGTAAGTTGTGGCTTTTTGAAATAAGGTGCGTTTAAAAAGAGATTTGCGTCATTCAACATTCAACATAGCCTTTATAAACTCTTACGGAAATTTTCTCTATCTTCCGTTTTTTCATCATGGAAATAAATGCATCTGTTAAATTTATGCAATACTTGTCGGCTCTTGTTGCTGGTTGTTCGGACAGCGGTAAGTGTATATTAGTAGCTCAAATGTTAAAGTATAGAGATGAAGTGAACCTCTTTGCTCATTCAAAAATCATCCGTACAATAAGTTTAAATACCCAGTTCATCTTTCTGCTAAAGTCACCTAGAGACATAGGACAGATTCGCACCATGGCATCACAAACAGGCTATGGACGTTTACTCATCGAAGCCTTTAAAGATGCCACTTAGGAACTCCATAATTATTTACTACTTGATTTAACTCAGAGTTGTCCTGATGTTCTGAGATTGCGTAGTAAGATTGTTCCGCCTAAAAAACCTATCGTGGTTTATGCGGATAAAGCGCGGGTTTACAACTGTCGAACATCATTTTTAAATCGGCTGAATAGGGTGGTGATACAACAATGATTCCTCTGGTTATGAAACATCGTCATATTCTAGGAGCTTTGAAACACTCGACTCCTCAGCATAGGAAATCATTAATGCAACCTGCCACTCTTAATCAGGTTAAAGCGCTTTGTGAGACCTGTCATAACATTCTACATCGTAGAGTCACCTGGACACCACCCATTAAACAACATTTGCGGAAAATAAAAGGTTTAGCTCATAAAAAAATTTCATTAAGGGCCAAGAAAACTTATCTGAACCAACGCGGGAACGGATTCTTGCTACAATAATTTAATTAGTTAAGAACATGCAAAAGTACGTTTCACTACCTGCTCACGAATATCAAAGGTTCCTTCACGCTATGGTCCAGAGCGTCCCTGTGTCATCGCGTCCCGTTGAACATGGTCAACCTAAGGTTGAACCTAGTGTGGTTAATGATGTTGAAAAAAAACGTAATAAACAACTGGATTCTCAAATCAACGAGATTTTAAAAGCATCAAATTTGAATGTGCATCAGAAAATAGACCTTTATTTAAATACACTTCAAATATATCCAAGAGCAAGGCGTCGTGAAGCTCGTTCGAAACGAACAAGTCTTTCAACGCAAACCGACCCTCAAACACCTTCAAACACGTCTTTAATGCCTCAAACGCCGTCACCATAATCCCTTCAAGAAACACCTACTTATCTGTACCCACAACAACTCGTCTATTCAACCGATTTTCGCACGTCTGCAGACTAAAAAGAAAAAACCCTCGCTGACAGTGATATCGCAATGGTTAGTGGATTCGAAGAGGCCTACGACGAGGACGGATGACCGGGAAACGTAGTGAGTTTGCCTGTTGAGCAGCCCTCCCCACGTACACATTTCATAGAGACACATTTCATGAGCGGCCAGAAATATGTAACCAGAACCGTAATCGAACTGACTGATGTCAACATCTCTGTCTTCTTTCCAAATCCCTAGTGCCTTCATGGAATGAACAAACTCTCTCAAGTATGACCCAGAGGGAAAATTCGACAGAGGGTTTAGAGGACCTGCATGAGTATCCAATGAGAGGGAGAAGAAAGATAGGTTGAAATGATGAAAGTTGAATGGATTCGAAGTAAAAGAATCATTCTGGGCTTCACTCAATGTAAATGCAAAAATCAACCGGGAGGGAATCTGACCAGTAATTACGTTCCATATGACGTGGTTTCTAGCAACACTGACCTCATTTCAACCCGTCCGATAGGGTAAAACGCGTTAATTGTCTGCAGAGTCTTCGCATGTGCTAATAGAGTGGCTGTGTTAACTTTAACTCTCTCAATATTCAGTGTTGCTTTTCGGATTGTAATCTGATAATTTGGATTAGCTACATCAGACATCAGAGCAAAGGAGGGTTTACTTCTGTAAAGCCTCAGAAGAAAATCCGTAGAGTTTGGTAGCAATCGGCACTGCCAAAAGATGTCTAAATGGAGCTGGCCCAGTGCTAGTTTTTTACGTAACTTAAACCCATTGTTTGTATCGTCAGCACTGTCCATTTTACCACCCGTGTCTTTACAATACCCAGCTGTTGTGAGTTGACTTTGTTTAAAAGTCTGACCATAGTTCAAAAGAGTTTCAAAACAAGCTCTGTATGGATATAAGTTATTACTATGACTAACTAACGTATCACCTAGATAGCAATCGACTTGTGAGAATAGCGAATGTAAGAAAAGGTTCACAGGTCCTGTTTTATCACCATTGTTGATAACGACTTCTAAGCTTAATGCAGTTTGATCGAGATCCGTGTAAAAATCTGCCAAACCAGGTATGTAGAATTCAATAGGCCCGTCTTGACTGACAATGGCTGTTGGTTGGTATCCCGTGACGTGTCGTTTTTCCTGTTGGCTGCTCGTGTGAGGTTTAGAAAAAATGTCAAGAACACTGTTGAGACATTCAGTGCTCAGCTGGTGTATCATTGATGCCATGATTACGTATGTATTAGGCGAAAACTGATGATAAAGAACGTATGTTTAAAATTGGCCTAGAACATAATTTTGCCGATCTTTTGTTGACTTCTTCTGTTTCTTCCTCTTCTTCTTCTGTTTCTTCTGCTTGTTTTTCAGCTTTTTTGAACACTGCACTCGACTTCTTTGTCTGTATTCACTTTTTAGAAAGGTCTCCACACTGTTGCCTCTGGGCCTTTTTACATGTGAATGAGTAGGAAATGCTGAATTTCGTCTTTTAACATGGCCTCTACCTCTCTGAACTCTAGCACCCATTTCCTGCATGGCATTGCCTCCAGCCTCTTTCATTCGTGATGGTAGCGACTGCTTGAGATTTTGACCATGTATCACATCATTAAAAATGGAAACACCGCCCTTTAGGGCATGTCGACCGAGAATCTTACCCATGGATTTGAGTAAAGGTGATGCAAAGCGATACAGATTTGAAAATGCTGAACCAATCCCATTGCCTCTCTGGAAAACCGACCCTCTAAACACAGGTAAGCCATTCCCTCTCTGGTTTAAATAGTAACGCGAAATTTCTTCTTGGCTCGGATGATAGGGGATATGCATCTTGAAGTAATTGAAGAGGAGAGAAAAAAGAAATCAACCTCGCACTACAGTTGTTTCTTACGAAAATGTAATTTCACTACGGTTTTGCCTGTTAAAAACGAGAGCAAATCCCCATGGTCTGAATGAACCGCGATTTCAATCGTGTCTATGACATTTTTACTTAAGGGAAAGTAGTCGGGTGAATGAAAAGCCTGATAAATCACTTCTCGTCTGGTATGTGAAACGGGGATGATTCGTAGGAGCGGAGCGAATGTGTTACCCACAACCTGCGGCTGTATGATGTCTGCATACAGATAATAACCATGTATGCCACGTGTAAGATCTATTGGGGTTGAACCCTCACCAATAACGAGTTCCAAGTCAGAAAGTTCAGCTTGTAAAGCCAATGTGTAACATAAACCTCGTTATAACGGCCTAATATAACGGCCTTCTGTGCATTTGAAATGAAAACATTTGTTAGGTGTGAGATTGATTTTGTAAAAAGCCTGTTCTTTCAATGGAATCAAATTAACGAGTGCCTCAACAACATCCCTACGGCTATCATAATACCCTTCGGGAATTTTTAAGATGCATTGTTCTGGAGTGTCAGGTGGATCAAAAATAACACAACCGATAAATCAGTCGTTTAAGGGCATAGTAATAGGCGTTTTCAATTACTTGTTCAGAAACCTATCAGGTATAAATCCAATGTTGACAGCTGCTGGGATTTCAATGAACCATGTTGAGGAACCCGTAAACAATACAAGATCATTAACCATCTTTGTCTCGATACCCGCCGTTCTAAAACTATCTTTTAGAATATCAATAGCGGCTACCCTACTTTGCAATTTGGTACTCTTAAATTCAACAATTTTTTGGTACAGAGGTGCCGACTTGGGATACCTTAACGTAACAGAAAAATCGGACACCCACTTAAACAACAGGTTGTAATCCAGAGTTAGAGAGAAACGTTCCTCGTAGAATATATTTGGCGAAACATTGAACACCTTACAGAATTCGGGAGTGTTAAAGCGAATCCCGACATTCAGAGGCAAACTCATGGTGATGTTTTGGTCTAAAGAAGTGTTATGGTAAAAGAGAACATCTTTCAAATAGGCTTGTAACACCAATTCTACTTCGATTATGAAAGACTGGAGTGTCGGAATTCTTATGGTGAAACAATGTTGAAATCGATTTGTTCATCTATGAGATCGTCCTTGAAACCTATTTCGAAAGTGTTGTTTACAGCCGTAATGTTCTTGAATAGGGCTGGGAAATGTGTTTCCGATAAACCAACCTCCCATCGCTCCTGGAAACATAGCATCCTAGACAGTCTTGTAATAAAATGACCTGTTGTATTGGAATGAATTTGTTCACCAGTAGATGTGTTTGATGGTAACATAAAAATCAGTGTCTTCATACATGATGGCTGTACTCGGACCCACTTGTCAATCGCCACTTGTCAAGCATTTAAAAGATCTATCTCTCGTACCCAGCTGTTCATACTGTCAGGGTAACCTTGCCATTACATAAAAGCTTCGCGAACACCGTGCCACGTGCGCCAGCGAATAATCTCTTCAATGTTAAAAACTTCAGGTTAAAACAAATGTTAACCTTGGATTTGTTTCTGGTGCTGCTGTATAATAACTCTGTTGTTTCAACCATAGAGCTGCGGCATTTCGTTCATTGATATCAGCTGGCGCCGTACCCAGGGCTCTCTGACTGCGATGGTTGTAGCTTAACATGAGATCAGATAAGACATCGATGTATCTGTGTTTGTTAGTAAATGTAAAAAACTTAAATATCTTCGTTTTTAACGTACGGTTGTATCGTTCGATCGTAACAGCTTTCAAATCTGATTCTGTGGTGAAGAAATCGATGTCGAGTTCTTTAATATAATCTTGAACAATCTTGTTTAAAAACTCCTTCCCCTTATCACTGTTCACTTTTACAAGAACACTGCTGAGTGTGAAAATTTTTTGAAAGGCTTTCTGAAGTTCAAGCCCCTTCTTCATTTTTAGAGGAATGACCCACGCATAGCATGAGAAAACATCGATGCAGGTAAGTAGAAATTTATAACCATCGTTCTGTTTTGACAGACTGGTTAGATCAACCAAGTCCACTTGAAATTGCTCAAATGGTGCATATACACGCATGCGATTACGTGGGTACTGATGACGCACCGGTTTACGCAGTGTATAAGCTCTCACACCCCTTAACCATTCACGTGTCTATTTTTCAGAATGATTTGTTTGTTTAGCTAAACTTTTCACACCACCAAAACCGGCCTCATTAGCGGGGTTAGAAAATGCATCATCCATGACCAAAATTTAAATTAAGTTATGTAAAGAACACATCTGTATTTATTTATTTATAAACAGGTATATGAGAGTTCAGACCCACTCTTTTAGACAGCATTAGTCCATACTCAGATGCACACTTGTCTATTGAAACCATGTAGCAATTAGTTGAAAATTTGAAAACAAAACAATACACCTTGAAACAGCAGTAGTTTTATTTAGTAGAAACTGTAAAAGAGCTTGGAAAAAATTTGGTTACCTGAGAAATAGTTAATTAGTAATTAGGTAATCGATTTGAGGTGCCTGTATACCAACCCCTACCCATTTATTTAAGGGTGTCAACAGGTGTTCACTTGTGAGACAGAATCACCTAAGTGGATTTTGCTGTGAGCATCAGGACCCCTCTTATCTGCCACACTGGTACTCAGCACCAGCACCAGGGGTACATCAGAGGATTATGAAATCAATTTTATTTCACCCTTAGGCCACCTGAACATGGCTGCCATCACGTGATTAATCAAGAAAAGATCATCAGCCATCTGTGTGACCACACCCATAATTGGAAACCTGAACAAAAAGAAATCAAAGGTAAATAAAATAACACCCAAAAGACCATAAATGACCACACCCAAAACATGACTATGCCCAAAACAAGAGCTAACACCCAAAAAAGGAGCAACGCCCAAAAAAGACCACACCCGAAACAGAGGACTAGCGCCCAAAACAGGTGGTCCAACACCCAAACAGAGTGACAACACCCAAAACAAGAACCACACCCAGAAGGATAAACCCTCAAAAATCCACACCAGAGGGCCAAAGTATGACCAAAAAAGGTAATGCCTTAGAAAAGCAGAGACACACCCTGTCGAATAGCCCGGTGGCAGGAAGAAAGGGACAGGATCCCTGGGGACCCCAGCGCATTCCAGAGCAGGCTGAGAACAAAAGAAAAAGTGTCAGCATCCTTTGATCTTTTGAGAAATCACCCCCTCCACATTCCATTCGGACCCGATCAAGTCCTTATCTACTAGCCAGTGAATGTCTAGCTGTCTACTCAGTCATGCATCAAGTCACTCACAAGAGTGATCAAAAACGTCATCATCCTTATCCCATCACAGTAACTTCCGCAGTATGTCAGTGGAGAGAGCGACTCATGTGAGAACTCATATGTCAACAAATACCATGTGTGTTTGCTGAGAAAACCTTACCCAAGAGACAGTAAATCAGAGAGTGTGCGTCTATAAATACTCTCTGTTGCTGAACTTACCTCATTTGAATTCTCTCTCAGAGATATTCTGAACTCTATAATTAGAAATTATTTCAGTTCACAAATGGAGATATTGAGGTATTTTTAGGACAGTGGCGTTAATAAAAATTAGTATTTTTTTCAAACAAACATGATTGCAAATATCAGGAATGCACTTTGAAAGGAACCCAAGTCCTTCTAAGTGATATCATGAGATTTTAATTTGAAATTTCAATATTAAAAGATCTGGATCTTACAGAATCTGGAGAATGACTAGTGATTAACCTATGACACACATCCATCTAGTGACCAGTAGCAAGACCTGAGGAAGAATGATCCTTAAGAGGAGAGCCATTGTAAAGCACACTCTTTAATATAACGCTGTGGCTACGTAAACGGTGACCGGGTTTGACGACATGTCGGAGGGCATTCCTGACAAAAAAAAAATCTCTTGCGATTTTTTAAGAAGTGATTTCAAAAAAAATAGTCGAGAAAAGACGATTTTAAGAGTTTATATTGTTGTACCTGATAAAATTACTTAAAAGTATTTATATCTCCAAAAAGTAGAAATTTTTTTCTGCTATGCCAATAAAATTAAAATACCAACAAAATGAATAGCATAATAAGCAGCATTTTTAATAGGTTTTTTTTTTAACTTTAAAAGAAAACATAATTTATCATCTAAAGATATTGGTAAGCATGAAAAACACGCATCTGGTCAGTCACAGCTCTACAGGGTGTCTCATAAATAGAGGATGACCATGGCAGTTGAAAAGGATGTTAATACCAAACAAACCAAACCAAACCATCATAAATACAGGTACAAACTTTAAGGGGAAGTAGAGAACATGAAAAGGATCGAGATCCATCACTAGAAACGTCATGGGAAAATGGTAGTAGACGAACAAGAAAATGAAAGGACACAAGTCAGAAATTACCGGAAAATTTATTGCACATAAATATTACAAATGGCGTAGTAGATGATTTCATTTTAGAACATTACAGGAGATGTTCGATACCCTCCTGTGCTGGTACTCAGATTCCTCTCTACCACACCCATCACATTTTGGGCCATGGCGAGCGTATGAGTCACTCCTGGCCTGCCCTCACTATGCATGTGACCTCTTAAAACCCGTATTTGTACAAATTGTGATACACATGAGAAAACAAACGGTGGCCCAATGCATATCTCAGTGGGACCGTTCTTGATACAGTCATTCAGCTGCTCGTGCATTGCCATCAGCCAATCCATACAAGAGTGCATTTCTGTCACTTCCTATGGCAACTAATGCATTCGAATGAGGAAAAATCAGATGTTTTCCCTCCAGCGCTCTCATGCACAGCGCATGAGTTCCTATACAATTCTCAATCCTTTTGATGTACTCTACCTCCCCTTAAAGTTTGTACCTCTATTTATGAGACACCCTTTAAATTTAACGCTCGTCCCCATGTGCTATGCTCCCCCTCCCAAAAAAGCAAACAACTTACATCATGCTTTGAGTCACTTCCGACAACGGTATAGCCGTGTACAAGAATCGGGACCCGCCACCGTTTACGTAGCCACAGCGTTAATATAAAAGGAGAGCACTGTAAAGTTATTATAAAAGGTTTTTTAAATTGGGATAGAAAGAGTTTGGGCTGTTTAGTTTAACTTTTACTTGTAAATCTTCAGGCTGTCTAGCAAAACGATTTCGTAAAATTCCCTGACTTTTCCTGGTTGATCACGTTATTTTCCCTGACGATAAGCAGCAAAAAAATATCTTCATAGAATATTCTTGACACATTTCAAAATTTTCGTTCCTATTTTGCATTTTTTTTGCTGATTTTGTAAAATTCTCTGATTTCTAGTAAAATTCCATGACTATTCCAGGTTACAGAAAATTCCCTGACATATCCCGGTTTTCCTGCTTGCTAGTTACCCTGATCTTAGAAATGACTATATCAGTGTCTTATTGTCTGTGGTTGGGGTGCATTCTGACAAGGCCCCGTCCATGATGATCAATCATTATTTGGGGAAACAATGGAGGCAACAAAATTTGGTCCCATTTGATCTGTTTTAAGCAATAATTCCGAAGCTAGAGGTGGACAAAAAAGGGAAAGTTGAGAACACCTTTTCCCGAAAATGTTAACTTTGGCGAGAAAAGGCTCTATAGCAGATGGTCTTGTCTAACTTAATGGATTGCTAGGGGCCAGTGAGAAGCAGAGAGAAAACAAAAAGTGCAATTGGAACACTGGGTTGAATTATAGAGTTCGGGTCATGTTAAAATGTCACATTCAGTCATGTCTTGCCTTGACAATTCAAACTCAAGAGGTCTTTTTTCTTGTGACTTGGTGTGGGCAGGAAAAAAAATCGCCTCTTCATTCTTAACTCCTTTCCATAGGTGAACCATTAATCATTCTTTAGTTTCTTGTATTTTAATTTGAAGACACTGCCACTTCCGACATCAGAGCCATGAGAGATAGTCCCACCTCTCCCAGTGCCTCTTCCCAGCAATCAAGTGACGTCCTGATGGGTGAGTATGGAAGCTTGCGAAGAACAACATGGATGATTTTTGTTTCCGAGATGGCGTTTTCAACAGAGTTGTTTTCACCTGTTCTTCTGCCATTACATTCTTTTCAGCCAACAATCTTAGTCCAAGCAACAATGTAACCTTCATTGTTTCCATTTTGGAAATTAGCAATCAGTATTTTTTCGTTTGTTGGAAACAATGAAGGTTACATTAATGCTTAGAACAAGAAGATCAGGTGTTTTTTCAGTGTCAGGTGTTTTTCCAGTGCAGTCTTTTTCGTCGGCTATGGATTTGCCATATTGACTCTTGTTTTAATGGGGATAGTTATATAAAGTAATAAATATATAAATAAATAAATAATCATTATTACTTCTATTTTATTAATCTCTTTGGAGAAATGCAAGAAATTATTCTAAAACAAATAAGAGAGTACAACTTCAAGGGCATGAGGCTGCTCAAGTTTTTGCTGCAAGGGTAAAGGTACTTTTCTTTGTGGTTATTGGGTTGGGTTGTGATAATATTGAGAAATGACAAAAATTAGTCAGTCAGGTTATAGGTTTGGATAAAATACAGATTTAATTTATAATACTAAAACTACATTACGAATTTACATAATACGATATCAAAATATTACAAACTGTCATAGAATGAATTAAAATAGTACAAGGTCACAATAAAATCTGGGTTTAAGAGTAGTTTGATCATTATCAACCATCAATATAACGAAATAAAAATAAGAAGCCCCGATTATTATAAGATAAACTTTACATAATTAAAGTTAAAAAAACAAGACTCGAATTTAAATTCAAATGATAAATAGTTATTGATTACTAAGTTAAAGAAGTACTGGAAAGTAATAGCCACGAAAGCAACTGCATAGTCAAAAATAGCTGATTTACCTTTGTCTCACTGGGTCTCTGAAAGCCTCATCTGATCCCTAATGCTGCTGAGTTTTAAGTCCCAGGAAAGCCTGATTTAGAATTTCATTTCGAATCTCGCACTCCCCTTTTATATCAGGGGCCAATCCCGAAGTGAATTATGGGATCGCCCTTTGGTGGCAAAACCAGAAGCACTCAAAACACTACTGGTAGTTACAGCGAGTACAGCAGGACAGTGATCATCGAAGCCGAGATTACCCAAGCTGCAAAGTGTTAAACACAGCTAAATAGTACTAGTGTCAATAAAGAAATAAGTAAAATTTACTGTTTTGCTACATGTAATTCTTAAAATAATCAGCTTCTACACAATCTAGAGTCCATTTACAGTCACTTAATAAGGATACACTAAGGATTAACTCAAGTATAGTCCCCAAACAGTTAAATAAGCATCACTTCAGACGTTAGGCCTAATGACTGCATGGTGCAATCATGGAAGTAGATCTCGTCGCTTTTTGTAAGTTTGAAGATCCCTAGATGGAAAATTGACACAGTGGCACTGCAAAGTATAATTTTGATAATAAAATAACTGACTTTGTCACACTACTTCCCCCTCGGAGGGAAGATCCCATCAGTGTCCTTCACTGTGCAGATGCCTGTAGTCTGCTCTTTGTCTCCTTCTCAGAAAGTATTAGTCATCCTCCTCTAGTGGTTCCTGGTGGTTGCCTACCTCAGGGAGTAATTCCTGCTCTTCCACAGCAAGGTCCAGTTGGGGTTCAGCTAGTACAATAGGGCGTTCTTCTTGTACGTGCAAGGCAGGTTCAGGCTGAGGTTCTACTAGCACAATGTAGTCGGATGCATTACTCACTCGCCCTAGTGTCTGTCCTTTCCAAATCTTAATGGGCTCCTCTTTGTCCTCCTCCAGGTCCGATTCCTCAGGATCCTGTGGTCGAGCTTATCTCGTCTTCTTCTGTGACAGGTTCTTAGTCCAAGACCCATAGAAAGGTTTCAGCCTATGTATATGCACAACCTGCTGTACTTTCTCCTGACACCTTCAACTTCGTAACTCACCCTAGATAAAATTTTACTAATATGAAAGAGTCCCAAATACCTATGCCCCAGTTTATTTTTTCTCCCTCCCTTTCAGAGCATCCAAACCTTTTCATTCAGGAAGTATGATTGCAACCACGTTCTACATTTGTTTCTATGAGCCACTCCCCTATTCTTGTTAGACTGGCTCAATTTTTGAGCTTTCTCCCTAGTTTTCATGAGTCTCTAGACCAGACCCTAGCAGTAATGGACTGGTTGGGCCATTCCACCCATCCATTAGAATTCGATATGTATGTGGTACTGGGGTGCAAATCAATATTCAGATCCTTACAAAGAACTTTCAACAATTCCGACGTGAAATTAGCCCCCCTCTCTGAGATTAATTCATAGGGTATCCCATACCTAAAAGCAATGTGCTCTAATATCGCCTTTGCAACAGTGAGGGCAGACTGGTCAGGGAATGCACATGCCTCCGAAAATCTGGAGAATATGCACATTACATCAGGTTCACTGGTAATGGCCTGATCAGATCTACTGCTACCTTTTGGAATGGAAAAGGGGCACAGACTCCTTCCTGAAATGGAGTTTTCCCTTTGACCAATTTAAACTGCTGACATATTCTGCATTTCTTTATAAATTCCTTAACCTCTCTATCCATGTTGGGTCAATAATACCACGTTCTAAGTGAGTTGAAGGTCCTTCCCACCCCTTGATGTCCTGCTAGGTTACCAGAATGACCCCTCTCAATCACCTCGCTAGGCATCGTCCTACCAAGACACAGCCTACATTTGTTTTTTATCCCTTTCCTCATGAGCATCTTATCCTGGATTAAGAAGCCCTTCTTTTTCCTCTTTCTTCTCACAAGAGGAGACATGAATGGGTCACTAAGCAGGCAGTCTGGACAAAAGATCAGCAATGCCATTATCTTCTCCCTGTATATGCTCAATCCTAAGATTATATTCTTCAAGTTCCAGAGACCACCTAAGTTGCCTCTGGTTTGAGTGTTTGAGGTTCTTACTGAAGGCTTGTGATCACTTCTTACAACCACAGGGAATCCCAGTACTATATGGCGGAATTGACATAAGCCCATCAGGATGGCTAATGCCTCCTTTTCAATTGTGCTGTAATTTAGTTGGGCTTTGTTTAGCTTACAGCTATAGAATGCAATGGGCCTAAGGCACCCATCCCTGACTTGGTGAAGTGCTGCCCCAGTGGCTCCCATGGAAGCATCCATGAAAAGGACAAACTGTCGTTTGTAATCTGGAGGCACCAATATTGGCTGACTACTTAGAGCTGCTTTTATTTCATCAAAGGCCATCTGACATTACATTCCTTTGACCATTTAAATTTTGCTCCCTTTTTAGTTAGATCTGTAACTGGTAACAGAGTGTTTGACAATTTGTCTCTAAAGGGCCAGTAAAAATTAACTGCCCCTAGTAATGACCTCACCTCCTTAAGATTAGAAGGGGGTGGAATTAGTTCTATGTGTTGCACGTTCCCAGGATCGGGGCGAATCCCTTCTGCTGAAATAATATGCCCAAGGTATTTAACGTCTGGCACACAGAAAGAACACTTAGATCTCTTCATTAATAGATGTTCAAAATCCTGATGTCCCTCTGTTATACTGTAAGGCCACCACCTGTTTAGTGACTTCTTTCCACCCTAGTCAGTTGAAACTTACCCCACGGGGTCTGAAAAGCATAGCACTCATTTAAATGCTCTGCCAGAAGTATCTGGAAATACCCAGAAGTGAGGTCCGACACATAAAAATACTTATGCCCATTGAGTCTTTGAAAAATTCCGTGGGGCTTTGGCATAAGAAAATCAAGTTCTTGAGTAATAACATTCTCAAGTCAAGCATCATACGTATATCGTCGTTCTCCTTTTGAACAATGAATACCAGAGTGTTTCACCTGGACTTGCTAGGCTCGATGATACCTGCTTCTTGGTACTGATCAATGTGCCTTTTAATGATGACAAATGCGTATGGGGTATCGGATACTGCCTGGCAAAGACTGGGTCCTTCTTTTCAATTTGGAAATCAATAACTATGTCCTTAACCTTGCTGAGGATCTCAACCTCTTCTCCAAAACTATTAGTGAAATAACTAATGAGATCATTAAGCCTACCTCTTTGTTCCATAGTCAAGACGCTATCATGTCTGATTCCACGTGTACCCCATTATATTCAATTACTATGCTTTTTATTAGATCAGTACCCAACATGGCTTGATATTCTCTCCCCCTCAAGTCCATGCAGATAAATTTCCAATAATCTGAAATACCCTCATCAGAATAAATGTTAGCCCATATAGCATGGTTTACATTTTGAATGTGCCCACCAATTCCCTTTATTAGGAGATCTACTTCCTCCCAAATGACTTCGTCACTGATTCCTTTGGCAATCTCAGTGTCGATGACAGAAACCTGGGACTCCGTGTCAAATAACGCCATTATACTAAAACCCTTAATATTCAGTTCTACCTTGTACAATCCATTATTATTATTATTCTTTAGTAAGACCAGATTTATTTGTTTGTCAACATCAGCCAGATCACGTTGGTCAACAGGACCGGCTCTTTTCAGTTTAAATGTCGACTCTCGCAAAATCTTGTGTGGTGTCCCCTCTTACCACAGACAAAACAATTTCCTCGGATTAGCACATAATTTCCCTTCTTAGGATTCCTTTCTAATTTCTTCTCTAGCACCCCTATCTCATCAACTAATGTCTGTAATATTTCATGTTTTCATCTCTCTCCCTTTCCCTCAATTCTAACGTTTTATTTTGTTGTATTATTAAACGCTCTAGTTCTTCAATTCGCTCTTGGGATTCTTTCATCTCACCCACATTACATTTTCCTACAGAGTACTTGGATTCTAAGTTCTCAGATTTAATGGCCTCCTCTACTGCCTTCTCAAAGGTATCCGGTTCCTTATGGGAGATAGTTCTGACATGTGCTGGGAGTAGATCTTCAGTAAATCGTTTTAGTAATAAGGTTGCGCTCTGAGGCTCCATGCTTGGCTCATACTCAACTAATTTGTTCCATAAGTGTTCTAATCTCACGGCAAATTCCTCCACACCCTCCCTTTTTCCCTGCTGTGCCAAAAAAGAATTCCCTCATAGCATCCTTCCTATCCATTCTCTTCCCCATAACCCTGACTAATCTCTCCTTTCATTCCTTATTATTGTTTAACTTATATAGCTGTAGTTCATTGAACTTTCAGGCAGCTCTTCCTTTGAGCTTGGCTTTTAATACATTTGCCTTAATCTCATCATTTCATCCAGCCAAAGTGGCAACACTATCAGTTGAACAAATAAACCTTCCAAATCAATGGAGATATCTTCTTCGGAAAAAGTTGGAATGAGATGGGTTAAACCCGTCACTGAGGAAACAGAGCCTTCCGCTACATTAATCTCCGCGTTATGATTTTCTCCCATCATGTCTCAATTATCACAGTCCCTGTTCAGGGGGCCAGTTGCAATGATTGGGTTGTGATTATATTGAGAAATGATGAAAATCAATCAGGGTACAGGTTTGGATAAGATAAAAATTTAATTTATAATACTAAAACTACATTACAAATCTACATAATACAGTAGCACTGTAAAGTATAACTTTGACAATAAAATAACTGACTTTGTCACACCCTAATGAATTAATAACTGGAGAAAATTTATTTTTATATGTCATGTAGTAACTTCCTTTAAAGAAGTTATAGATAATGTTCATCTTACTAGAAAATCGGATAGAGTAGGGATCATAATACTGTTCTTACTAACGAAGTGAGTTAGTAAAAACTAAAATTTTATTGTAATTTTTTGTAATTTTTTGTATTTTTTGTATTTTCTTCTTTTCACTTGTAACCATGGACCCTTTGATAACCGGATATAGTCTCTCTTTTCGGTCCGCGAATGTCGCGACCCCCCTCTCTCCTTTTTTTGTACTTTGTGTATATTTTCCCCCCATTGGCCTTCTCCTTTTATTGGTCAATTTTTTTTATTTTTTTCTTTCCACGCTCATTGCTTATTCTGTACCGAAATTTTCTGTATATAAAGGCCTGCGAGCCTCTTGTTGTGTATCCTGAAGAAGCCGGGAATAAATGGCGAAACTAGTCGATAATTCTGTTGTCCACCTTTTATACTGTAAAGCCACCACTCACTACTTTACTAGAAAATTATAAAAATCTCAACTGATTGTGTGAAAGGGCAATCCTTGCTGCTAAGTAATACTATCAACATAAACAACCACAGTCAAGAAATGATTCCATGCTTTGTGCTTGAATACTACGCTATTCAATCAGTTACATGTTGAAGAGGCTCTAAACAGGGTTCTTGAACTCTCTCAATCCGTCTAGATAGTATTTTTAATATAAACAGAAATAATTCAATACTCATACCCTTTCTTTGAGATCCTAAAATGTTAATGATGCAATGTCGGATTTTCCTGGGCAAACCCAACTGAACACAAAAGTCCAATGCGAGCATTTTAAAGAATTCTTTTCAGTTTCCAACGTGAATATATACTTTAAGGATTTTTCATGTGTTCTTATTTATAATAAAATTTAAATATTCAAAATTTCATGAAAAAACAGCCCGAGCAACGTCGGGCATATCAGCTAGTATGTATACATTTCGGATAACAAGTAGCCATATTCAGTATGTCTGAAGGTTTATCAATCGACAATCGACAATCGAACAGTGAAGTGTACATTTGTTAGTATGGGATGAAAGCAGTGCTTTCACAAAGCTCATCTAAACAGAATATACTGCAAATGGAAATACACTGAGGTAATCAAGAAGCCTAACCAACCCAGGCAGTCTTCCATATTATACAAAAAAGAAAATAAGATTGACAAATGTCAGAAACAAAATACAAATGAAATAAAAAATACAAGTAGAAAGAAGATTATCATATCTTCCAGTAGTCCGGAAAAGAGACCTTGCTAATATCTTCAAAATTTACGTCAAGAACGTGCCTCGGTTTACGATACTTCGTATGCCAGTTCATATTCAATGAGTTCTTCAGTATCCCATTCACCAGTTTATTGTCGTCAGTCTTCATCTTCTGTATCATAATCAAAAGGAGATCCTGTATAAACTTTCCGATATAGGCCATGTTTAAATCCAGCTGGATGGATTGATTTTTCACCATCCTTCTGTCCAGCTGGGCAATGGTCCTTAGGGTAACATTCTGGAATGACTGTAGTTCACTCCATCTGGTTTTACAGATAGTTGCCCACGCAGGCATGCCATAGAGGATTATGGTCCAGTTTATCAGCAAAGATACAGCTTTTATAAAGTTTTGGAACCAATCAGGATATACAAGACTAGGGATAGATATCCTGACTGGTTTACAAGAAAAAGTAAACAATATAAAGAGGGCTGAATATAAACAGTAACAGGCAGACTATTATAAACAATTGGCTCTTATAAAAGGGTAATAGCTATTATATCTGGTGTCAGGCTATTATAAACAAAAATCTACTAAAAAACTACTATATCTGGAGTGAGACTAGGTAACACGGGATAGTAAGGAACTCCACAATGCTGAGTCCAATGGGCCTCTATCATGGTACAATAGTTTTTTGGGTGCAATCTTTGATATTTCAAGTGACTCCAAGAAATTCAGCTTTTGGGATCCACTTTAAAGTGTAAAATCCGAACATTCTCCTTGTTTCCCACATGTCCATTAGTTAGAATAGGTTCAGTGAATGCTAACTTTTCCGGTCTGTAATTTTTATATGGATGATGTGTCCCTTAATGCGTGTCTCAATATTTCTCCTACTTTGGCCTAGCTATTTCTGGTCACAAGTGTCACAGGTGATTTCAGGAAACTATCAAGGTTTTAGGAAAACCATCAATGGTTCTATTTTTTTATCGTATTAAAATAGCATAAAATCACAAATATAACTTCCATATGAATGAATAATAAATAATATAAATTTAGTAATTCATAAAATAATTGTACTGAAAAATAAAATTTTATGATTTTTATAAAATTCCCTGATTACTACTGGTCGCTATTCAAACATATTCTTACCCATTTAATTGTAAATATTGCCAAATAAAGACAGTTGGGAACGATTAGAAATAGTTGAATTTGAATAGTAACATCATACACTAATGAAATAATTAAGTGCTAGCTTTTAAGCTATAGAAATGAAAGAGAAGATAATCATAAAAATATTAGTAGTAGCACTTACAATTGTGAAGTCTTCAACAATATTTACGCCTGGTGTGTGCTGTCAAATATTCGACTCCTTCGCTCCTAACCAGTAATTAGGTCAACTTGAAGACACCGACAATCGACAATCGAAGAGCGCAGGGAAAACGAAACGAGCAGTCCGAAAGCAACGCTTTCACTGCCATACTCATCCAGGAAGTAACCTGTCACTCATCTTATTTATCTGGCAGAATTAATAAATAAAGCACAAATGGGAGGCCAACACTGATATCACGGCCTTCCATTGGTCTTCTCATCTCGTCTAGTGACTGGCTGGTGCCTTAACCAACCATTTACCATCAAAGTACAGTCGATGTTTTGTAAAAAATATTCGATGGTAAAAAACCATCAAAATTTCCATTGATGGACAAACAAAACCATCGATGCATCAGGTATCGATTCTATCACAAACAGTGCCCTCAAAAACTTGCCTCTTAATTCTCGATTATTATCAAGGTCATAAATGACTGCTGGAGACATGGATACTTCCCTGACAAGTAGAAGGAGTCCGTCATCGTCACGATACCAAAACCTGTTCTAAACCCTGCCTCGCAGTCAGGTACAGGCCCATCAGCTTATTACCTACGATGTCAAAAGTCCTTTAATGCTTAATTCTAAAGAGGTTTAACGCTTTCTGTGAAGCCAACAATCTTATTTGTCAGGAGTAATTCGGTTTTTGCCCAGGTCACTCCTGCGAACTCCAACTCTGGAAGCTTGTTGCTGATATAAACACTCCTTTAAATTGCACTAAGTACAGTGGTCTTATCTATTTAGATGTCTGGAAAGCTTTTGTTCAGGTCTGGCATAACGGCCTGAGATACAAAATGATTACTTGTTGCTTTCCTGACGATCTGATTGCTTTGATTAGTTGCTTTCTGTCGGAGAGGACTTATTGTGTCATGGTCGGCTGTTCCATTTCTAACCCTTGCAACATCAATGATGGCGTCCTCCAAGGCTCTGTCCTGGTCCCTGCATTGTTTCGTTCAGGATTTCCCAACTTTTACAAAGTGCAATTTATACTTGTTTGCTGATAATGTTACATCTTGGTTGCAAACTGCTTTACATCAGTGTGAGAAATGGTTTGCTAAACGGAGGTTAAACCTAAACGTTCATAAATGCAAAGCCATGTTCATTACAAAAAAACTTAGAAAACCCCTGAAGCCACTCTTCCTATCGGGAAAGGAGCTCGAGTGGGTAAAAAACTATAAATACCTCGGAGTAGTGATTCATGCCAAGCTAAATTGGGGCGGCCATCTCTCTTATGCTATCAATAAGGCCAAGAAGGCAAAGTTTAGTTTAGTTGCTCTTCAGGGAGTATAAAATGGTAATCCGAATCATTCTTCTGTATGGTATGCCTGCCTGGGCTACAATCTGCAAATCCAGATGGAAGGACCTCCAAACCTTCCAAAACATCAGTCTGAGGACCATTGCCCAACTCGACACAAGAATAGCAAATAATAATAACAATTATATATTGGAGATTGCTCCAAACACAGGTAATAATTTTTCGACTGAACAATGGAAGGAAAACTTCTGCAACCTGGATTCGAACCAGGAACCTCGACTATCGACCATGAGGTAGAGGCATCAGCCAAGATAGATGAGGTTCCTAGTTCGAATCCAGGTCGCAGAATTTTTCCATTCATTTTTCAATTGAAAAATTATTACAAGAATAGCAACTGATACTTCCATTGCTGAAAATTTCGATATACCTACCATTGGAAACCACGTCCAAGAGTCGCTGAAGAAACTGCTTCGGAAGATTAAGGACCATCCTAATCCAACAATTAACTCTATCATCCTTGTAGGAAAGGACTTCCACTCATCCTCTGTATGACTTAACGAGGTTCATCTTGCTACTTTTCTAATTCAGCGTACTTCTCTTGGCTGTTACTTGCATGAGTATGGCAGTGGAAGAATGGCTTCCGGACTGCTCGTTTTTTGTTTTTGCCCTGCGCTGTTCGATTGTCGATCCAGAAACAGATACATTCCGAGTTCGAATCGAAGCAGAGGCAGATTCATTCCGATTGTCGAACCAGAAGCAGATCCATTCCGAGTTCGAATCAAAGCAGAGGCTGATTTATTCCGATTGTCGAACCAGAAGCAGATCCATTCCGAGTTCCAATCGAAGCAGCAGCAGCAAATTCGACACAGGTAATACATGAATTTACTTTTCTACTTTTTAACTTAATGTATATTTTTCAACCTATATTCTAAGAAATTCTTCAATGAATTTTGTTACAAGGAAAACATCCTTGAACTAGTTAAAATTGACAAATCAATGTTAGTGTTGAGCAATACCCGATACTCCATACTTCAGTATCGTCGGTATTTGTGGTATCGACGAAGATCGGTATCATTGATACTTTGTTTGAAATATTGAGTATCACGTGATATTTCTCAGATTCCTTAATTCTGGGCTGATATTTTTTGTTCACTTTTCATATCTAGGCGTTTTCATTGGCCGTTCGCTTACCCTATCACTTGCTTTTTATTAAGAGTTTTTATATCAACCAACCCCAAGCTGGGAATCGCAACCATTTTTAGAGCAACGGCTGTGCCTTCTGAATGCGCATTTAGTAAATCTGGAGAGTTAATCTCAAAAAAGAGGTCAAGATTAAACATAAAAGATGTAGATAATTTCTATTCGTAAATTCAATGTATAAAATGAATGAGGATAAATAAAAATGTAATGTAAAAGTAATGTCTCTTTTCTTTTTTTTAGTATCGAGTATCAGTAATTGTATCAATGATACCCGCATGGGTATCGATGGTATCGAACATTACAACTGTGTATCGCTCAACACTAATCAAAGTGCAGTGCATTGATCAACAGTGCTTGCTCCAGAACTGTTAAAAGAATTAATCCTGGGCATAGGTGACAGTGAATTATTATCAAGTATTACAGTCTGCAAGTATCGGTATAGATGTTTATAATTTGTTTCCACAACAGAATAAATAAGAATATAGAAAAAACCTGTCGTTCTGCTGTATTTTGGCTTTTTTTTTTGAGTTCTCTGGATACAGGGTGACTAGCGACCGGGAAAAATCAGGGAATTTTATATAAAAATCAGAGAATTTTACAAAATCAGCAGAAGACATGCGAAATAGGAACAAAAAATTTGAATATTGTCAGTAATATTCTATCAATATAGATTTTTTATTTTTGCTGCTCATGGTCAGGGAAAATAACATGATCAACCGAAAAAAGCCAGGGAATTTTACGAAATCGTTTTGCTAGACACTATGTGACTGCTTTAAATTCTACTTTGAATTCTAGAGGGAATCTGGGGTTTTTCTTCAGCACATGATAGGGGTTTTCGATATTTCGATCTGGCAACACTGACAAGCATCCACATATTCCTAAGTTCAGTGTATTTTATTTCTTTATTAATAACAGTTCCATGTCATCCTCTTTTAAACTCTTAAATGGGGTCAGATAGGAATGCACTCTGTTCCCCCTTCAATACATGTTTATCTGGAACCATTAGCACAATATCTTAATCATCTGCTAGATATTCGGGGTTATGATCTCTCAGCAGTGTCGATCAACATGAAGACAATCGCTTATGCAAATGATAGCGCTCGTTGCTTCCGACTCATACATCCTTGACGTTTTTAGTAGAACTTTTGACCATTTCAGTACCTCGATCGGGAGTTCAATCAACCACCTAAAGTCTAAAAGCATTATCAATGGGCACTATATTGTTTACCATCTTAAATTGATCCTGATTACATGGTGTGGCCAAGTGATAGCGCTGGCTTATGTTTTTCATCCTGGATGTACCTGCTCCGTAGGGGCTGAACTTTCTGGATGTTGATCGGTTGCAAAATCAGGTACTTGTATTGAAAGTCAAGGCAGATTAGAATGGACCTGTCCCTTCTGAATTAAAATAGGGTACCAGGTATACGCTTGGGATGTGCTCGTTGCCTGCTCCCTCCTGACAATAATAAGCGATAGCGGCTAACAGAACTATCGTTAAAGTCTCTACCTACTGCCTCGAATGGCAGAGTTCGAATCCGATATGGATAGACATTTTTTTTGTTCATTGTCGAGTTTTTCATTTCGTTTAAGTTTTAAAAAGTGTATGTATAAACAGATTAAATTTTTTCATCCAAATGTGCAATTTGATCTGTTTAATTGAGGGTTTAAAAAACTTTTCATGTTAATTGTCATGTCATGCTTCTTTCTAAATTTTAGTTTTAATAAAATATACTAATTCATACCACCGTTACTTTAACAAAAATCCTCTTTTGTTCAAATCATTTAATATTCTCTATTAATATATATAATCCTATATATTGAAACGCAAAGCATTTTTTGTAAGAGCAAGATTGGCACTTCTGCGCATGCGCATCTGAAGTCAACAAAGAAAGTTACGACAATCCATCAGAAGCCAGGGATTGTTGTAATGAGACAATATTCAATCATTGTTTTGAATTAAATAAACTGAAGATTTGCAGAAAGAAAATCCTGCCTTGATCATTTTATGACGTTTCCTTGTGACTACTGAAAAACTCTGAAAATGTTACGTTAAATGTTATATCGTTAGAAAGAGCTTTAAAAACTGATCATTTTATCCGCTGACACTTTATGTCTCAGTTTAATACTTTCAGAGAAATTTACTTTAAAGCTATTTTGTTTTTATATATTAACTAATTTCTTATTCTTTGAGCATAATGAGATATTTAAGCTCTGATTATTCTATTTTTTTGTGCATAATGATTATTCTATTTGTTGCTCTGACAATTTTTTATTTTATTATTATTTAATTAAAGCGATGGGGATTAATCATAAGATGGGTTGTTCTCCGTCAAATTTTGATGGGATCCATCTAGTTAAATAATAAATTTAAAAAAATTTTCGGATGGTTTTGGCATAATTGTCGTTGACTATTTTATACACACACAAAAAATGAGACTTGTAATCTTTCCAGCAGTCAAAAGAAAATATCTTCCACTTACACCCAGGGAATAGGGAGAGCGGCACTCCCTATTCCCTGCTTACACCTTAAATCACTTCCGCATCACACCAAAAGAAGCGCTGCATCAGCTTATCTCTTGATCAAGCATATAATTATATCGATACTGTGCACCATTTATGTTACATTATTAACCAAATAGATTAGTTTATTATTAATAAAAGAAAGAATCTCATCAGAACAGCCAAAATAATCTTATTGTCAACATAGTTGAGCACGTGCAGGGTTGCCAGTCCAAGCACTATTCGGTCGCCCAATTGGGGAACTTTAGTAGTCCAAAATCGCCCAATGCATGAAAATAGCCCTTTTTCCCTGACTTTCCCTGACCATGTTTCATTTCCCTGACTTTCCAGAATGTGGGAATTCCGCAAATCTACATTCAGGGTTCCCACAGAAAATCTGTATCTCATTTCCCTGATTATCCCTGACATCGACGGTCTCATTTCCCTGAACAAATCGTAGTTGTTTTTTTTTAAAAATGTCTCTACAACAGCTTTTCAGACACAATTTTAATATTATTATTATTACTAGTTGTCACATTATACAAAATTAGTATTACTATCAGAATTAGTATTACGAGGCTTGTTCAAAAATTAAGTATCGTAAATTACAAACTTTTATTCTTCAAAAAAATACAAATCAAAATCAAAGATTAAAAGACATCGCTATAAATTGAATTGTTAAATCCTCTTAACATTTCATTAGTTGGGATGAAAGAATTACAACATTTGTTTTCACTTTGAAGTTGTTTTCTTATTCTAATGATTGCGTCTAACAAAGGTAACTCCATTCTATTTCGGAGAGGAGTTTTGACGTTATTCATGATGGAAAAGACTCTTTCGACAAATGCATTGCTGATAGGAAGAGTAGAACTATGATATGACCTAATCACGCCTCTGGTCTTCCATTGGTCTTCTCGTCTCGTCCTCGTTTTAATAACTGTCTAAAACCAGTTTTTTTTGTTATTTGACAATAATTTCGCCCAATAATCGTCACAAAATTCGCACAAAACAAATCGCCCAAAACTCGCAAATTTGTAATTTTAGTAGCCCAATTTAGTCGCAATCGCAAATTTGAAATTTTAGTCGCAATTTGAACAAAAATGTAGCCCAATTTGCGATAAATCGCCCAACCTGGCAACCCTGCTCGAGTATAGCTACGTCAGAGTGCCACTATCAAGTGATTTATTTCACCCCAGGCTTCAGCCACTCGCCCCAACCAAGATCGACTGCGAGTCTCCACGGCCTAGGACAACGACCTCGAGCTAATTATACTGGTGGCCTGGGACGGGTCTGAAGCCGACCTATGTCCAACCTGCAAAGACTACATGTTATTTGATTCTTATCTTTCGAATCTAAATGTGTATTTCCACTTTCTAATGAATTTATTAAAGTTATTAGATCGTAATCCGTTTTTCAATCCTTTCCCCTCTCTGTTAACGATTAATGCTAGCCTCTAGGGAGATAAGTCTCTGCTGTTGGACAAAAGCCTATCTTAGCATATTAATAATCGTGACACCCATCTCTTCGGCTGAATCATAGATAAACTAGTTTGTCTCAATTTTAGTTGAGTGTGATATCAGGAGAAAAGCGGTTATAGTTCGTACGCATGAAAAAATAGTTTGAATAAATTCCTGTATGAGCAGTTCAAACTTTCTGTCTTTAAACATATTTCATATTTTTTCTTCTTGAGATAATAAAAAATCGATGGATAGAGAAGCCTTTTGACAAAATTTAAAAAAATAATTGCAGAAGGCTACCATCCTCTGTACTAAGTCCGAAAAGCGACGTTTTTCCTTGATGTCACTCTCAACTGAACCTGAAACAGAGTATAGCGGCAGTTTATTGTACATTACGTATAATAAAGAAAGCGCACAGATCTTATAAGTTATCGCATTGCAATGAAAGTGGCTTGTCCATATTATGAATTAAGCAAAAGATTTTCAGTTAAACCTTAGTGAGCCACTATCTGCTTATGTTAACCACCACATACGCCACATCCCACCCAGTCTTTCTTCTTGTATCAAAGACACTAACGATTTTCTCTCCCATATCCAGCGCCTTAACGACTCTAATTACGATTTCAAGCAAGTCTTCCTCTGGACGCTTGATGTCCCTTCCCTCTACATTCCTCATGATGATGGGATTGAAGCTGATCGCAACAGTCTCAAGCCTAACACACCTTTCCAAGTTCCTTTTACTGATACGATCTGCTTTCTCCTTCGCACCATCCTCATCTCCAATTTCTTCACTTTTAACAGTGAGTATTATATCCAGTCCAGTGACACTGCTACGGGCTCCAAAATGGCTCGCAACTATGCCAAAGTTTTTATGGGGGAGGTGGAAACCAAACTACTTTCCACTTTCTCCCTTGAAGCTGTTGGTCTGGCTGCGGTATATTGACGATATTTTCTTGAACTGGCCACATAATGAAGACACACTGTTATCTTTTATCATCCATTCTAACCCCATCCACCTCTCAAGTTTTCTCACAATTATTCTTTCATGACAGCATTTTTTTTGGATGTCTCTATCTGTATCACTAACAATAAATTGTCTACAAATCTCTATAAGAAGCCCACTGACCAGAACCAGTACTTACACTTTGACAGTTGCCATCCACGCCATTGCAAGGATAACATCCCTTTAGGTCACTTAACTCGCATCCATAGAATATGCACTAATCAGTCTGAAAAGGACTTCCATGCTAACGCCCTTAACAACTCCCTTAAAGCTAGAGGCTACCCCAAATGTGTCATATGCGCTTCTATCTATAAACATCGTAATTCCCGTTCTAACAACAATCCCAAACCTTCTCCAGCCATGGCAACACGTACGTTAGTTCTTCCTTATCATCCAACCCTCAATAGTATTAAAAATATCCTAAGGAAACATCAACATATTATTGACAACTCTCCTCTTCTCATTCCATTCTACCAGAACCACCAAAAGTTTCTTTTTAACGGACATTTAATTTTAAAGATATTCGTGTCCATGCTGCTATTTCCAAACCAAACACTTCCACCAAGGGATGTTCTTCTTGTAATGCAAAGCATTGTGGTGTTTGCCATTTTCTTAACACTGCTACCTCCATTTCCAGCATTGCTTCCTCCTTTACACTCAACATTAAACAGATCCGACCTACACTTCTCACAACCTAATTTACCTGTTACATTGCAAAGTATGCCAGCAATAGTATGTCAGAGAGACGGGCAATACCATATGCACCAGATTCGCCAGACATAAGTTCGACATCTTCGACATAGCTTTTTTTGGCTTTGATGAAAATTACCTAACCTTTTTTATAGGTTTAATTTTGTATGTGTTATCCTATTGCATATCTCATGCCACCCTCTTATTACCTCCTATTTGTCGTCCTCCCTGTCCAATGCCAACACGTCTTCAAATTCATCTCCTGTCCTCCCATTTGTTCTCTTCTAGTTTTTCAGCCAATACCGTCTTACTTTTCCGTATGCTAACTATGTATAAAGTCGTCTTACTTTTCCCTATCCTTTGAATACCGATACACTACACTGTTCGATTGTCGATTGTCCCTATCCTTTCATCCAGTACTCCCAGATCAGCGTATCTCCTCTGGTTTACTCTTTGGGCGAGCGTGCAAAGTGAGCTTGGCTCCCAGACCACTCGGGTCTTTCTTTTCACTTCACTGTTCGATTGTTGATTGTCTATTGTCGCTCTTGGTGGGGATAACAAACTTATGGTATACAAATAGGAATGACCTTATGAGAATTAATGGGCCAATACCTTCAACACAGGTAGCAATTTGCCTTACCATAAAGCAAGCTCTTTTAGACATTTCTTAATAACGATAGACTTATCTCAATGGAATGCCTGCTTGAGCTTCTATTTGCAAATCTAGGTGGAAGGATTTTCAGACCTTCCAAAATATTGCTCTCCAGTCCATTGCCCAACTTGACAGAAGAGTTGCCAACAACCGCTCTATCTACGACGATTTGGGGTTGATCCACATAGGCACTTTGTCCAGACACTTATGAAGAACATGCTAAAAGAAGAAGAATAACCAAGAAAATACTCTGGTTTCTGGTATTCTGGACCATCCACTCATTATTAAGAGTTCCCTGAGGTTTTGAAGACCCCGCCATATCTTGGATGCTTGCTTTGATTATGTTAACAAGGCCGTCTTCCCCTACTGCTGGATCTTTTACATCCTGCTGATTTTCGGGTTCTCTATTCGTCAATCTACAATCTGACTCTCGTCTCTTCTGGGGAGTTCTTCTCTAGAGGATTAAAGAGGTTCATCAGGGTTCTCTCCCAGTTCAGTGTATCTGCTCTGGTTTACTCTTTGGGCTAGCATGCAAAGTGAGCTTGGCTCCTGAACCATTCGTGTCTTTCTTTTCACTTGACTGTTCGATTGTTGACTGTCGATTACTCCTTTCATAACTTCAGGATAATTCTCTAAAATTCTATTTGCCTTTTGAGATATTATCCTTTTTGCTTTGATAAAGGATAGTCCCTATCCGAAACGTCAGATTTTTAATTTTATTTTGATTTTATTTGTTATTAACAAGAACAACAGGAAACCACTATTCCACATCAGAGGTTTATTGCAACTTATGCGAATTTCGGCAGCCAAGCTGCCTTCCTCAGCGTATACAAGAACTTGATCAGACCAGAGAAGTTCTGTTCTGATAAAATAGAAGAATTACAGAGTCACTTATATAGTAAAAGAGAGCTAGTTACAATCCAATTACAGAAATAAATGCATAAATAAATCCATACATAAATTGAAACTCCAGGTAGACGATGATCAACCAATCAGCAGTTGTTGTAGTCCATGGTACGTTTATTCTTTCCATAGGTCAGTTTGGGATTATGTAAAGGTTTTGCCAAGTCTCTCAATTGTGTCACGTCCATGGGGCCCAAGTCGCTGTTTAGTAAATTAGCAGGTTCTTCACTGGTGAAGGCATACGACTCCAGGAAATTCAATAGTTTCGGGTCACTTGTGCTGTAGATAATTTCAAAGTCTTCAGGATTATAGTCATGTTGGCAATCTAGGATATGGTCCGCGAATCTCGATACTGCAAAATTTCCTTTCCTGATACATGCCAAATGTTCACCAATTCTTGTCTTGATTGCTCTTCATGATTGCCCGCATGACATTTGGCAAATGGTAATTTGTAGACTCCTGGTCTATTTTCCTGCGGAATTATATCCTTTGGGTTCTTTATCTGTTTTTTTAGTTGTGTTGGAACTCCTATAGACTATAGTAAGGCCAAATTCTCTTGCGATCCTCCTCATGCCCCTATTTAGTTGTTGATTGTATGGCAGGGCTAACACTCTTCCTGGGATGTTTCCTTTCTGTAGTGTGGTGATGTTTTCCAGGTTGATCTTGTGTTTTACTTTTTTGGAGATGCTGTTAACTATTTCTTTCTGGTAACCGTTCAATGTGGCCAATTCCTCGATTGTTTTAAGTTCATTTTCTTTGCTTTTTGCGTTCAGAGGGATGACATGCGCTCTGTATACCATATGTCTAAATGCTGCTAATTTGTGTTGGTAGCTATGGTTAGAGTCTTTTTTAATAAAATTTGGGACGAAATTTGCTTTCCTGTAGATGTCGTAACTTAGTTCTTCTCCTGATCTTGTTAATCTAATATCCAGAAATGGAAGGCTACCATTGGCTTCTACTCCTTAGTAAACTTAATATTTGGTCAAAGATTATTAAGGTTGGACAAAAAGGTCTCAACGTTTTCTTCTTTCGTATTAAAAATTGAAAATACATCATCCACGTATCTTAGCCGCACATTCGGAAAATATTTGAATTCTGCTAATTTTCTTATGTAGATATTAGCTACAAAAGGGCTGATGCTGCTTCCCATAGGAGTACCATCGGTCATTTTGTACCATTTGTTGTTAAAGGCAAAAGGTGTGGAATAGTGGTTTCCTGTTGTTCTTGTTAATCTGTGTCCACAGTTTCTGGCTTCATCTCCTTCTTTATTTGTTATTTATTAATTATTTTGTTAATTATTATTTATTTATTTTTAATTAATAACTATTATTTATCGTATTCCAGGGTTTTTGTGTCTCGTCCTTCCCTCATATATATCTGTTTATTAACAGATTTAGTAATTGTTTATTACTAGGCGCAATCTGTTTAACATTAATCATTCATTTGAATGTAAATAATTTATTTTGTGTAGCTCCATCCTTTAAATTATAAATATTTCAAAATAAAATCTGGACTCCTCCCACTTTCTCTGATATGACTTAGCACTCTGGGTTTGATAAAGATTTTTATATAAACAACTAGTATAAAAGATCGTGAAAGGGAGGGGGGCACTTGTTAGCAAGCCTATTAACAAGACGTTCATAGGCGCCATTAATTGTTTTCGTCCTTCCACATTTGCTGATATCGTTATCTTTGTTTCACAAGGATTCTAGAGGATATTCTTCAGACGCTGATGAAAGAACGAACGCCGTCCTATGAGAGGGTGAGTTGCTTCGTTAGGAGTTCAACAGGAAGGTTGTCGTATGAGAATCGTAAGTGACGGAAAAGCGGGAAACAGGAAGGCTCGAAAAACCTTGTGATTCAGAGAAAGCCTACAATTTAGTGCATATAACAAAATTTAGTATCTGAGCAGAGTGTTTGGGTGAGACACTAAGGGGACACTTAGACAGGCAAATTAGCAAGATATTAGATTAATAGAAGAATAAGATTTAGAGTTAATAGGAAAAGCTTAATTAGGCAAATTCAGTAAAAGCAATTGCAGACGAAGAGAAAAATTGATATTAAGCTGAAGCATCATAGAGGAATTGTGCATTTGGGTCATGTTATGCATAACGGAAGTAAATGAGATAAAGTCATTGCATCTGCACAATTCCAAAAAAGTGATCTTTCATGTACAGAATATGCCCTCTCATTTAATTGCCATGTAAAAACATTCCAGGAATTAATCAATAGGTTTGACATTACCAACATACAATTAATTCGTGAATACTTCATGATGACGCTCCCTTTACATGCACGATTACATTTCTTCAATAGAGGAAGATAATGTGGAGGAATTATTCAGACTGGTTAGAGATTTTATGTAGTAGGCTGCCTTGGATGTTGTCCAGGACAAAGGACCTGCGCACAGGAATAATCTTCAGATGAATAACATAGTGATAGATTCAGGGTCTTCCTTTAAAGGGGATCTTTGTAAAAAGAAAGACACTAGCCGAAAGTAAAAGGGGGAGTACCGTTAGGGAAAGAGAAATTATTCTTAGTGGATCTAAGGAAAGATCATGTAAGAAAAGATAGCAAAGTACAGCTATTCGGAATAAGTTGGAGTAAGGATTCGAAAAACCAGGTTCGCCCTAGAATGTAGAAAAAACGAACTTATATAGAGCAAATACAGTTACATGGTAATAAAGCTATGGTTAAAAATCTTAAAGCTCTTCAAAAGGTGGTCATGGCGATTGGATGGAAAAGGATTATTTTAGCTAGGGTGTGACATTCCATGTCAGTTTGGCGCATACGGCTCGGCGGAGGATCAATTCTTTTTGTTATTTTATTATTATGTCCAAATAGTGCCTTTCAGTATATGGTGAAAATTTTATGAGTTAGTTGTGTGTTGGGGAAAATATTTTGAAAATGATAATATTTGTTTTGAAATGGCATTTTGTTTTTTTGTTTTTTTTTTCGTTGTTCCCATTGTTGTAAAATAAGCGATCGCTGTTGCAAGGAGTTGTTAGTTGCAACAGAGATCGCGTATGCTGGGGTGACATTGTTTTGTTGTTAAGGCAGTGTTGACATCCAGTGAGAGTTGTTGTGGTAGAAATATGGAACTGTACTGTTAGTATTCTGTTTTGTTTTCCAGCAGAGATGTTTCTTTAGGTGAGGTTGAGTTAAGCTGAGTGCTTAGAAGTGCCGAAATGGAGCACTGTTTGGAGTTGTTTGTTTTTTTATTTTAGTTCCATTAGCGTGGATTCGTCTTAGCGTACGTCGGGCGTGACGTGAAATTCGAACGCTGCTGCGGCTTGGCCGCCGTCTTTCTGTATGAGAAGTAATAAGTTAAAGACTCTGAAGACGTTGCGGGGTGAGTACTGTTGTCATGATCATTTTGACGCGGCTTGAGGAGCATCATCAGTCAACAATTCATGAACAGTGCAGTGAGTTTGAAACTGAGAACTCGTTTCTCGCCGAAATTGGGCCTGTGGAACTGTGTCGCTTTAAACACCAAAAGTGGCATCTTTAAGTTGTCATATTTACATATACTCTTGTTGTAGATGTCTTTATCGAGAGAAGAATCACTGTAGTTACTTATTTAAAGTAGGTTAAGAGTATAGTAAGGTTAGTTTGGTGCTTCTTATAAAGAAGGTGATACTCAGTGTCTCGAGTTGCTACGAGTGAGACGGTTAAGGGCTATTGGGCTTTATAGACCACCCTGTGGTGCAGAATACCCAAGGGTGTGTTAGTTACGAACCGTGGTCAATGTGTGTCACCCAGAGGGTTACAGTGGTTCCCCCTCATGACTTAAAGGGACCACATAACGTCTTCTGAACGTTTACCGGCTTCTGAAGGGGTGTCACCATTTGTCCAAAAGGTTTGTCACTGTGTCCATTAAGTAAAGCAGGCTGCTCAAGCTAGCAATAGCCCAGTCTCCTCCTTCTTTATTTGATCAGTATTTGACGGTAATAACCTGATTAGTTGGTGTCTAAGTGTGTACTGAATTATGTAAATATATATGTTAATGAGTATTAATGGTTTTTGAGGAGCTTCTCATTTTGGTGTTGGATCATGTGTGTCTTGAGTATTAAAAAGGTTGTTTTTTGATGTATTCTGTGCTTATTATTTGCCAACACTGCACCTCTAGACACTCCAGAACCTACATAAGCCCGCCTCTCACGTTTTTGTTTATGCTGGGGTGGTAAACCCGTATTAAGAGGGAGGGGGTTTGTCACATGGTAATACAGTTACATGGTAATAAAGCTATGGCTAAAGATCTTAAACCTTTTCAAAAGGTGGTCATGGCGATTGGATGGAAAAGGATTATTTTAGCTAGGGAATCAAGGAAATGTATTTAGAAATACATAACAGAAAAAAACATCTGTTGTGGAAATAAAGGAAATTAGGCTTCAGGGAATACATGTAAATTCTTGTAGAGAAAAATAATTTAAAGAAAAGTTTATTTCGGTGGACGTAATTTCAGAGATGTAAGTAAAAGGATAGTTAAAGAGCAAGCATTCCGTGATAGAAAGAGAAGATAGCGTGAGTGCTTATTTGAATCCAATACAGTCTTCAAATAATAACACTTTAATACTCAGACTAGAAATTCTCCAAAATTTAGTTAGAAATTGTGATGTTCAAAAAAAAATTTATAATTTTTGTGATGGAAAATTTATAATTTTTTTTTCCATCACATGTTAACTTTTATATATTATAGAAAATTTTTGTATGATGGAATTTTTGTACCGTCCGTTCATCAGAAATTTGTCTGTAATATTAGCCCCTATTACAAATTTAACTCGCAAAGATACTAAATTTATTTATTGTGTGTCAGCAGGCTTTGGATTCCATTAAAAACCAGCTGGTTAGCCCTGTTCGACTCACTCCTCCCGATTACTCAAAACCATTTCAACTATATACTGAAGCCTGTGGCCAAACTGTTGGCTCTGTTCTACCGCAAGTTACTGATGTTGGTTCTCAACCTATTGCATTTTTAGTGCAAAATTTATGGGCGCTCAGGTGAATTATTCTACTATTTAGAAAGAAGCCTTAGCTATCATTTTATCCTTACCTCATTTTCGACACCTAATTTTGGGTTACCCAATTAAAATTTTATCCGACCACAAGCCTCTTTCCTTTATGGAAAATATGAAGCACAATAATCAAAGACTTCTTCGCTGATCTATTGAAATAACGAGTTATAATTTAATTCTTAAACATTTTCCGGAAAGTAAAATAGGTTCGCTCACTGGTTTTCCAGGGAGTGTAATGTTTCATCAGTTAACACTATCATCCTCATACTTAGATAAACCCAAAGCTTCACAAGATACTGATCCGTGGATTAGAAGTGTAAGAGTTAATATGAAGGATAAATTTGGAATCTATGATTACAATTTAGATAACTTACTTGTCAAAATTGATAAGAAGCAGAATGTAGTTAGAATATGTGTTGGATCTAATTTCCGAGAAAAAGTTATGTCATTACCTCATGATCATTCTTTAGCTGGTCATAGAGGTATCATGGCCACAGTTAATGAAATCTCAAGTAGATTTATTAGCCCGAAAATATACAACAATATTAAAGACTATGTATCATCGTGCATCTGTTGCCAGAAATCAAAATTAAAAAATTCATCTACTCGTTTTTAACAAGGGTTGTGTGCTGACACCACCATTCAAAGGCTGGCTATGGATGTGATTGGTCCAGTTCAGACTTCCTCTGATGCAAATTCATACATAATATTGTTTATTGACGTTTTGTCTCGTTTTGTTGAGGCATTCCCAATCAAAAACCAGCAAGCTGAAACTATTGCAAAAATTTTTATTCAGCAAATTGTTTGCCGTTATGGTATTCCTCTAGAAATTATTAGTGATCGGGGAGCTAATTTTAAGTCCAATGTGTTCGATATAATCTGTAATGAGCTAGGTATTAGTCAGAAATTTACGACTGCCTATCGTCTTATATCTAATGATATAGTCGAAAGATATAATAAATGCTTAGTAGAAAAAATCCGCATTTTATGCGCAGATCGCCATAGATCCTGGGACAAACAATTGAACTTTGCATTATTTGCCCTCAGATCCACTATTAATGAGAATACTGGTCAGTCACCAGCCTATTTGTTATATGGTTATAATCCTAAAATACCCTTAGACATTTCTGAACTTAAAAGGACTGTCATAAATCGGGATGAGATAATAGATAATTTGAAAATTTTTCGTTTAAAAACCATGTACCTGGATATCAATAAGAGAAATAAACATATTAGTTTAAAAAATAAATCTAAAACTATTCCCCAATTTGTTATTGGGAGCAAGGTTTGGCTCTTACGTAAGGGAGGGCGGAATAAGAAATTTTCATCCAAGTATTTAGGGACTTTTGAGATTGTCAAACAAATTTTAGATGTTTGTTACCAAATTAGAGGCTTGAAATATAAGAATTCGTACACTGTCCATATTGAAAGGCTAAAATCTTATGTCAAAAGTCAGGGTTCCAATCTAAGTAGACGGGTAGTTAAAAAAAAGAAATATATACCTAAATCCAATCAGTCTGAATTATCAGACAATTCTGATGATTGTGACGAGGGTTAAATATGGCATGTAATATATCAAACAAATTGGGATGATGTATAATGAATGAATATAAAGTAAAATTAATGATAGTCCAAATTGGTTTCACAGAACCTGGTTTAGTGGAACCATGATGGTTCATTGGAACTTTCAATGCTAAAATATGGCATGTAATATATCAAACGACTTGGAATGAGGTGTCATGAATGAATATAACGTAAAATTAATGATAGTCCAAATTGGTTTCAAGGAAACTGGTTAGTGGAACCATCCTATTTTAGTGGAACCATTATGGTTCATTGAAAATGCAATGCTAAAATATGACATGTAATATATCAAACAACTTGGAATGATGTGTCATGAATGAATATAACGTAAAATTAATGATAGTTGAAATTATTTCAAAGGTACGTGGTTTAATGGTATCATAATGGTCCATTTGAAATTTCCAATGTTAACATAGGGCCGTTTAAAAATATAGTTCCGCGAATGGTTTAGTTTAACCTTTCGGTACTTGGTTATGTCATTCCTTAATGGTTTATTTAATTAAACAAGCGTTTTCTGTATGTAGTATCCAGATTAATCTCATTCTAAGAAATGATCGAAATGATCGGAGCAGACACACCTGTAATTTATACTGTCGAAGTCGTGAGGTACAGCTCTTTTAATCGCGGGAAGTAAAGCTCTCCTCTGTGTTCTTTCGAAGGTTAGCTTATATTGGTGCCTCTGAAGTACAGGGTATTCTGTAAAAAGACTTTAATCTCTCTCTAGTTGTCCGATTAAAACACCCTAACATGCAGCAAAAAGACATTGCATAATAATTTCCAGAACTAATAATAGTTGTGCGAGTAGCGAACTATAATATACAGCTTGTTATAATAGCGAAGAGAGCGAAAGCTTGTTATCTAATATAGCGGCATAAACTTTCCTCATATCGATAACATCACAATGACGACACGATGACGCATAGTGAAAAAGCTATATTATATGAAAGAAAAATGGAGAAATCAGAATGACTTTGGATTTAAGAAAAGTGAATAAAATTACTCATTCTGTTGATTATCCAATGGCCCCTCTGAAGGGTATTTTTGAAAGCTTAAAGGGTCACCGTTTGTTGAGAATGGTCTAAAATTACACTACTGTTTATAAAAATCGCAACACCCTGATGGAATAGCCCAATCTGCATTAAATTTGGAGCATTTGCATATCATGGGTCAGAAAGAAACCATTAGATTTTCAGGTGAATACAATGCGTTTTATTGTCACATTAGTATCGGGTGAAACCACCGTGGGATGCAATTACAGCCTCTAAACGTCGTGGGATTGAGTCAAACAAGCTCTGAATAAGGGCCTGGGGAATGTCCTGCCATGCTCTGTCGACACGGGTATACAGTTCATCCACAGTTGTTGCTGCAGGAGTCTGACGAGCCAATCGATGAGCAACCCTGTCCCACACATGTTCGATTGAGGACATGTCTGGTGAACGAGCAGGCCAGGGGAACAAGGGCGTCTGATGTGCATGGAAAAAGGCGAGGACATTTCTGGCCACATGTGGTCGGGCATTGTCCTGTTGGAACACAGCGCCTGGATGGTTCTGCAGGAAGGGGATGACCTCGGGTTGCACAACTTCCCTGATGTGCCAGTCACTTTTCAGATTGCCATGGATTCTAATCAGACGGGAACGGCCATGGCAACTGATGGCACCCCACACCATCACCCCTGGCGTTTGTCCTGAATGACGCTGCAGGATGCATTCTGGAAGGTCTCGCTCGCCACGATGTCTTCTGACTCGTATCCTGCCGTCATGGTGCTGCAAGTTAAACCTTGACTCATCCGAAAACACAACTTGTTGCCATTCAGCTTGCCATTGTTGGTGTTGCTGGGCCCATTGCAACCTGAGGCGCCGGTGGATTTGAGTCAAAGGAATCCGCAACAATGGTACTCGTGCCATCAATCCTCTGGAAATCAAACAGCGTCAGTGCTAGCAGACATTGCCCTGCCTACTGTAGCACCCCACTGTTGTGCTAACACTGTGGAAGTGGCTGTACGATCTGCTACACACATGCGATAGAGGTGTCTGTCATCTCGCGGTGTCGTCGTGCTGGGTCTTCCTGAGCCTGGTCTTCGGTGTGCCCTTTTCTCTTCGCTCCACTGCCTCCATGCACGCATAATTGTCGTTGCATTACGTCCTACACGAGCAGCAATGTCACGATACGACCATCCCGCTTCACGCGGACCAATTATGCGTCCTCTTTCAAAGTCTGTCAGCTGTTGATATGGTACCCTTCGTCGTCGTCGAGGCATGGTGTTCTTTCAAGCAATTACTCTGAAAATCTAATCATTTATACTCTGACCCATTGTATGCAAATATTGCAAATTGCATATGGATTAGACCATTCCATCAGGGTGTTGCGATTTTTATAAACAGTAGTGTATAATTTGACCTCATGTTTTAATTTATATTTCTATAATTTCATTTAATGGTTTAATGTTTTGTAACGTTAGGTTTACCATACATTTATGTAAGTGAAGGTGTGCCATAGAGTTATAGTATTTTTTTGGGGGGGGGGGGGGGTGAGAGTAAAAAAAAAAATAATTAGAACAAAAAAGAGAGAGTGAGCAAAATGGTGTATCGAGTCTTGATCAAAAATTTGCTGCATAAAACAATCAACAAAATGGTGCCGAAACCCGGGAATAACGGGAAAAAGGATATACAATCATAAAACAATCATAAAACATATGTTTCTGTGAAAAACAAATTTCGACGTCAGGATGAAACCGCTTCTCAGCCATCACCACGAAGGCGATGGAAGGCCTAAAACGAAAAAAAAGTTGGGTTCGAGCCAACATCACCAGACAAGACAATTTATACGAAGAAGAAGAACAAGATGGAAGTGCAACGTGATCTACTGGAAAAGAAATTACAAGAATTAACGCTGGTCGACGATCAAATACATCACGGTATGGATGAAAACGAGTTGGAAAACGAACTGATACTGTGTGAGGAATACGAAACTAATGCGTATAGGAGTAAACTAAAGGCAACCCGTTACCTCGAAGAACGTCGAAGTGGGACTATACCCACCCTCAACCCACCAGCGAACCAAAACCACACAGATAAGAACAAACTTTATTAGAACTATTAAACCTAAACTTCCGAAATTAGAAATCACACCATACAAGGGAGATTTAGATAAATGGCAATGTTTTTGGGAGCAGTCTGAATCACCAGTGGACAAAAACGATAGTATTACAGTTGTGGATTGTAACGGGCCTTTTTTGGCTAATAAGAATTTTGTGCTGGTTATTTTTTTAAATTCTTTTTATTGTTTCTTGGCGTTAGTTCTAAGATTTTTCGACGCGCATGATTAAATTATTTTATTTTTTTCCTTTGGCTTTTATAACCGCATATTTTTCTGTACATTTTTTCCTTTGTAACAATGGTTTCTTTCTTTGTCTTTGATGCAGCGTTCCTTTCTCGAGAGCTTTGGCTCGTTCCTTGTGGCTTTAGTCACGTGTTTTTTTTTTGTTTTTTTTTCGGGAGCCTAGCCGTTAGATTTCTTCAGTCATGTTTTTAGAATTCAGGTATTCGACTGGTCGTCGGAGACAAGCTGGTCTGCCGACCGATCCACTTGAATTTTGCTTTTAATGAAAATGACTGTGTAATTGTATTTTACTTTGCTTTTCAGCGGAACTGTCTTTGTTATCGCCTATTCTCAAGCATGCTTTGATTAAGCAGTATACAAAGTTTTTCTTCGGTTGAGTTTTTACTTTCAGCCTCCGGCGTGTTCTTGTTTGGATCCTCCGTCGATTATGGACCGACTCCGAGCCGATTTTGGGTTGGCTGCGCTCGCCGCCGTGGAACTGCACGTGTTCCCCTTTCTTCGGTGTTTCCTTAGTTGACCCGCCATAGCGTTGACCGTTTGCGTCTCCTTCATGTTTTGACTCCTGCTTCCGTTGTGTTTCTGCGTCCTTCAGACCGAGGTATCCTGTACAGGTCAGGTTTAGGTTAAGCTTTTCCCATTTACTTTCTTTACTAACCATTTAACCCTCTCATCTTTTCTCCCGTTATTATTATGATTAGTTTTCTTTTAGTTTCTTCCCTTCCTCGGGATGACTTGCCTTTTCCTTTCTGTCCTGTTCTTTTTACCTTTTGCAGGTATCTCGGCTGGATGTCACATTCTACTCGTCGTGATGTTAGCTAGTGTTCTTTTTTCGCCGTCCTCTCCCCGTCGTGTTTTCGTCTGTTTTCTACGTCTTTAGAAGTTCCAGCCCGTCCTTTCGCCATCTTGGTTCTCCATGTTCGTTTCGTCCGTTCTCTGCTGTCGTCTTTTCAAGTTTCGTCGAACTGTCTTTTTTCATGTAGTTTTTTTACTAATCAATTTTTTTTTATTTTCCAAACTTAATGAGATTTGTTTTAACCCTAGTATTTATTTTTAACTTGTATTATTTGATGGATTATCTATGTATCTACCCTTTTTCCTTTTTCTTTAATTAATTGTGTAATAAACCGTGCATTTTTGTTTGGAATTTTCTTAGTGATAACTTTAACGCTTTGGGGCCTTGAGTTCGATGATTCGTAATTTTAATCTGCTTGGGATGATTTTTTTATAAGAAGCAACCCACCTAATTATTAGTACGCATTTTTTCTCGATTGGGAGTGTCACGTGACCTTTCTGAAGAATTGCAGAAGGGCGCAGTGGAATTGAGTAATACACGTAACAACAGGCGGAATAGAAAATAAAATAAATTTAATGGAAAACAGTATCAGTAGCACAATATAAAATAAACAATTGGCATGAAAATAGATACACATCAACAGAATAACTGAGCTATACTTCAGCAAAATTAATACGTCAGCAAATTAAATAAATAAGCTTGATAATTATAATCTCTATTTTTAGACCAACATGCCTTATTCAATGGTAAGTATTTCATTGAAATTTGTAAACAAAATCTTACAAGGATACAAAATAATTATCACTTCAGTAATCTCAAATCAATATAAATAAATTCAAGGATATCTGTCAGTAATTAAAATTGCTACACTTCAACATAAATAATGGCAATTAACTCGTACTCAAATGCCTAACAACACCTTACAAAAATGACTGTTATAGCAATCAAAATTCTATATAAAAATGTATATAATTTAACACAATATTAAATCACCGGCATCTTATGTTTAACCTTTTCATAAACAATTCACATTCAATACCATATTATTTTGGCTCAAAAATAAAACCACATTCGTTTTAAATTACGCAGACACAATTAAATTTGACAAAACAGCACAATGACACAAGGTTTAAATCGTAAGTCACATGAAAAAAAACGAGTAGGATTAGATAAAGTCTTAGTCAATGTTCAGTTCTTGAAACGGGGTAACAGTCGCATTTGTCAAACTTTAATAATATACATTTGAATCAGTAGGTTTTGTTATATTCAAGAAAATAACACCTAACACGAGAGCAGGGAAGATTTGGTAAAAGAAAGTCACTGTTCGGTAAAGTCTTAGTCAATATATTATGTAACGCTATGAGTTCACAAAACGAGGTCGCTGCTTTCCCTATCCGCTCTCCACTGAAACGAGACATTAAATTACATTAATCAAGGAAATATACACCTCGTTGATTTATTAATTTCACCTCCTGACCAAGAAAGCATGGAGCCCTTTACTTTGAATTACGTCGGGTTTCTTTAATTAAGTCTTTAAAAATAAAATGACATGCCCAACCACGAACTGGCAATAACGCCATTCAGACGTGAGTTTCTGAATGCAATGCTTGAACGAGACTCCCGCTGAATTAAGCTCCCGAAAAAGCTTCGAAATAGACCGGCGTTTCCGCCTACAGAAAGCTCAGTACTCACTGTTTTATAGCTGGTCGGATTCATGAATAACAGCGGCTCCTCGGACGCTTGAGTTCCGACGTCGCACTCGCTTGTTTCATGGTTCCCGTTGGTTAATGCACCACGTAGCCTGGAAGAAGCCTCCCCTTCAGATGCTTCACGGCTCGACTCCTGCGATGCCGCGCTTTCTCTTCCATTCGCCGCACAGGGTTCTTCACCCTCCGTGCTCTGGTTACGCGTGGTCTCCGAGTTCACAATTGAGAACAAATCATGAACCCGCTTCGTTCTCTCTCCATTCAGACGAACATTGTCCTCGGGAACCAACTGTTGTTTAACTGTCTTTTTCTTGGCATATTTGAATTTTCGTCCTCGTTGTTGATCTGCTCTCTTATTGGAGCAGGCGTGCTGATGCTGATGACACGTCGCCTGGAGCTCCTCCCTCCTCCTGGTGTTGTAGAAAACACGGAGCGGAAATCCAGAACGAGTGTCATAGGAAATCGGGCTGGCGTTTGATTTCCGTGACAGGGAGTCAGGTTTTTTGAATTTTGATCTATGATTAAGGGTTGGGAAAGTTCTATTATATTTTGTTTTCATTAATTAACTTACCAAGGTATTTTAATCAACTCGTTTCCTTTTGTCTGTACGTGTCATCGAAAATGGCCCGTTAAAGTATAAACACGTGCATTTGAGAAGTCTACTTAAAGGAGAACCACTAGCAGTTCTGGTCTCGAACTATCGGAAACAAACTACAAGAAAACTAAAGAATTTTACAAAACAAATATGGTGATAAAAACAAATTAATTGAAACGCATGTGAACTGTTTGACACGAATGGTACCCGTGAAAAAACTTAACCCTATGGAGCTATGAAAATTATTCAATGAGTGTCAACAACATGTGTGGGCGTTACAAGCCTTAAAAGTGAAAGTATATGTTTTCAGCCCTGTATTGACACCGATCATATTAAGATTGTTTCCAACTGAACTGATACTTCAATGGTACCGTGCCACAGACACAAAAGATAATGGCGACCTATTTAAGCTGTTGCCATTCTTGAACAAGGAAATAGAAGGTCGCGAGAAAATTTTCGATTTGTATCAATCTCCATCAAATTACATAAGAGAAGAGAGTGATGAAGAAGCACTACCATCAACTATGTCAGCGTTGCATGTAAAAACAAAAGAGGAAAAACAGAGAATCAAAGTTCAACCAATATGTGCCTTTTGCCAAAAGAAAGGACATTAAGCACAAGAATGCCGAATTGTCACGAATCTAAATGAAAGAAGAAGAATATTAAAAGACAAAAAAAAGTTATTTGTGCCTAAAAACCAAATCACATAGCAAAGGAGTGCCCTAACAAAAATCGTTACAAGTGTTTTCATTGCAACGGAGGACATCATCAGTCGATCTGTCCAAAAAAAGAACAATTAAATATAGAAAAGGAGGAGTCTCATTCAAAAGAAATAAAAACAAGTACAGTAAACAGTGACGCCACCACATCACAAACAAAAGAAGAAGCGGTTTACTTGTAAACAGCATGTGTATATGTAAAAGACTCCAGCAGGTAAGCAATACGAAACTAGATGTTCATTAGACTCGGGAAGTCAACGGATTTTCGTCATTAACACCCTACTAAAGAAACTGTCTCTTAAAACCCAGACCACTGAGAAAATCAACATTAAAGGATTTCAAGCCGAAGGTAACCAGACGAATAGACGTGTGTTTGACTTGAACATTCTAAGCATCGTTACAAACCAAACAATACGAATCAATGCAATTGAAACAACAAACGTATTTCTTCAACTGCCTTGCATACCAATTGCTATTGAAAACCAATATCCTAACTTGCGATATGCCGATCCAGAAACAAAAAATGAGCATTTACCTATTGAACTATTAATAGGAGCAGACTATTACTGGAGCATTATACAAAGGGGAATTATACAACTGAATGAGAAATTGACGCTTGTGAAAACGAAGTTAGGCTGGATTCTCAACGGAATGATGAAGGAAAAAAATTTAAGAGTGATACAGTCGTACCACATTGCTACTTTTTAATAATGAAACAGAAGACAGTTTAAGAAAATTCTGGGAACTAGAATCAATAGGAATAAAAGATAGTACTGAAACGGGTTTTACTGATAGGAACAAAAAGATACTAAACAATTTCAAAGAAAATTATGAAACAAAGGATGGGCGCGTTATTGTTCAGTTACCCAAAAGTGAAAAAATAAGTGAACTGGAAAATAACAAAGAAAACGCAATAAAACGTTTTAAAACATTGGAAAAAAGGTTTGAACAAAATAAGGAATTCAAAAGGAGATATAGTAACGCCATGGTGAGTTACATCAAAAGGAATCAAGTAGAACGAGTAACTGAAAAAACAGAGAAAAATGTTCATTATATGCCTCACCAAGCTGTTATCAAGGAAGATAGAGTAACAACCAAATTTCGCATAGTTTTTGACGCATCGGCGCATGAAAAGGGCGAGTTGTCACTCAACGAATCCTTGAACAAGGACCAAACTTAAATCCTGAGAGTCTTGCAGTATTACTTTGATTCAGAACATACCATTACGTGTTTACTGCCGATGGCAGTCAAAGTTGTTTTGCAGTTGACATTATCCGAAAGAGACAGAGACTATACAAGATTCATATGGTATCAGGTAAAAAAAAATAGAAATAGAGATCTGATAACAAAGGACACACCCGTGACATATAAATTCACACATCTACCCTTTGGACTTAGTAGCCACACTGAGAAAACATGTAAACAGAAATGCCAAAGAAAACTCTTTAATTACTGATTTATTCATAGCAGACAAGTATGTAGACGATTTTGCATCAGGAACTGACACTGAACTTGAAACATGCCAACTTTACAAAGACATTGTGGAACTAACAAAGGAATTAAATTTACCTTTGTTAAAGTGGTGCTCCAATTCTGAAAAACTAAAATCATTATGGGAAAACGCAAATGAAAACAATCAAACTCAAGGCAAATTCATAGGAGTTGAATGGAATAGAGAAGGACATGATATTCAAAACTGATAATTTCAAAGCTGAAAGAATGAAAGATACACCAAATACTAAGCGAGTATTACTGAGACGACAGCCAAATTTTACGACCCACTTGGATTGTACGGACCAATTACAATCGTAGTAAAATTGTTGTTTCAAGACACTTAGCTATGCGGAATGAACTGGGACAATATACCCCCACCAGAAATAACGATAAAATGTGAAATTTGGCTGGAAGAATTACAGCACATAGAAAATATAAAGATACTAAGATGGATTGGTATGTTTTATGGTAACAACCAAAACATAGAAATAGACGTATTCTGTGATGCCAATGAAATAGCCTACGGAACTGTGCTGTACGTTCAGTGCTAAAATGGCGAAAAGGTCAATACCAACTTGATAATGAGCAAAAGTAGACTAGCATCCATCAAATGTGTGACAATACCCAGACCACCCCCTTAATACAGTGTTGGGCCACTTTTCGCTCTTATTACTGCTTGCATTCTTCGGGGCATGGATTCTATGAGATGTTGGTAGGTTGTAGGAGGAATTTGAGGCCAACTCTGAAGAACTGCATCTTCCAATTCCTGCAGATTTGATGGTGCTGGATCCCGCTGCCTGATGGCCCGTTCGATCTCATCCCACACATTCTCAATGGGATTGAGATCTGGCGATTGTGCAGGCCAACGAAGCAAGGTAAACTCTCCGGCATGTTCTTTGAACCATCTGAGGACGATGCCAGCCTTATGACAAGGAGCATTGTCCTACTGGAAGTATCCATCCCCGTCAGAGTACACCATTAACATAACGAGATGTACTTGATCTGCGACAATACTTAAATAATCTTGGGCAGGCACACGTCCATGCAGAGGTATCAAAGAACCCAAACAATGCCAAGAAGACATCCCCCTAACCATAACATTGCTGCCACCAGCTTGAAGTGTTGTGGCGATGCAGGTGGGGTCCATGCTAAGCCTGCCATCTGCATGATGCATTTGAAATCGTGACTCATCGGACCAAATGACCCTTTTCCAGTCATCTACTGTCCAATCCTTGTGCTCCTAGGAGAACTGGAGACGTCAGCTCTTATTCAAGGCTGACAGTAGAGGTTTTTGAACTGGTCCTCAGCTTCCCTAGCCTAAACGGTGTAATCAGCGGCGAACAGTTCGTTCAGAGGCGGTCACAGTTTGTCCTTGATTAAGATTTGCCGCTATTTGACGAACTGTTACTCTTCTGTCGCCCTGGACAACTCTGGCCAATCTCCTTTCAGCTCGAGCATTGAGGAGCCTGTGACGACCACACGCTTGAGGTTGAGAGCCGTTTTTTTGCTTAGTAGTCCACTCTCTGTAAACATTAATAACTGCTGCTTTTGAACACTTCACAAGTTAAGCTGTTTGCTGATAGTGGTTCCGACACTGCACGCACCGACGATCATCCCGCGTTCAAACTCAGTTAAATCACGTTTTTTGCCCATATCTTCGCAAAAAACACAGTGCAACTGATGGTTCACCTCACCTGCATTCCCTTTTTGTAGCTATCTAGCCCTCTAGCGGCAGCGCTGTGATGCAATAGCTCATGTGCCTAAAACTGTCAGGTGGTCATAATAATTTGGCCACTCAGTGTAAGTGTGCGAAAAGAGGTGTTGAAAAGGGAGAACTAAAGACAGACGAAACTAAAGAAAGTCAACATTATTGGATTAAACAAGTACAAAGAGATTGTTCCTACAAAGAACTACAAGCATTACAAAACAAACAAGAAATAACTGTTGCATCACTGCTAAAGAAATATAATGTATTTTTGAACGAAAGGAAAATAATACGAGTAGGTGGAAGGGTCCAAATGTCAGAACTGGCAAGAAATGAAAAACATCCTATTGTACTAGACGGTGCTCATCAATTTGTTCAATGTTTAATACGTCACGAATACGAACGATTGTATCATTTGGGAACGAGATTATTCTTAACAGAGTTACGATCACAATACTGGATACTGTGAGTGAGGAAAGTGATAAAATCAGTGATACATAAGTGTTTGATCTGCAGAAAATTGAATTGTAAAACAGGAAGACAAACAGAAGCTCCACTACCATCGGATAGAGTGAAACCAGCACCACCCTTTGCAGTAACAGGAATAGACTTTGCAGGTCCATTAATTATCAAGGGCAAAGAAAGTCTACACAAGGTTTATATTGCATTATTTACTGGTGCTGTCACTAGAGCAATACATCTTGAAATCACCACTAATATGTTAACAACAAACTTCATAATGGCTCTTCAAAGATTCTTTGGAAAAAGAGGTATTAGTGAAATCATATACTTGGATAATGCCAAGACCTTTAAGAGTGAAGACAAATTACTAAAAGAGTTATGGAAAAATTCTAGCGCTGAAAAATTGAACCAATTCTTCTCACGTCATGGGGTACAATGGCGATTCATTGTAGAACGTGCCGCATGGTGGGGAGGTTGGTGGGAACGGATGGTGCAAACAGTAAAACGTTGCCTGAAAAGGACCTTAGGTAAATCACTGTTGGACTACGAAGAATTAAATACGATATTCATCGGAATCAAAGCAGCAGTAAACAGTAGACCCCTGACCTATGTGTACGAAGACCCAAACGAGGAAGGACCACTGACGCCGTCACACTTCCTGGTGGGAGATCGCATAACAAGGATGCCCAACCAAGAGAGAGCTGGTGAGACAACTATAACTAAAGCATGGAGAAGAAGACGAACCTTCTTGAATTCTTTTTGGAACAGATGGCAAAGGGAATATCTTATGGACATAAAATCGTTTCACGAGGTGAAGCAGCCGAGGGTATCATCAACATATACCGAAGGAGAAGTTGTGTTGATAGTAGAAGAACGACTACCCAGACCCATGTGGAAAATGGGACGTATTGTTAGTTTCAACAAAGAAAGAGACGGTTTGATTCGAACGTGTATGTTGCAAGTAAAGAATCAAAAATAATTAAGAAGGCCAGTGCAGTTATTATATCCTTTAGAAATAACATTCGGTCAAGGTGGGGAATCTGTTGAGAATGGTCTAATATTATAATTTGACCTCGTGTTTTAATTTATATTTTTATAATTTTATTTAATGGTTTAATGTTTGTTTTTTATTGAATTTACAGTTTGATTTGTTCAAGTTTTGTAACGTTTGGTTACCATACATTTATGTCAGTGTTGATGTGCCATAGAGTTATAGTTTTTTTTTTTTTTTTTTGGAGATTTGAGAGTAAAAAAATAATTAAAATAAAAAAGAGAGAGAAAGCAAAAAATTGCTCTAAAATTTGCTGCATAAAACAACCGACACCTTTATTTCTGTGATTGACCACAATAATGGATATTTTAAGGTTCCTGTTTTAACTTCTTTAAAGGAATGTTTGGCATTTGAGTCCACTTTGGGAAAATTTCAAATGACTAGGCTTTCTCAAGGTGGATAAATTTCAGCTCACCTTTTACAAACTTTTATTGTGACATCCTTACAGGACTACATTGTGAAGGGTGTAAGGTTTTTCAGGGAGATGTAAATTTTTATCGTCCTTTCGTTAAGAATTTGTCATTAATTGTAGCACCTGTCACCAATTTAACTCGTAAAGGTGTGAAATTCGTTTGGGATTTACGATGTCAACAAGCCCTAGATACAGTTAAAAAACAATTAATTACGCCAGCTCTGCTTACTCTACCAGATTATTAAAAACCATTTCAGCTATATACTGATGCTTCAGGTTAGGCAGTAGGTTCAGTATTACAACAAGTTACTGAAACTGGTCCGCAATCAATAGCTTTATTTAGTGAAATTTAAGGGTGTACAGATTAATTACTCTAGTATTAGAAAGGAAGCTCTGGCGATTGTACTATCACTGCGTCATTTTAGACATTTCGTCTTACGTTATCCTCTAGAAATTTTATCTGACCACAACCTCTTTCCTTTTTGGAAAACATAAAATTAGAGGCTTCTACATTGGTCAATTGAGTTAGCTGGATATAATCTTCTCCTAAACATATTTCAGGAAGTAAAAATAAGTATGCTGATTGGTTATCTACTAAGTGTAATGTATCATTGGTAAATGTTTGGTCTTCACCATATTTAGATGAACTTAAAATTCTCAAGAAAATGATCCATGGATTAGAAATATCAAATTAAGCAAAAGATAGAAATTTGGGGTTTATGATTATAATGTAGATAATTTGTTAATTAAGTTAGGAAATAAAAGGAGTAAGGCTAGGATGTGCGTTGGTTTAGATTTTCGCAGACAGAATATGTCCTTAGCCCATGATCATAGTTTAGCTGGCCATAGAGGACTTAAATCTACTGTTTGTAAAATTTCAAAAACGTTTTTTGGCCTAAAATGTTTAATGATATCAAAGAGTATGTTTTAACCTGTACAGTATGTCATAAGTCCAAGCCTAAAAATTGTTATGCTTCCAAAGTTTTTGATGTCATTTGCAAAGAACTTGGCATTGTTCATAATTTACTACCTGTTATCGTCCCAATTCTAATGGACTGGTTAAGCAATATAATAAAACTTTGGTGGAAATCACTCACACTTTGCATGCAGATAATCCCAAAGTTTGGGACAAGCATTTGACTTCTGCTTTGTTTTCCATTAGAACTAATGTTAATGAAAATACTGGCCAATCTACTGCTTATATACTTTATGGGTACAATCCCAGATTGCCTCTGGACATTTCTGCATATTCTGAAGATTCTTCAAATCGAGATAAAAATATTAGATGATTTAAATGTCAGCCAACTTAAAATTGCATCTCATGATAATGAAAAACGTAATAGCCATATTACTAAGAAAAATAAAGCAAAAACAATTCCCTGGTTTGAAATTGGTAATAAAGTGTGGTTGCTACGTAAAGGGGGACATAAAAAATTTCTTCTAAATATTTAGGACCTTTTGAAATTATTAAAACATTTCAGATGTTTGTTTTCAAATTAAAGGGTTGAAATATAAAAACTTGGACACTGTACATGTTGATAGATTGAAATTAGTAAAAGTTAGAAAGAAAGTCTGATATTGTCAAGAAGGCTGTTAAAACTAAAAGGGTTTTTAAGTCTAAACCTGTTAATGAGGACACTCAGGATGATGATGATGATGATGATGAGTTTTGCCTAATTCCTATTTTGCCTCAGTCATCTAAGAAAATAGTTGCTAGTCCTTCTCCTGTTGTATACAGGGTGTAAATTTTAAGTTGACAAAGCAGAATAACTCGAAAAATAAGCTTCACACGAAAAAATGCGTAGAATCCAAAGTTGATTATTTTCGAGGGGGCATCTGCTGGTGCTAAAAT
>JAHWFO010020355.1:699037-760544 GCA_023313115.1 Rhysida immarginata
TCTGTTCATATCTCAGTTATCGTTCATATTTGAACCCATGTTCATAGGACGTTTTGTGTTTATCTTAACCGCTATAATACCCCCTTTAAGTATTTTATATTCGATGTGAATCACCCTGTATTATACATGATAGACATCGTGCTATGTATTCATGATGTTGAGGCTACATGCAGCGCCAACTATCGGCCGTCGTGGCTGATGTTCGGCAATCTTCGGAAATTGACATTATAAACCCAATTTTCACATAATTAACCGTTAATTTCAGGGTACCGAATTAATTCATAAAATATCTTAAGACAAACTGCATCCATAAACCCAACAAGTGAAAATTCCGTGTCATTGACCTTTATGGTGAGACGAGAAATAAAAAAGTCAGTTACATTATTCTAAAAAACAAAATGATTCTGATGCAAAAAACAAAATTTAATCACAATGTGATTAAAATACATAGCACTGAATCAATAATAGATAAAAACGTAGGAATATGGCATATGGCTCTTGTCAGTAAATTACCCCCCCCCCCCCCTGTCTAATAAATCAACTCTTAATGCCATCTAGGAAATGTGTGGAATGTTTAATATAGCAATAAGGATTTGCAAAATATTTAATATAGATATTTCTTCCTGTTGACTCACCTGTCGATAAAGCAATACCATAAATGCATGAAAATGATGAAAGTTTCTCTTGATTTAGGTTATTTTAATTATTAAAGAAATTTACAAAAGAAAATGCGGTTATAGCTGATAATGTTCCACCTTTGATATATTGAAAGAAAACACATTACTTTTTTTGTTACACATTTATTAGGACCAATAGGCCACTTACCCGGTGTCTCACAGGGTACGGACCAAAGAAAAAGTCTAATGACCTTTGAACTTAAAAAGATCTTTGTTTCAAACTTTCAGGATCAACACTTGAGACTAAAGTAAATTAACAGAGTTAGTTCTCAAAATGCTTGCCATCGGAACAATGAAACGAAGTCTCTCCTCAAAATTGATGATAACATGATCCGACTGAATAGCGAGACATTTTGGCGTAAACAACTGCAGTACTGATGTGTCGAAATAAGCCTAATCCGTTTCCTTCGACTACCTGCATATTTGTTCACGGCACTAGCTCCACCTGTTGACGAGTTATTCAACTAACAAGTTGGTCATCGAGGCCTTCGAGATTAACAAGGCCTGAGCAATGACCTAGAAAAAACAACTGAACTGCGCTTGGCGCGGTTTGGAGTGAAGGCACCGGAAGTGTGCAATCCGCCATGTTGGGAGGGCAGAAGTAGAATATAAGCAATGCGAGTAAGTAAAGTTTTGGCTTCTTTTCCTTATAAAATCGGGGAGTTTTAACATTTTAATTACTGATATGATTATTAGGTTTATTTCCTTTTTTATGTAGTAAATAGAAGAATACTCCAGGTATTTTAAAGCTTTGAAAACTGTGTAAAATATACTACAGTGACAGTAAGTGACTGCAGTGTTGGAATGTTAATATTAACAAATTTATTGATGAGCAAATAAAACAGTTGTAGCAATCACAGGAGCTATGCGGATGGATACAGCTGGCAGAGACTCATTGTCAGCGTGGAGAAAACAACAGGAGTGATACAGAGTAGCACGCGAGGATTTGCCTACTCCTCCATGCTCGCCGCTGGCTTATCCATACGAACTGAATTCCTATAATATTGTTATTACTTAATGTAGTTAGTAAATAGTTAGATAGTAGTAAATAAAACATGTTGTTATGAACATCATGTCTCCTTTATTATCTCACCCGAGATACACGACAAGAAATAACAACACAGTTCTGGTTACATGTGATCTGATTTTGACATCTGTTTCTTCATCAGAGAGTTTATTACACAAATAATTCATTTGCAGCCGTCATCCTTCGAAAGCATCTTTCCGTGGTTTCGCAGACATCCATCACATCTTGGCTTGGATATTTAAGACCACCATGGGTTTTTCTGAAAATCAGCTTATGGTGGTCTGAAACATCCAAGCCAGGTTGTGATGGATGTTTGCGGAACCACAGAAAGATGCTTTCGAAGGATGGTGGCAGCAAACAACAATAGGCTTCCACAAGCAAGAAGTATTGCAGAAATTATTTCTTCCTGTGTTTTTCACGAAGTTACCCAAAAGCCATTTATCAGTAGTCTGGATGAGCATCTTTACAGTTCTTCTCCCACTACTATTCATATTTTTAGACTGATAAAATTAAGTTCTAAGAGTTACAGTAATATAAGAATGAATCATTTGTGTAATAAACTGTCTGATAAAGAAACAGAAATCAAAATCAGATCACATGTAACCAGAACTGTTTTATTCGCTCATCAATAAATTTGTGAATATTAACATTTCAACAGTGCAGTCACTTACTGTCACTGTAGTAATTATTACATGATTTTCAAAGCTTTTATATACCTGGAGCATTCTTCTATTTAACTACATAAAAAAAGAAATAAACCTAATAACATATCACTAATTAAAATGTTAAAACTCCCCGATTTTATAAGGAGAAGAAGCCAAAAACTTAATTACTCCACATTGCTTATATTCTACGTCTCCCCTCCCAACATGGTGGCGCTGCGACTTCCGGTGGCCTCACCTGTAGTAAGGAGCCAACAGTGTCAAGCGCAGTCCAGTTGTTTTTTCTGGGCCTGAGCATGCTGCTCCTTTTCAATGCTAAAATGCGTGCGAGAGCGATTTCCCCAATCTGGCGCCAGATATCCTTCTTTCTCTATAAAATCTCTTTAAAACCATGTTGATCAACGGAAAAACATCGATGTTTGCGAGGCTTTTTCAAATCAGTGAGGCTTCAAATAAAACATAGGTTTCACATATTGCTTCTATTGAGCACAGAGCTAACTAATTAACTTGCTCATTTTGATAGTTTCAAAACTTTTCGAGAAATAGGTTGTTAATGCACTCTGTGTTTTCCATGTTAATGTCGCCCATGATAAAACAGCCAGGGCCAGTCAGCTGTTATCAATTATATAGACGTCTATCAAAAAAACTAGCATAAATTATCAATTATATAATAAAGAGTTATCATAATGAATTTATTTGATTTTGACGTCTATGTTTATTGGGTTAGGCAAGAACAAATGAAGGGGGGGGGGGGGGTTCTTTCCTTCATCTGTTGTAATTTATTGGGTTGAGGGTTATATCGCTAATATTTATACGTATCTCATTAAATTTCGTAATTGCAATTTGTAATAAAATACCTTTTCTTGATATGACTATAGTCCACTTGTTTTTTAAATTTTGATCGGATGAGAAAAGCTGAGAAAAGCTTGACATTTTTTTTTATTTAATCCGATGGAAAACCACGAAAACTTGTTTTTAATATATTTTTTAAACTGAAGTGCACTTTGGAACGCGGCAATAACTCATTTTGTTAAATTTCGCGGTTAAAACGAAATCTAAGAAAGATTTTTATTTTCTGCAACTTAAACACATTTATACACGTGTAGCTTTTTTTTACACAGTAGTAATTTATTACAAAAATATTTACATAGTTGGGTTTTTTTTATTAATTTATTTATATATGAAATAATGAATTTTTAATTGTCATCTGAGGGGAAACCATGAAAACGTCAAAAGATTTTAAGTTTTTGCATTTAAAATACGTTATTCAGCTTTATAGCATATTTTTTTTTAATACAGTAGTAATTAATTTGAAAAAAATTACATAATATTTTTTATTTATTAATTTTTGAAATTATCATGAATTTAAATTGTCATCTCACATGGTTTACCATGAAAAGATCGAAAGATTTTTATTTTTTACATCTGAAATTCATTTATACAGTTGTACAGAATTTTTTTTCATAAGTGATGGTTTATTTAAGACCTTTGCTTAGCGGTATTTTTTATTTATTTTTGAATTTATCATGGTTACAAAAAAAGCACATGTAATACAATTGAAATAGCTGGCTTTCTGCTGTTTATAGAGAAAGAAGGACACCTAGTGATGAAATTTCGAAATCGCTCACGCACACACTTTTCAGCAGCATGCTCTGGCCTTGTTAATCTCGAAGGCCACGTTGGTCATAATCTATGAAACACCCGGTATGTTTCCACAATGTGATTCCATATGTCCATCTATCTGTTTATGCTCTAGTATTCGAATGCTACTGAATTTTCGACTATCGTTTTTGGATAGCTTCGATAACTTAGACAAAACGACTGCTGTAGTAGGTTAGCGGAAAGACAATATTGGTGAAATACTTCCTTTTCAAAACGTCACAAATAACACAGAAGACCACGTGTTTCGCTATACACTTCCAAGTATAAATGGCCTATGTTTTCAACAAAGTATTTCCCTCTTCAACATTTAATAGCTAAGGAAGACAGAAGGCTTGTGAATTAAGTGAATGCCTGTGGTGGTTTTCCATGCAGGTACCATCGGTTCAATAGTACGTGTTCTAATGATATCATTACGGCAGCATTGGAAACTTTAAATTGTAACATCTGGTATGTAATATATCAAAAACCTTTTAATGAATGTGTCTTGAAGTTATTGACAACTTTGGAAGGCGGCCAAAGGGGCCAAATCATATCTCAGCGGGTGGAAGAAGGTTTTGTCAGCCTTGATGAAGTCCCGCAGCATTTAACGAAGAACAGCATCGAGGCTGGAGAGGTCGCCACCATCATAAATAAACTGAAAAAGAAGAAGGCTCCAGGAAGAGACAAGGTGAGTAATAACGCCCTTATAAATCTCCCGAAAAACTTTATTGACTATCTCACTAATATCATTATCGTCTGCTGGAAATTTTCTTACTTCCCTGTGGCTTGGAAGCAATCTGTTGTGTTGAGTATCCCCAAGCAGGGGCAAAATCCTGCAATACCGGCGACCTACCGACCTATTAGCCTACTACCCTCGATGTCCAAAGTGTTGGAGAAAACGATTCTCGTCAGATTCCAAGACCACTGTCTATCAAATGAACTTTTTCGGGAAGAGCAGTTTGACTTTCGTGCTGTCCACTCTTGTCCGATGCAGATATGGAGGCTCGTTGAAGACCTGTTCACTCCCCAGAACCTCTCCAGGTAGTGTGGGGTGGTATTTCTCGATGTCAGTAAGATTTTGACCAGGTGTGGCATGAGGGCCATGTCTACAAAATGATCAGAGACAGGTTCCTCGCCGAGTTGATTTTGTTGGTGAAATCCTTTCTTAAGGCAGATGCTATCAAGCCAAATTTGGAGAAAATCTTTCCACGCCCCTTTTTGTAAAGGCCGGTGTCCCTTAGGGTTCTGTCATCGGGCCTGTGCTATTTAATTACTTTGTACATGATTACTCGAAATCCGATAATTGTAATCTGTATTTTTATGCGGATGATACTGCCATTATGACTTGGGCACACATGCCGGCTCACGTTATCAATCGGCTGCAGTGCGCCTTGATGCAGTTCGAAGACTGGTTTAACTGCTGAAAGTTGAACCTTAACGTCGAAAAGTGCAAGGCTTTGTACCTCAATAGGAAGCTCAAGCGTCCCCCAGATTCTCTTGTTCAGTTCAATAAGAAACTGGACTGGGTGGACAACTACAAATATCTGGGAGTTATCATTGACTCAAGACTCTCATGGAAGCGGGATAAGTCCTATGCTCTGAACAAAGCGAAGAGGGCTAAGTACAGTATCATACAAAGCTCTCATGAGTTGTAACAGCGCTCTCAGCATTGACAACAAGCTACTTCTGTACAAGTCGATTATCCGGACCATATCTAAGGCATATCTGCGTGTAAAACCAGATGGAGTGAACTACAGTCATTCCAGAATATTACCCTGAGGACCATTGCCCAGCTGGACAGAACGACGGTGAAAAACCAATCCATCCACTTGGATTTAAACAAGGCACATATCGGAATATTTATACAGGATCTCCTTTTGATTATGATGCAGAAGATGAAGACTCATGACAATAAACTGGTGAATGGGATACTGAACAACTCGTTGAATATGAACTGGCATACGAAGTATCGTAAACCGAGGCACGTTTTTGACGTCAATTTTGAAGATATTAGCAACGTCTCTTTCCCGGACTACTGTAAGATGTGATAATCTTCTTTCTCCTTGTATTTTTTATTTCGTTTGTATTTTGTTTCTGACATTCGTCAATCTTATTTTCTTTTTTGTATAATATGGAAGACTGCTTGGGTTGGTTAGGCTTCTTGACTACCTCAGTGTATTTCATTTGGAGTTTATTCTGGTTAGATGAGCTTTGTGAAAGCGCAGCTTTCGTCCCATCCTAACAAATGTACACTTCACTGTTCGATTGTCGATATAAATTTCAGGGAAAAACAAAAAGAAAAGCCCACTAATTGCAAGAACCTGAAATAAATATTGCGGGAAATGAATGTGGATATGTTAAGTATAGTATAAGAAATAATTGACTCTTTAACCACAACAAGAAGTAAATAATGAAAAGAAAAATACGACCTGATCCTAGAAGCGTTTTTCGAGGGCGAAGCTCTCATCATACAGAGGGTAGAAGAAGGGAAGTAACACACCAGATGATACTGAATATGAGGACAAGAAAGACTGATATTTATAAGGAAACTAAACCAACGTGATATTTATAAGGAATTTATAGCTTAATGTTATTCGTCGTTGTCAACCTGCACCCATTTCAAATAGAACTATCCAACGTGATAATATTAAGAACCAGTCGAACATTCCCTTTAGCGACTTAGAGCTTGAATTTCTAGGTAAAGGTTTAAAATTCGCCATCAATAATAAGAAAGACGACATGTGATAGGTAATATTGAAGGGGGGGATAAAGTATTTATCCGAACCAAGTAAGAAATCTACCTGAGATCAATGTTGCAAAACCATCACTAATAATATCAAGTACTACAATTCGTACAATAATGACTGTCGTTACTTTTAGGTGGTCAAGTCCCTTAAATCTAAAGATTGTTTCTATTTGAAGAGTGACAAGGGCAATAGTACTGTAATTTTAGAGAAAAATGAATATTTCAAAAGAGTGGATCAAATCATAGAAGAAGGCCCCTTCGAAGAGATCAAGAAAAACCCTTTTCCTAAACTCATTAGGAAAGTTAAGGACATTGTCAACAATTGCCCCAGTACTATTCCTCCTAATGTGGCCAAATCTTTACGTTTAAGCAATCCCACATTACCTAGGTTGTATGCACTGCCCAAGGTGCATAAACCGTGACAAAAAATGAGACCCATTGTGTCTAATATAAACTCCCTTCTTTACCCAATTTCGAAACTTCTGGCCAAGTTTCTTAAAACACTTAAAATTTCTGATTTCGACAGCTCCATCAAAAATAGTATTGATTTGACTAAGAAACTTAAAGATGTAGTTATTAACCCAAAAGACATTCTTGATTTCTTTTGACGTTGTTTCGCTATTTCCGAGTGTTCCTATTCCCGAGACTCTCACTTTCTTGAAAAAAATTTTGATCAAAAATAATATATCTTAGAGCCAAATTAATGAAATTCTAATGTTGACCAGATTATGCGTTAATCACAATATCATCTTATATAAAGACTAGAAGAGGTACCCGGCGTTGCCCGGGATAATTACACTTGCACAAACTTTTCCTTTCATTGTTAGTCATGAGATATATATTGTTGGTTCATGCAGTGTGTTTGTGAATTGCGTGCTGATACCATTGTTGATACCTATTGTTGTACCAACTTTGCCTTGCATTGTTGGTCATGAGATATTTCTCGTTAATATGCCTTGCCATAACCATGAATATCGATTTTTTATCGATATTTATTATTTTTCCGAAATCTGAGGTAGACAGTGACCTTCCTCATGCTTTAAAGGTCATGTATGCGAAATTTTATCAAGATCGGAATAAAACTGTAGATTTGTATAAAAAACGTACACACAGATCCACAGACCCACACACAGACCCACAGACCCACAGACGCACAGACCCACAAACATCCTTCTTTATATACAGGGTGTTTCAGAAAGGACTCCCCAACTTTGAAATGACATAACTTTATAACAGTGAGAGACAGAAAGGTGAAACAAGTGGTATGTTGGACAGACAGGTATGGAATTTCTGATACACCGGTTTGCAAAAATAGTTCCAATATTGGACATTAGAGGGCGTTGTAGTCACAAAGCTTCGCCTTGTCATTATCGGACTTCGATCTAATCGGTGGTATTCGAGAACAATAAAAACACGTTGCTCCAATGAATAAGGCATGATTTTCTTCAATTTCCTACAATAACTAATTTGATAAAACTTCCTTACACGTGTCAGCACTGAACAAGACTGACGAATGAACTTTCTGTACTTCTGAGTACTATTTCAAGCTTCATCTGCTTGTAGCGCCATCTATTAGTCAATATTGGAACTATTTTTGCAAACCCGTGTATCAGAAATTCCATACCTGTCTGTCCAGCGTACCACTTGTTTCACCTTTCTGTCTCTCACTGTTATACAGTTATGTCATTTCAAAGTTGGGGAGTACTTTCTGAAACACCCTGTATATAGATAAGGTTTACAATATGAAGAATGGCACCCCAATGGGGTCCTACCTCAGCCTCATTTTAGCTGACATATTTCTTAAGTCTTTTGAAGATATTCTAAGGAATTCGGGCCATTATTTTCCTAAATATTGGTTCCGCTACGTAGACGATATTTTCGCCGTTTTCAGTTCTGACATTTGCGATATCCAACAATTCACCGACTATTTGAACTCTTTTTTCCCCAGCGTTCAATTATGTATGAGTTAGAGGTGGATGGCAAATTGCCCTTTCTGGACGTCCAGATTTAAAGGAAATCCGATTCCCTCACTTTTGAAGTATATTGCAAACCCTCTACTCATCTCAATTCTATCCCCTCTGATTCCAGCCACCCGTGGTATCAAAAACTTTCTGCCTTAATTTCAGTAGTTGATAGAGCCTTACATCTTCCCTTAGATAACACGGCCCGAGAAAAAGAAATCACCGTAATAAGGAGGATCGTCACCAAAAACGGATACAGTCAAGGCACCATAACGAAATTACTTAAGAAGAGGATGTTCAAAAATTCATTAAGGAAAGTACTACACTTGTACATACAAAAAGGAAGTCTAATACTATTTCATTACCCTTCAACAACATTTAATCAAAGGTCTACACTCAATATTTAGTAATCACAATCTTTCCCTATCCTACAACAACCCCAACCAGGCTAGACTATTACTAGGTAATCCGAAAGATAAAATTCCACCACTACAGAAGGCAGGAATCTACAAGATCAAGTGCTCCTAATGCCACAAGGTTTATTTTGGACAAACGGCCCGCAGCTTAACAACCCGATTCAAAGAACATATGGCCCACTGGAAGTACGGACGAAGCAACCATTCAGCCGTGGCTAAACATTCCCTGGATACGGGACACGACATCTCCATTCAAAACCTTAAACTCGTTAAAGCAATAAATCAAAAACGGCTCCTTGACCCGTTTGAAAGTATGGAGATCTCATCAGCCAACAGCAACAATTTGCTTAACTAGACAAAGGACCAATCAGCGAATCTCAACTGATTCAGTACTGGTCCACATTAGCCAGTCACTGAAAATTACTTCTTCTCTCGAGTTTAATTTCTTCTGTCATTGGTTCAGTTTCCTTATAAATATCAGTCCTTCTTGTCCTCACATTCACGTCTTGGACATCAATTTCGACGACATCCAAAAGGCCATCTTTCCCAAATACTGGATCTCATAGCTCCTCGTGCCCCTCGTCAATCAACAATCAACTTATTCGTTCTTATAGGAAAGGACCCAATCTTATCCACTGGATGACTTAACTAGGTTTCTTCTGGCTTCTTGCCTAGTTCAGTGTATTTCCCCTGTTTACTTCCTGGATGAATATGGCAGTGAAAGCGTTGCTTTCGGACCGCTCGTTTCATTTTCCCTGCGCTGTTCGATTGTCGATTGTCCTTACATTCTGTATCATCTGGTGTGTTACTCCCTTCTTCTACCTGCTGAATGATGAGAGCTTCGCCCTCGAAAAGCGCTTCTAGGATTCGGTCGTATTTTTTCTTTTTATTATTTACTTCTTGTTATGGTTAAAGAGTCAATTATATCTTGTACTATATATAATCAAGTGCTGTCTATCTATGGATATACCTTTTAGAAGACCTGAGCACCCCCTTAAACCATTCCAGGTACTGCGGAATGGTTTTTCTCGATGTCAGTAAAGCTTTTGACCAAGTGTGGCATGGGGGCCTTGTCTATAAGATGATTAGAGCCGGGCTTCCTTCCGATTAGATTTTGATGGTGAAATCTTTTCTCACAGACAGGTTGTCACGGAATTTTAATGATTCCGATGACATAGTCAATCGTTTTCGCTCTAGAATATTTTATAATTCGGAGCGAAAGCGAAATCGACATCGACTGCGTCATCATCAGCATCAGCTCGCAGCAACCAATGAGGGAGGAGCGAGCCTCTCCACTGCGAGCTCGACGCGAGAACAGCGACGGAGAAACAGAAGGAGTTTGGCGTCGACCGACGAATGTCGGAGGAAAGAGAAGCTCCTGGCCACGAACGACGGAGGTCATCGAGACGGTCTGGTGTTCATTTCGCCGGAGGAGAGGGCTCGTCCTCAAGTCACCGCAACGGAGACAGCTACGGAGGCGGCGAGTGCCTCATTGCGTAATACCCGGCTGTGCGGGGAAGCTCCGTTGGCGGAGAATGCTTGCGTGGCAAAACGGGAGACTCCGCGGCAAGAAAAGTGCCTGACGACGCCGTTCGACGTCCTGCCCCGTGTGCCGAGTGTTACGGTCGCCGACCAGTGTTGCAGCTTGGTGAGTGCTACATTCTCTGTAGGCTGTGCGGCCGCATTGGTCAGAAAATCCTTCCCAGAATTAAGGCGCCGTAATATGCATTTTCACACTCGGGTGTGTGGTCTTTGGCTCGGAGGCATGAGAGCCTACTTTTCGAGCCATTTCGGCTTTGCCATCATAAAATTCTGAGTGAAGTGCGTTCTACCGTTTGTGAATTATCATATTGTGTCAGGCCACGTTCTTTAGCCTAAATTTCTTGTCTAGTGGTTTAATGTCAGCGTTTCAACGTAAATTTCATTTAACCAGTTTTATGTCTACTACTTTCCACAGGTTTCTCTTGTGGCATGAAATCGTCAAAGTGAAAAGATTCTCACATAGTGTATAAATTCCTGTAATCTTTTCTAGTTGTAAAACTTTATTCTTATTGGACTTCCCCGGACTTTACCGTTAGAGACTTTTTGATAAACTTTATTTATGTAATTTTTGTTCTCGCTAATTGGAACGTTTTAATTCGCGAGTGCGCTGTTCCGAGCTTTCGTTTGCTCTTGTGTTCCCTACGAAGTTTGTATGAACTGTTACTGTAAATTTGTGCATTTGCTTAATTGAATTTCAATACACACGTTTATAGTCAAGCCTTTGTATGCCGTAATGTTTATTAAATGTATTATTCGTTAGCTGAGAGGTTGGTCCTTATGTAATTCGTTTTTAAAGCCGACCCAGTTAACTTGCTGTTTTTCTATTTGGCTTATATCGGGTTTCTAGTATTAAGTAATTTAACTTTTGGCTATTAGGCTATTGTTCTATGATTTAACAGCTCAGCTGCTTAATTTTTTCTGTATAGCAGTATTCTTTTGAAATCATTTATACTTGTAGCTTTGTGTGCTTTTGTTTAGCTCTTAAGCTTTGTTTAAGGTTAACTGACTGAATTATAATTGTAAAGGCTTACGTTAGAGCCCTTCATGTAAAATTACTTTTAGGTGAATTTGGTATTTACAGTTTAGACATCAATTGTCGTATTCAATTGTTTAGCTTGTAAGCTTTAGTTAGGTTACTAGCTGATTTATAATGTAAGGGCTTAGGTTTAAGCCTATGATGTAACTTACCGATAGAACAAGCGTGCCTTGAAGATTTAGCTTGTTTGTAAGTTTTATTCTTTAGATATAGGTTTGTCTTGCACTGAGGTGCAGGTAAAGTTAACCTGTTTGTATTTAGGTTAAACCATCATTTATCTGCATTTTTGTGATTGCTGTTCATTTTATTTTTTTTTGTAAGGAGGTGCCCTTTTGGCTCCTCATTACATTTTGCAGCTTTACGTTATTTATAATAAACTTTATTCTTTTATTTACTCTATTCTTGTGTGCTGTTACATGATTTTATATTTCCACTGCGCTACTCCTAATTTAGCTAATAATACATGTGACACAGGTCCTACCAAGCTAAGGTTGGTGAAAATCTATCCACGCCCCGTGTTGTAAAGGCCGGTGTCCCTCAAGGTTCTGTCCTCGGGCCCGTGCTATTTAATTATTTTGTGCATGATTTCCCGAACCCCAAAAATTGTAATCTATATTTCTATGCTGACGATACTGCCATTATGACATGTGCACACAAGTCGGCTCATGTTATCACTTGTCTACAGCACGCCTTGAAGATGTTCAAAGACTGGTTTAACTGCTGGAAGCTGAGCCTTAATGTCGGAAAGTGCAAGGCTATGGACTTCAACAAAAAGTTCAAGCGTCCCCCAGATTCTCTTGTCCTATTCAATAAGAAACTGGACTAGGTAGACAACTACAAATGTCTTTGCGTTATCACTGACTCAAGACTCTCGTGGAATTGTCACGTGACCTACTATCTGAACAAAGCGAAGAGGGCTAAGTACAAGATCTCATAGCTCTCCTGGGCCGCAACATTACCCTCAGCATCGACAACAAGCTACTTCTTAACAAATCGAATATTCGGACCATACTCCTCTATGGCATGCATGTATGGGCGACTATCTGTAGAAGCATATAAAGCGAGCTACAGTCATTCCAGAATGTTACCCTGAGGACCATTGCCTAGCTGGTCAGAAGGACTGTGAAAAACTAATCCATCCACTCAGATCTAGATATGGTCCACATCTGGATGTTTATACAGGACCTCCTTTTGATTATGGTGCAGAAAATGAAGATTCATCACAATGACCTAGTGACCGGAATACTAAAGAAGTCAATAGATATGAAGTGAAATATGAAGTATCGAAAACCAAGGCACATTCTTGACATTAACTTGGAAGACATCAGCAACGTCTCTTTCCCGGACTACTGGAAGATGTGAAAATCTTCTTTCATCTAGCATTTTCATTTCGTTTGTATTTTGTTTCTGACAATCGTTAATCTTATTTTCTTTTTTGTATAATATGGAACACCGCTTGGGTTGGTTAGGCTTCTTCACTACCTCAGCGTATTTCATTTGGAATTTATTCTGGTACGATGAGCTTGTGAAAGCGCTGCTTTCATCCCATCTGAAGAAATGTACACTTCACTATTCGATTGTCGATTGTATATGGAAATAACTAAAACGAGATTGTCACCTTCGTTGCTGGTCCCCCTGATGACACATACTACTGCGATTACTCTCCTGTTAGCGACGTGGTGGATATTGCATTTCTTAAAGGTTTCCTCAAGCCCTATAATATATTCACAGTCGACGACTTATAGTCTGACCACCGTCCGGTGATGCTTATATGTTTTAGGCCTTAAACATCGATAAGAAGATTGTGCTCCGCTCTAAACAGAACTGGAAGCTCTTTAGGGATATTCTTAGAGAAAATACCATTCCTTACAATGAGGTTATTAATAAGGAAGTTGTCAATAGTAATATAAATTCTATCATCTGTGCTGTCAACGATGCCACTACTTTCTGTACCTGTACTATCGATTGTCCTGGAGGCGTCCTGGACATCTCGACCTCTCTCCTTATATCAGGCGTCTTATTCTTAAAAGTAATTCCTACAGATGATTATGGCAGCGTAAGCGACTACCCTGCTTCAAGACAAATACAACAGGCTTTTTCACAAGGTTCAGGAAGAGGTTACAGCTCTACGAAATCAAAGGTGGAGCGAAAAACAGAAATCTTTGTCTGTCCAGGACAACTCGCTCTGGGATACTGTGAGAGCCTTAAAAGCATACTGACCAATCCAATTACCGCCACTGCTTGCAGGGAATGGCAACGTCGTCACTAGTGACGGGGATAACGCTCAACTGATCGCTGATTCCCCTAAAAGTCAATTTACAACACCTAATGAGACCAATTTTGACAGCCTCTCAAACTCTGAGCTAGTTAATAATGGCTGCATCGACTACGGGCGCAATCATCGTGTTCCCATCCTTGGGGAAATCATTAAACAAAGTCATCCCCCCCCTCAAGAAATTTCCGAAGTCATCAAATGACTTAAGACCAAAAAAAGTAGCTGGCATTGACTCCATCACTAATAGTGCTCTCAAAAACTTGTCTCCAAATGTTGTAGCGACCATTACCAAAGTCATGAACGACTACTGGAAACTTGGTTACTTCCTGAATAATTCGAAGGAGTCCGTCATTGTTACCATAACCAAGCATGGCGCATTGTCTCGCTGGAAGTACCCATCTCCATTGGGATACGCCATCCACATGACAGGGTGGATTTGATCGGCGATGATACAGAGGTATACTGTGCCATACAGCCGTTGTTCAACACGTATTAACGGACCCAATGTATGCCAGGAATGTTTTTGAACGAGTTATTCTGAAGAGAATTAATGACTTCTGTGTGACCAACAACCTCGTTCGTGAGGAGCAATTCGGCTTTCACCCAGGTCACTCCTGCCAACTTCAGATCTAGAGGCTTGTTGCAGATCTAAACACTCCTCTTAACTGTGCTAATTACGGTGATCTGGTCTTCTTGGAAGTCCGGAAAGCTTTTGATCAGGTTTGGCACAATGGCCTCATATATAAAACGATGATTACTTGTGGTTTTCTGGACGATCTGATTGCTTAGATTAGTTCCGTCTTGTCGAACAGGATATTTCCTGTCAAAATTTGCTTCTCCATGTCCGACCATTGTGACGTCAATGCTGGACCCTACACTGTTCAACTTTTTCATGCAAGACTTTCTGACTTTTACTAATTGCAAGCTATATCTGGCCACTGACGACGCATCCATCATGACTACTGAGCGCAATCCTGCTCACGTCATATGTCGGTTACAAAGAGCCTTACATGAGTGCGAGAAATTGTTTGCTAAGTGGAGACTCAATCTTAACGTTGACAAATGCAAGACAATGTTCCTAACGAAGAAACTTCGAAAACCCCCGAGTCCCCTCTTCCTTTCCGGTACAGAGCTCCAGTGGGTAAAAAACTATAAATACCTCGTTGTGGTGGTAGATGCCAGGCTAAGTTGGGGTGACCACGTCTCTGACGCCATCTGGTAGCTCTTCTGGGGTGAAACAGCGTGCTTGGATTGGACTGACTGCAAACTATTGCTATCCAGGATGGTAATCCGAACCGCCATGCTTTATGTTATGCCTACCTGGGCAACACTATGTAAGTCCAGATGGAAGGACCCCCAAACCTTCCAAATGTTACCTTGAGGACAATTGCCCAGCTTGACAGGAGAGTTGCAACAAATACTTCTATTACCTCCCATTGGAAATCGCCTCCAGGAGTTGCTGAAAAATCTGCTTCCAAAGCTGCCCAGTATTCTTCAGCATGCGCTCACTATTTGCTTTAGCTCATGAAAGTGAATATTATTATGGTTATTTTTGGTAATTTTTTGATTTGCATGTTGAACATTCAAATGGCTTTGTGAAATGCATGGAGATGTAACTAAAAAAATTAACATGTGATTGCTGGTGATCCGTTCATCAAATTTTGGAATTTTTTTTGTTTTTTTCTGAATTCCATATTCAAGTCTTCAATTGGAATTTTTCGTGTATCTGTTACGGTTTGCAAGATAAGACTTGAATGTGTCCTAATTTGCATATTCTGTATCATGAAAAGTGCAAATTCTGTATGATGAAAAGTACGATGATACCTTGGGTCAGGTCAACCAACACTTCGGATTCATTGGATTCTTTAAAAATGACATATCGGCTTTGGTTACGAAAATAATAGGGGTTCGGCTCTTTTTTTGCATCCACGCTGTATACAGGATGAGACAAAACTGTGCTACCCACCATACAATTTCAAAACCAGTAAAGGTACAACTAATCTGTTGTGGGCAAATAATATTGAAGTAGGTAGAGACTAAATAATCGTTTGTCAAATTTGACCTTTGAATTCTTTAAGAGGTCAAATCATAATGTAAGAATCTGGTTAAATAATATTAATTACCATATTTTAAAACTTCATGTTCAACAACTGCACCACTGATTAAGATCGGAAATTTTATATTAACCAATTACCAGAATCTTACATGTAATTCCATCTGCAAAAGACTCATGCCAAGGAAAGAGAGACAAGAAAGTAAGACTCAATTTTAAGATTAACAATAATAACATTTATTAATGTTAAAATAAGAAATTTTAAATTTAGGTCATCTAGCAACACTAAACAGATCATACTCAAGTGAATAAGAAATTGAACCAAATTACTGAACATAATGTGTTCAATAGGAAATTTAAAAAGGAAAATGCTTTTCATGATCAGGGAAAATGAATTTATACATATACTTCTTTGAACAGTCAATGATACTTCTTATGTGTCTAGGCGAGAGGTTCAGCCAGGGATTGTCTGTCCCTCGAGAGAGTTCTTTGTTCTTTCGGTCGCGTCTTTTTTGAGGACAAATAATAACTGAATTCTCCAGCATAATTATCATTCATCGCGCTAGGTTGCAATGATACGAAATTAATCCTAAGAAAGCCTTGGTTATGAGCAAAATTAAACTTAATAACTTTTTCTAATGATCAGTATCAAAAGATCAATCAGAATAAAACTAAGGGAATTTCGAAGTTCTTCTCTATGCGAGACACCCAGTGCCTCCACATAGTCAGTGGAATTAGGAAGGCCAATGAGTTCTAGATTGCGCGAGATCTAGGAGAACACTGGTTCTCCAAAATACACTGATTTTCATTGTTTGAATCGTGTTTGAGCCCTCAACCATCAGAAGTTGAGTATAAAGTCTGATGTACGGAATTTTAGGGGTAGGAGCCAGAGTCAAAATCAAGCCAAGGATCTGTCTCTGGATCGTTGTCTTGGGCAGTAATTCGTCTCACAACCTGCTGCAAGAGGTATACAACGTGCGGGTGGTAAATGACTGAAAGCCATTAGTCTGCCTTCTAACGTTATTAATTGTTGTAGAGAAACAAACTTTCCTTTCTTGGAATCTCTACCTTCACCTCCGCATCCTGCTCTTTTCTCCCAAACTGACCCGTTTCCATAAACAGCTGTAAATCTCAAAGGCTTCAATCTGTCTTGAAAGAGGTGCTAATTCGATGGATCATCCAATGAGAGCCTGTCAATGTCTGCTCAGAGAAAAGGCAAACGAGTGCAAAAGGCATTCTAAGTCCAGGGTAATAAGCAAACTTGAGAAGAAAAGATAACTTTCTCTCAAAAAAGGGATTTTAAACTTCAAGCGACATTTATTTATGCAGTTCAAGAATTAAGATCTCATTATAGCTTGTCTCATTTCAATTATGTCCAAGAAAGGAATTCAATCTCTAGTAAACCAAATGGGAATAATTATTGTTAGGATCCCATTCTTATATGAATAATTATAATTATAAAATAGGGATCTTTGCACTATCTTCTTTTTTTCAAACACGGGTTCTCCTTCAAGCCATTATTATAACTTCTGTGCTGTCTTCTTCTTGCTTCTGCTTCTGCTTGACTGTCACAAGATTGTTAGGTTGTTACCTGGACCAGGAAACTTAATACTACATATAAGTTTCAGTAGATAAGTTTTAGTAAGAAAGGGTTATAAAATGTGATTACAATTAAGATATAAATATATATAAAAATAAAGTAATATGCATATTCGCTGATCATGGGTCATAAGAGATAAATATACGACGGAAAATCAAAAAGTAACTGGAGTCGGCATGGCTTCATATCCCTCTCCATACCTTATTAACTCTCTTCCTGCCTGTCTCGCAGCTGTCCACGCTGCAAAGGGTGGTTATTCTGGCTACTGACAGGTAATCATAATTGAGAAATGTTGCTCGAGAAATGTTTGTACAAGATTATTTAATTTGGGTTTTCAACTCGTCAAGTCTCTGGGAGGAGTTTGATACACAGAATCCTTCACATAATCCCCCCAAAAAAAGAAATACAAGTATTGCTTCAGATGATAAACAAATTGTTCGTTTTCATGTGAAATAAAGAAATAAGTTATGCAGAAATGATGATGTAGGAGTAAAGATGATATGTTCTACAAAGGTTTCCATTGCCATTATTGTTGTATCTTACATGGTTAAAAAGTTACATTATCATTTGATCCCTCAAGAGGTCAAAAGTCAAATTTCACACAATTATTGTTCACCCCTATCTGTATTCCTCTATGTTGACGGTTATATGTACCGTCATTTTGAAATTGTATGGGGCTAACGGATGTTGGCTCAACCTGTATATTTTTTGCGTAGTATGAAAATAAGGTTACAATGCATAGTAATTTTTCAAAAAGTGTTTATTTGACAAAATGTCCACTACAACTTATTCAGTGATAGAGGAGTTATTTTTCGACATAATTAAACGCTTATTTTTCCATTATCCAAGTTAGAACGCTTATTTTTCCATTATCCAAGTTAGAACGCTTGTTAAATCTAGTTACTAGCTTCTGTATCCCACAGTCAAAGAATTCCGGTGCCTGTTGCTGGAACCACAGTACTAGCCTGTGCTTGGTCTGATGATTGTCGTTGTTAAGAAACAAATGCAGAAGTTCATCAGAGACCACAGATGGTTTACTGCTTCTGAATGGTTCATCATGCCTTGCATGCAAAGAATTCATGACATCACTTCATTACATGATATCGACTCATAAAGTGTCCATAAGCGGGAACAAGTGCTTTTTGAATATCCGCTGGTTGCAACCTTGTGTTTGGCCAATAGTTAAGTCATAGGATACATCTTGCAACCACATAGTGAATAAAAAAGAAATTTGTACAGTACAGTTTAAGGCATTTAATTTCTGACATAAAATGATTAAAAGACTAATACTTACAATGTATCGCAAATTTTAAACCAGATATTATTTTTCCCCAACCCTTAAATATGAGACAGATAACAAGAGACTATAATCAATATTTCGCTCAAACATCAAATCTATAGAATTGCGACCCAAAGTATGTAATCTAAACTATAAGAGTGTGTAAATTTATGGTGAACATGTTCTATGTTAATATTTTCTAATCCCAGATATTAAAGACTATGAAATGTCTTGTTCAACTTAAACTTTGAAGTACACAAGTGCAGTAAGTTGCAGTGCTATTTTCTGCTTTTACGTAATTTTTATATAAAATTACTTTTAATTCCCTTCATCATCTTACCGACTTCAGCATTGTTTGTTTGCCGCAATAATCCAGTGAAAAAAGTTAAGATTCATTTAAAAAAATTCTAAATTTTAAATTTTCAATGTTGGTTTTATTAAAAAAACAAAACAAAGTTGACATAAGACACAGGATAGTAAGAAAAACAATGTATGGAAACAAAAGGACTGTAAATATGTCAATATATGATGAAAATAATTAAAGTTTGCAATTTGCAGAAAAATTCAAAGAAGAAAAAATTACTTGACATTTATAATTTCAATGCTGACATTGCAGATAAACACATTCCACTCTTGTTTACATAAATTAAGCAAGATTTATACAAAGGTTTATATATATATTCCATCAATTGCAATAATTGAACTTAGGCTTTACAGAATGAAACACAAGCTAGGAGGTAAAATACTCACGATTTATTAAGACTGGTTTTTATATTTTAAACAAAGCTAGTTTTATAAAAGGATTTTAGCAAGAGTAAAATCTAACCCATCTAAGGACTTACTGTACTACAGCCTAATATGCGTAGTTTATACAGAAACAAAAATTTTCTTACAGCTGAATTGCATCTATAACAAGCAAATTATATATAGGATGTTACAGATAACTATAGGGCAGTATAACGGGAAGCCTACACGCTCGATTGCAGGGGCTGGCTCGGTCAATTGGCAGAATGGAGGGAGATGAAGGTGGCCTGTAGCAGCCAGCAGTTTCCACAGTCGGGGAGGGGGGGTGAACGTCAAAACTGTCATGTTTTTGATAAAATTACCCAATTATCATTTGATGTCGAGCCGGCCCCTGCAATCGAGCGGGTAGACTGCCCAGTAGTTATCTGCAACACCCTGTACATAAAGAAGAATGTTGGTGAATTTGTTTGTTTGTTGGTGTGGATGTTTGTTTGTTTCCTACACAAAACTACAGTAAAATCTAGATGATATTTTGCTCACTTGATCTGCAAAGCATCAGGAAGGCCACTGTCTACCTTAGATTTCGAAAAAATAATTATTATCGTCAATATATCGATATTCATGATGACAGCAGGGCATATTAATAACAGGTATCTCTTGACCAACAATGCGAGGCAATGTTTGTACAACAATGGTATCAACATGCACTGCACCAACACAATGCACGGACCTACAGAAATATCTCATGACCAACAATGCAAGGCAAATTTTGTGCTATATAAATAAGGTTCAATTGTGTAACAATGCAAAGAATTCTTGTTGTTTGGGGTTTTCTTAGAATTGATAGTTCTCATAACTTAACATTTTCTTGAATTTAAAAATGAGCGCAACTAGAGATGAAGGAGAGTTGCCAAACTAATGAGAATGAGTGGAAAGACTACAGAGAAAGCTTTCCATTCGCTCCGAGCAGTAGTGGTTTCATTAGCACACTGCTGCAATTGATCAAATGATGAGAATGTCAACAGAAGAAGGACGATTGTCAGATCACACGAAGTGATGAATGCCCAAGTTTTGCTTCCAGATGTTGAGAATAGAGTGCAATTCTAACATCAGATTACCGAGTAGTTAATAACCCTACACAGATTGTTCAGACTGGAGAGCAAACAGACAAACGATCATGTACATCCACCCAAGAAGAGTTATTTCATCGAAGTTATTGTTAATATATATTTCCACATGAACGCCGGGGAAATAATGTTGCCATGAAATCCAATGTGGAGATGATGCAACAATATTTTCAAAAAACGCAATGATAGAATGTTCTGTTACATTGGCAGTTACTAGATCACAAAAACGAATGTTCTGTTGCCTTGACAATAGAACACTTGTTTCCGAGAATTATTAAAAATGTGCAGAAAATTAGCCTTTTAAAAATTTTTATTTTTATTTTCATTAAGAATTTTTGCTAAATTAATTCTAAGCGATTTCATGTGTTTATTATTAAGTTATTTCAAAATTTAATTCTAAGAGCCACGCCGGGGTTATCACGTAGCTTATTAGGTAGCACAGCAGATCTAAACATTTCATAAAAATATATTTTGAATATATTCCGTGTGAATGTGAAAATTTTTGAAACTGAGATGATGATAATGCGATGATTGAACGTTCGTTTCCAAGAATTATTAATAATGAGCCTAAAATGACGGTGCAGTGATAGGACATAAATAAGGCAGCGTCTATTGAGGAGGAAAAGGAGTAACACGCGTCCCCCTTGAGCTCCCTATTTAAACTTGCAGACAACTGGCAAAAATTTATGTGCCTGGAAAGGAAAGAGAAAGAACGAGCATTAGTCAGAGAAACTGAAAAACTTATACGGGCATTGGAAACATCTGGACAATGGTAGTTTCGAATATAGCAAGAGGGTATAAGACCTTCTACGTCAAGGGCAATAAAAACTTGGGTCTAAAGTATCCAGTGATGTTCCCTGGTGGTGAAGATGGATATCATCATAATCTAAGGCAAGTCAACAAGAGGTAAATAAAGTCCCGGTATAACACCTAGAATTCCTGTCTGTCGGATTTTTTTTCGAATGGATAGCTCTGTGTTGTATTGATTGGGTTATTTAAACAAATTGGAGTTATAATTTATCTTCTTGAGAGTGTTCTGCTTATCTACAAGTTTAATTATCTCGGGTAACTCTCGGTTCTCTGCTAGTCTATATATAAAAACAGGATGTTTGTTTGTTGGTTTGTTTGTTTCTTATACAAATCTACAGTATTGATGAAATTTTGCACAGTAATCTTCAAAGCAAGAGCAAGGTTACCATCTACATCAGATTTTAAAAAATGGTAATTATCGATAATAAATATATAAATATGCAATATCTCACGACCAACACTGCAAGTCAGAATTTGTGCAACACGCATATTTGGTAACACAGCAGATTCACATTGTTGCAAAAATATAGTATGCCTGAACCAACAATATATATTTCATAATGACCAATATATATATCATGACTAACAATGCAAGGCAAAGTGTGCGCTTTATAAAAAAGATTTAATTTGAAACAATGCATAGAATTCTTGTTGTTCGGGCGTTTCTTACAATTAGAACTTAACTTTTTTTTTGAAAATATTTTAAAATGTGCACTAACTTGAGATAATGTTGAGTCAGCAAACTATTGAGAAACTAAGTAAGTTATGGAGTGATGAATTAGTTATTGAAGTTCTCAGGCGGCCCTCGACGATGGAAGCATATCAACAAATAAAATGGTGGCTGCTAGACTACAGAGTGATGATTGCCTACAACAACATATTATCAAGTATTACACAAACCCATTCGACTGTTGCGGATGCAGAATACGCAAACCACAGACAAACATGTATATCCACTGCCTCCAGTAAGAGATTTGTATCATCGAATTTTACCACTGCAAGGCGATTATACATCTAAAGTAAGATTACGTGATCAAGAAATTTTTTTGGCTAGCTCTCCCATGCTTTGAGTGGTCCATCCATTGGCAGCATTTAAAATTTTTTAAAAATTTCATTATGAATTTTTACTTTATTAATTCTAATCTTTTACATGTGTTCTGTTTACTATATATTCACTTTCAGAAGTTGTAAAATTAAACAAAAAAGATTCCGAGCAATGCCGGGGATCACCTAGCATATTTGGTAACACAGCAGATGCTAACATTTCTCAAAAAATCCCGGATACATTTTGACCACAATCTGCGTGAATGTTAATATTTTGGAAACAGAGGAGGTTAAGATCCGATGATTGAACCTTCGTTTCCAAGAATTATAACCATTGAGCATAAAATGATGATACAATGTCAGGGCATACATAAGAAGGTTAAAAAATTACACATGTCTCCCTTGAGCTGCCTAACAAACGTCCATACAACTGGCGAAAATTTGTGGGTTTGGAAAAGAAAAAAGAAATAACAAGTAGTGATCAGAGAAACTCTGCAGACAAAAAAGCAACAGCCATCCGAGCGCTGGAAACTTCTAAGTCAAGAGCGGAGGAGGGTAAAAGAGGTTTTATGTCAAGAGCAAGGGAAACTTCAAGGGATAGATGGGTCTATTGACGTTCCCCGTTGGTAAAGATGCATATCATTATAATATGAAGCTGGACAACAAGAGGTTAAATGGGCGATGTTGGGTTAATTAGCACTAACTTAAGATAATGGAGAATTAGCAGAAAGGCGACAGAGGAAACAGTCCCTTCTCGTGGTGCTGATTTGTTTAGGCAGGATGCTGCTGCTACTGAGCAAATGGTGAGCATGCAACAGAAAAAACGACGAATGGTAGAACTCACAAAGTGACGACTACCCACGTTTTGCTTCAAGACATCGACAGCAGAGTGCACTTGGATCAACAGATAACTACTCAGATATATACATCCACCACAGACAAACGAACATATACATCCACCATCACCCAAGAATGGAGCTCTTTCGTGGAAGCTATGTTGCTATAAATTTCAACATTAATGCAGGGAAATATTGTTGACATGAAACCTGCTGTAGTGAAGAGGCAATAATATTTTCAAAATCATGGAATGATAGAATATGCTGTTGCCTTGGAAATAGGACGTTAGTCTCCAAGAATTATTATCAAAGAGAAAGGAGTATAATGGCACGATGTAGACAAAGCAGTCTCTCTTGTGAAGACATGAGAACCACGTGCCTTTGTTGACGTCCCTAGCAAACTTTTAAGCGAATTGTGCGTTTGGAGACCTTGATCAGTGATGAATTTTCCAGACACGACAGCACCTTTCACGTTCTTTTTCATTGGGTTTGGTATAAAAGGCCGCTATCGGTCCCATGCGACAGTTTACAACATACTATATTGTACTCCTTAATAATCGTTTGAAAGATATAAGTTATGTTAATTCATGTGTAATGAAATGCCACCGAAGTAAAAACGAATATTGTTCAGAAAAGACAAAAAGTTATCCATTTGTCGAAAACATCTAAAAACAGGAAAGTCTACTGCAGGAATTTGCAGAATTACTGAAAACAAATTTTGAGTTATTATTTATCTTCTTGAGATTGTTCTGTTTACCTACAACTGTAATTATCCCGGGCAATGCCAGGTGCTTATACTAGTCTATATACAGGGTTGTGCATAACCTTTTGCTAAGGGTCTAGAAAATAAACAAAACTAAGTGGAATGTTCTGCGGTTGATAATCAAAAAGTACGTTTATTTCTGCTTTTATCACAACAATATTTAGTGTGGCCACCACCTGCTTCTCGAACAGCACGCATCCGTTTCGGGTAGGAGCGGAGGAGTGTCTCAAACAGAGCAGTATCGTACTCCATGTCCTTCAGCACAGATGTCAGGTGTCCCATTAGAAGGTCTCGAGAATACCGATTTTCACCACGTTCTTAAATCATTAAAGATTCCACTGCGTCTTTTAACACGGCTCCAAAATGTTCAGCAACGTTTAGGTCAGGGGATGCACCGGGCCATTCGTTTGATGAGAAGAAATCGATAGCACTTTCTGCCACTGTTATTAGCAATGATGTTTTTTCTTTCCTGTGATAATTTCTCGGGCCTACCCTCAGCAAATTCGGCATGGCAGTTATCATAACCTTTCTTCCAATTGTCCGTCACCCATCTATCCGATCGGTTTAACTTGTTCGCAACCCATTTGCGATTAATAAAAGACGTTATGACGCTTCGGCAGAGAGTAGTCCATTGCCTCTCGATATGCATTTGCACGAACTCTATCCATGAAACGCTGCTCTTCACTGTCATTTATTAAACCAGCCATATTTGTTTGATACCAATAGACGCACAATGAACTACTCTCTGCCGAAGCGTCATAAGAGTGTGCTACAACGCTGCGGTTTAAGTCGCAGCCCCCTAGCAAAAGGTTATGCACAAGCCCGTATATAAAGAACAGTGTTTGTATATTTGTTTGTGTGCATTTAATATATCTGCAATTTTATTCCGATCATAATAAAACTTCGCATACTTGATCTTCAAAGCAAGAAGAAAGTCACTGTCTACCTGAGATTTTGAAAAAACAATAATTTTCGATAATATTTAATTTAATGTCCAATGAAAAACCTTCATCGCAGGCACATTCAGCCCTAGTGCGATCTTTGCGGCACCTGGTCTGATCTGTTTTCCTTAGCTTCTGGAAACAATGGAAAATGGCCGAAGCTCGATGACTATGTATATCTATAGACCGTGGTCAATATCAATTGAGATTGAATGAAATTTCGTTATTGTTTAAAATTCTACCACATTTATGATTCTACCATGAATGAGAGTGTTAAAATTACCCTAATGCTACAGGCATTAAATAAAAATAACCTAACAAACTGTTTTCAGAACAAAAAACTTTTGGGAAAAACAAGCAAGTAAAACAGCATAAACCAACTAAAGCAAGATTTGTGAAGAAGTATTAACATAAGATAAGAAGGGAAGTGCAAGACCTGTCATCAGGAAATGTTACTCAAACTTGGTAGGCATGGGCTACTACAATCTCGCCAACTACAAGAACAGATGTTTTTATCCCACAGTTATTGGTAAATGTCAAACTTACTCAAACTTATAATTTATGAGGTGTGCCAATTGTTTCTTTACATACTACTTTTCTCACTCTGTTTCTAAAGTTCACAACTGTTGTAACCAGTAAATTTCATTTAATTATTTTTTCTCAACCTATTTGCCATTATCAATAAACCTCTGTTAGACTAATGCACGAAAACTTAGTGTAGTTTTCTCACATATTACTTTACGGCAGCACCTGAAAATTGGTATTCATACTATACTTTATGGTTGCAAACTGTATGTCAAATGTGGTCATTGTACGACATAGACAAAGTCTTGCACTTTTCTTGTAAGTTGAAAACTTTACAAGAGCTTAACAAATTGTTGTAAAATCATAAATATTATTATTTGTAAGTTATGGATTCCATTATTAAATAAAAAATAAATTTTATACTATGTTAAAGTTGTCATTTCGTATGTTAGCATTACTCAATTTACAATCGGAAATAATTTATTTTATTAAATTCCAGAATTTTAATTTTGAAAAAATGATCCTAATAAGCTGAACTCAACATCATATATCGCTCAAAGGAAAAATACGTCATATATTTCATAAATGGCGTGATTAGTGCTAATACATGACGTCATTGTTAGTTCTTATTTCAGCCACTGGATATCAATGATAAACGCTAATTGGCTAATCAACCAAATTGTTTTAATCTTGCAAGTATGAGAATTTGACCATTGTAGTGAGCTGGCCAGGTGGCCGAGAGGGCTAGGGTGTAGGCTTTCTAGTTCTCGAGTCCGCCTGGTCGTGGGTTCGAATCCCGCAGTGGGCATGGATGTTTGTGTTTGTCCCGGTTTGCATACAGATATAACTTGTGTTTAAGGCGCAAAATGACCTTAGATGTCGACGACAAATTTTTTAATAAACCAACCAACCATTGTAATGATCCCGCTACAGGTGTTTCATAGTGAACAGAATTTTTTTTACTCCTTCTCTCTCTACTGATGTAGTTTGCCTCCCTAGCTCCTCTGCTAACACTTTCACTCTGATTATCTAATCGTGGAGCGGATTTTATCGGAGAATGACGGACCTCTTCTCATATAATCGAATATTTTCCGGGTTGGCCCACGGTAAGCCCTTGATATATTTCCGAGCCGATGACGCCGTGGTCTGCGCAGTTGCTCAGGTTAACTTACGAAGTTTTGGATTGTTTGCCATAAACGACGTTCTTGCAACTTAGCCTGCACCAAGCGTTTAATTGTCGAGCCCAGGTTTCTCGTCGCGAACTTTCTAGTCATATGGTCAGCCTAGACTGAGTTGTGTGGATTCGTCTGCGCTCATGCATAAGCGCACCCTTTGGGTTCCGTCTCAACTGTTGGACAGTCACTTCTTTCTTTCGGATTTTTTTGCTCATACGAGCTCGACTTGAAATTTTTCCGGCTGTTGTTACTGTTTCTAATTTTTATATTATAAACTCATGTTAAGTTGTTCATTTTTGTTTTTTACATCCACAACCCTGTTCGGAGTGTTGAGATGCCCAACCAGTCTACCTTCCTTCCTTTTTCTCCTACCTGTTCCTTTTTTTATTGCCCAGTAGTTTAATCAGCTTCCCTTCCTTTTCCTAAACATTTTATATAAACTTAATCCTGGCATTGAATGTATTTAATGTTTTGTTTATTTTTTTTTACCTCATTCCCTCAGAAGATGTTTTCGCCTCTTTGCAAGCCTACTTTACGAGAAGCCTTTTTTTACTTCTAAAAACTCCAAACAAGCTTGCGATAACGTATCAAGGACTACTCAGCAGTTGCCACCTTCCAACACGTTGGGACTTCTCACGGTTCGCCCACCCACCATTCACGACTTTGGCGTTCACCTTCTGCTGTGTAGAGTTCCCTTATTTTCTGGTTATTTGTACCAAATATTTGTAAAAGCAATAAACTTTCAATTTTTGTTTGTAATCCTTTCAGTTATTCACATCTTAATCATTGACATTAATTTACTCTGTGGATTTGTGGGGAGAGATGGACCCCTAAAATTAATTATTGGGGGTGGAGTTTCCTTCTTGAGACTTTTGGGAGGTAATCAATTGTTATTAGTATTGCGGAAATTATATTTGTAAATGCTAGTAAAATCTTTTTTCTTCCCTTCTTGGGCTCAACGCAACTAACCCCCGGCTTGCCTGTCATTTAGCTTAAACTGTGCGGGCTTTAATAAAAAGCACGTAACACAATCTGTATTAATCTGTGATGCACGCTGTGCATTCACTGACTGTTCCGCATCAATTGGTGCGTTTTCGTGCACGCTGTTCCTTATTGATTTTTTTATCCAGGGAATTTTACGGAATCGTTTTGCTAGACACCCTATCATTCCTAAACTTTTTTATAATTTTAATTTTGTATGTGTTATCCTATTGCATAATCTTTCGTCGCCCTCTTATTACCTCCTATTTGTCCTCCTTCCTGGCCTATCCCAACACGTCTTCAAATTCCTCTTCTGCTTTTTCAGCCAATACCGTCTTACTGTTCCCTATGCCAACTATATATAAAGGCGTCCTTTAGTACTTTTTTCTCAGGGTGAGTAATAACGCCCTTATGTATCTCCCAAAGAACTTTATTGACTTTCTCACCAATATCATTAGCGACTGCTGGAAATTTTCTTATTTCCCTGTGGCTTGGAAGAAATCTATTGTGTTGAGTATCCCCAAGCAGGGGAAAAATCCTGCAATTCCGGCGAGTTACCGACCTATTAGCCTGCTACCCACGATGTCAGAGGTGTTGGAGAGAACGATCCTCGTCAGATTCAAAGATCACTGTCTAGCAAATGACCTTTTTTGGGAAGAGCAGTTTGGCTTTCGTGCTGCCCACTCTTGTCGGATGCAGATATGGAGGCTCGTTGAAGACCTGAGCACCCCCTGAACCTATCCAGGTACTGTGGGATGGTATTTCTCTATGTCAGTAAAGCTTTTGACCAAGTGTGGCATGAGGGCCTTGTCTACAAAATGATCAGAGACGGGTTCCCTGCCGATTTGATTTTGATGGTGAAGTCCTTTCTTGACGGCAGATCCTATCAAGCCAAAGTTGGAGAAGATCTTTCCACACCCCGTGTTGTAAAGTCCGGTGTCCCTCAGGGTTCTGTCCTCGGGCCTGTGCTTTTTAATTACTTTGTACATGATTTCCCGAAACCCGACAATTGTAATCTGTATTTTTATGCGGATGACACTGCCATTATGACATGGGCACACCAGCTGGCTCACGTTATCACTCGGCTGCAGTGCGCCTTGAAGCAGTTCGAAGACTGGTTTAACTGCTGGAAGTTGAACCTTAACGTCGGAAAGTGCAAGGCTTTGTACCTCAATAGGAAGCTCAAGCATCCCCCAGATTCTCTTGTTCTGTTCAATAAGAAACTGGACTGGGTGGACAACTACAAGTATCTGGGAGTTATCATTGACTCAAGACTCTCATGGAATCCTGCATATGTCCTATGCTCTGAAAAAAGCGAAGAGGGCTAAGTACAGTAACATAGCTCTCATGGGTCGCAACAGCGCCCTAGGCATTGACAACAAGCTACTTCTGTACAAATAGATTATCCGGACCACACTCCTCTATGGCATGCCTGCGTGGGCGACTATCTGTAAAACCAGATGGAGTGAACTACAGTCATTCCAGAATGTTACCCTGAGGACCATTGCCCAGCTGGACAGAAGGACGGTGAAAAACCAATCCATCCACTTGGATTTGAACATGGCCCATATCGGAAAGTTTATACAGGATCTCCTTTTGATTATGATACAGAAGATGAAGACTCACGACAATAAGCTTGTGAAAGGGATACTGAAGAACTCAATGAATATGAACTGGCATACGAAGTATCGTAAACCGAGGCACGTTCTTGCCATCAATTTTGAAGATATTAGCAACGTCTCTTTCCCAGACTACTGGAAGATGTGATAATCTTATTTCTCCATGTATTTTTTTTTATTTCGTTTGTTTTTTGTTTCTGACAATCGTCAATCTTATTTTCTTTTTTGTATAATATGGAAGACCGCTTGGGTTGGTTAGGCTTCTTGACTACCTCAGTGCATTTCATTTGGAGTTTATTCTGGTTGGATAAGCTTTGTGAAAGCGCTGCTTTCGTCCCATCCTAACAAATGTACACTTCACTGTTCGATTGTCGATTGTCGACTTTTTTCTCTGACAGTTCGTGAGGAGTTCATACACTTGACACAGAGACACGGACTACTCACCAGAGAGGACTACTCAACATCATCCTACTCATAGATGGTATCCTACTCTTAGGTGGTATAGATTGGAGATGGAACGTTAATTGAAGGCGCATTCTCTTAAGGTCAGCGGTTTTTCATATCCTATTCTTTAAGGCTGTTTTTTCTACAGATCTTATTCTGGAAAAGCCCTTTTATGGGCTAGCAGTCTGACTATTCTTTACTTATTATTTTAAATTCTATCATAATGCCAGACATAGGCAAAGCGTTAAGTGGCATTGCAAGCCAAAAAACAAGTGATGGTAAATATACGTATGGCGAGATATATAAAGATGCCTGTAAAGATTACAGATTCGAAGCTTTTGATGCTATTATTAAGGATAAGCTAGAGGTTATGCGCCAAGAAATGTGCACTAAATATGATAATTTACAAGGAAAAGTCCAGTCACTAAAAGGGAACATAACTGAAATCCACGATAAAATTGCTAATATGAATGCTGAAATATCTGCAGCACGTAATGAAGCCAACAAGAACTTTAATAAGTTGGAGCAGTTCCTCTAAGATCAATTCTCTGCTCTGTCAATGAAAGGTAATCAGCCTACTGGTATAACTTCTGACTATCTAAGAGACTCTTGTGAATCCTCAGCCTATGGAATTATCCCCTCCGGCTTAGGGAGTAATGATAACGATGGCAAAGACCCGATTAGTACAAATCGCAAACGGCTATACAATGAAACGGATAAATGGATACCTGCAAAATATAAAAAGACTAAAAAAGGGTTGAAAATTGACAACATTAGGGATGTTGTTGATATAAAGCAACAATCAGCCAATCAAGCAAATCCTGGGCGAGATTCAAAAGCATGTGGCGATTAACCAAATTACTGTACACACAGGCAGAGCAGAGACGATCAAAATAAGGTGTCATGATGAGGAAACGCATAGTAAATTGGTGTCTGGCATTAAGGCTGATAACGTGCTAAAGATTCAGCATCATCAACTTAAATCGGAAAAACTCCTCAAATACGTTATACGAAACATAGACGTGACCTATGACCTTAACAATTTTAAGGAAGACCTGAAAAAGGCTAACTACTTTCCTGAGAAAGTGATTAGGCTTAAAAAAAGCCAAAGGATCAATAGATATGCCCATGATCCCGCAATAACTGGTTCTGTTATCAAACACTGAACACAATAAGACACTTAAAAGTGTGACCCGCATAGAGCCCTTAGCTGTCAGTGTTGAAATGTTTCGAGGTAATAAGAAACCTTTACAATGTTATAATTGTTTGCGATTTGGCCATGTATCTATGGGTTGTACGGAATCCCCCCATTGTAACAAATACGCTAAAGATCATCAGTCAAAAGACTGCCCAAATGTAAAAGGACAAGATCCCCCAAAATGTATTCGATGTAATGGACAACACACCTCCAGTTACACAAAATGTCCTAAATATCCGCAAGTCAGGAGAGTGCAAAGTGCTAAAGTATCCCCGGAGATTTCCTATGCCTCAATGGTCTCCAAACAAGATAAGAGCATTAACGTGAATGATTTTCAAGTAATGTATAAACAAATTGGCAGTGTATACAATTTGTTAAACGAACTGGGCAAGAAAATGCCACTGATGAGTGGAATACTTACGAATAAACACTGACAGTATGGCTGATCGATGCTATTCTATTACAAATCGAGGTAAACTTCGTTGCGTAATATGGAACGCCAGGGGTGTCCCCCGGAGGCGTATTGAGTTTTACAACTTCCTAACCCAATGCGATATAGACATAGCATTTCTATGTGAGACGCACTTAAGGCCAGACCGCAACTTCAGGCTGCCTGGTTACTGTGTGTATCGTAAAGACAGAACTCTTCCCACTACAGTAAAGTCCCCGTCAGGTGGGTCAGCAATTATTATTAAGAACGGCATTCATCATCGGGAGGAACCAACCCGAGACTATATGGGAATGGAAGCTGCCTCTGCTATCATTACTGATGCCACACTGGGAGAGGTGAAACTAGTGGCTCTATATAATGCGCCCAAGCATAAATTCGATGCCAATGAGCTTGACGAGCTGTTTTCCAGGAATATTCCCGTTATTATGGCGGGAGACCTGAACGCTAAACACTCGCACTGGAATTCAAGATGCCATAACCAAAACGGTGTCCTTTTGTATGGCTACGTGCAAAGGCAATCTGATATTATTGCAGTAGGCCTTGTGGATGATACATATCATTGTGATCATTCTCCTTCAAGCGATGTACTTGATATTGTGTTGTTGAAGGGCTTCTACAAATCATTCAGTATCTATACTGTCAACGATCTATCCTCAGACCATAAACCAGTTGCACAAAATTTTGACAACGTAAACATTGACCTCAAAGAAGAACTGAGGCTCAAACAAGAATGGAAGTTTTTAGAGAAATTCTCAAAAACGATGACGACTCACTAAATAATATACATAGTACGAGCGACATAGATACCAATGTGAAAAGGCTTACTAAACGTATAAATGCAGCTATTGACTCTAGTGCTTCACCATTAGAGTCGAAGCGAGCAGATCACCTTGATCTCACCCCAGAAATCAAACAATTAATTGAACAAAGGAATAAGGTTAGAAGGCAGTGGTACCGAACTCGTGATTCTTGGCTTAAGACCAAGTATAATAGGCTCACTAGAAGAGTTCACGAGGAGGTAAAAGCACTTCGTAATGACAGGTGGAGCGATAAAGTTAAGAGTCTGTCGACCCATGATAACTCTATTTGGTGCATGGTTTGAGCCTTGCAAAACAATAAAGCCATTAATATCCCACCCCTGTTAGCCCAAAATGGCAAATTCATCACGAATGATGATGATAAAGCGCAGCTTATTGCAAGTTCACTTTCAGAACAGTTTGTCACGCCTACTGATGGTCGGCAAATAGGACTTGATATGTCTGAGAAAGTAAAATCCTGCATAACTGGCTTCTATAATATTCACGGCAATGAATTCCCAAAACATAGCATTGATGTAAATGAAGTCCAAAGCATCATTAAAAATTTAAAAACGAAAAAAGCTCCAGGTAAAGACTCTATTAAGAACAGTGCTTTGAAAAATTTACCTCAAAATACAATTCAAGATATTGCAAAAGTGATTAACGACTGCTGGAAGAACACTTACTTCCCGGATGCTTGGAAGCAATCAGTTGTCTTAAGCATTCCTAAGCCAGGACAAAATCCTGCAAATCCTGATAGCTACAGGCCCATTAGCTTGTTACCATCAATCTCCAAAATCCTGGAAAAAACAATTCTCAAGAGATTCATTGAGTACTGTGATGCCAACGATCTCATCCGCGATGAACAATTTGGCTTTCGCTCAAACCATTCCTGCCAACTCCAAACATGGAGGCTCGCAGCGGATATCAATGAGCCCCTTAATCTCTCTATGTATTGTGGGGTCGTTTTCCTCGATGTACATAAAGCCTTCGACCAAGTCTGGCACGATGGTCTTATTTTTAAAATGATTATGGATGGATTTCCTCAAGATATAATTACTCTGATACACTCGTTTCTCTCCAACCGGTTCTTTCAGGCCAGAGTTGGAGATAGTCTATCTCCTATATATGAAGTAAAAGCTGGTGTCCCACAGGGTTCAGTCCTGGGGCCAGTATTATTCAATTACTTTATGCGAGACTTCCAAGTCCTTCCAAATGTAAGCTCTTTTTTTACGCAGATGACGCTGCTATACTGACCTGTGCTCGTCAACCAGCTGTAGTAGTCTCGCGGCTACAGAAGGCTCTAAAGGAGCGTGAAAGCTGGTTTAGCAAGTGGAGGCTAAAATTGAATGTAGACAAATGCAAGGCGATGTTTGTCTCCAAGAAGAGAAAGAGATCATTAGATTCTCTAACACTATATGGCAAAAAACTGGACTGGGTTGAAACTTATAAATATCTTGGTGTTGACATTGACTCTAAACTTACCTGGACTCCCCACGCAACTTATGCGTTGAATAAGGCCAGGAGAGCCAAGTTTAGCTTGATTGCTCTGCTGGGCCGGAATAGTGCTCTAAGCATTTATAATAAACTCCTACTCAATAAGGTCATTGTTTGGACCATCTTGACGTATTGTATGCCTGTCTGGGCCACAATATGTAAGACTAGGTGGAAAGAACTGCAAACGTTCCAAAACGTTACCCTTAGGACTATTGCTCAAAAAGATCGGAGAATTGTTCGCAATCCCTCCATTTATAATGACTTCAACATGACTCATATTGGCAAATACGTTCAAGGGCTCATGGAATCCATGCTGCCCAATATAGAAAATCATAGCAACGAGCTAGTCTCGAGCATTTTAAATCATCCTATACATAGAAAGAGATATCGTGATCCAAGGCATATACTTGATATTAATTTTCAAGACATTGATATTGTCATATTTCCAGATTACTGGACTTCATAGGTCGTGTTTTATCTAATACTAGTGGTCTGCTTCTAGTCTAGACAGTCGTCAATCAAATTTTCCTCCACCAAGAGGAGGCAATTTTCTTTCATACTTTGGATGACCATTGTGGGTACATCAGGCTTCTTTTCTAGTTCAGTGTATTTCCCTTGGAATATGATTATGAAGGGTGAGATTATGGAAGCAATGCTTCAAGTTCCACACGAATACCGATACACTACACTGTTCGATTGTCGATTGTCGAGTACTTTTTTCATAACTTCAGGATAATTCTCTAATATTCTAATTGCCTTTAGAGAATTATCCTTTTTGCTTTGATAAAGGATAGTCTCTATCCGAAACGTCAGCTTTTTATTTGATTTTATAGTTTTATTTTGATTTTACTTATTATTTATTAATTATTTTGTTATTTGTTAATTATTATTTTATTTTTCATTTTTATTTATTAACTATTATTTATTGTATTCCAGGGTTTTTGTGTCTCGTCCTTTTCTCTTATAAATATCCGTTCATTATTTCCTGTTAACAAATTTACGTGCAGTTGTTATTCGGTAGCTCGGCCGAGGCCTAGTGCTCGCATTTAATCGGCGATCAAGATAATCCAAGATAAAAAAATCTTTGTGTCTTCCAGTCCTGGGTATATGAAATACATTTGTTTGTGTTCCGTTGATATTTACACTATAGGTTTCACTGATTCATTTTTGCCTAACTAAAGTTTTTCATTAACAAATTTTCCGTAGTCACTATCATGCAACTAGGGCAAGACGTAGTCATTAAAATTGGTGTTTGTGCTAATCGAAGCTAAAGAACCTTCGTATCTGCCAGCCCTGGGTATTTGTATATGAAATACTTTTGCTTGTGTTTATTTGGAGTTTATCCATTAGTTTCACCAATTTTTTTGCCTAATGTATGCCTTTCCTAACATTGGCCGCGTTAGACGTCATCAAAGTTGGCAGCCTTTATAACAGATATTCGCACTAAACTAGGCTAAAATATCTTTGTGACCTCCAGACATGATACATGGAATGTGTTTCATAGGAGTTTACTCAGTAGTTTCACAGGTTTTTCGCCGAAGTAATGTCTTCCTTTTGGCAAATTTGTGTGCAATGGTTATCACGTTAGCTCAAGCCTAACTTTGGCCAAGTTGGATGTCATCAAAGTCAGCACCCGTTATGATCGATGTTCTGTCACAACTTTTAATTAATTAACTTTTAATTACGTCTAATAGCAGAGTAGCTAAGTTGTATGACAGGAAAGAGGACGGGAGACAATCAAGATGATTCAAAATAAATTTTATTCGTCACAATCTTGCGAGAATAAAGTTGGAAATCAATTTCCAGTAACAAAATTTATTGTAATTAATTTTCCTTTAGAATATTAATTTATGATTTGAGTTCTATCAAAGATTGATTCCAACAAAAAAAACTTTCAGTGAGATAAAATTCAACTGGTTACGTTACATAAAGCTGTTAAAGCAATGCGGTAATGTTGCTTTGATCGGCATTGATTTGTTAAGACATTTATCACACAGTGTAACAAGGCGTGTAATTTCTTTATGAAAGAAATCTTTCGTTTGCGTGTGGAACCATTCCAAAACCTCTTCCTTCACTTCGTCTGACTGAAACCTGCGGGCTTTCAGGTGTTTCTTGAGATCCCCAAACACGTGAAAATCACATGGGGATAAGTCAGGGCTGTAAGGAGGATGCTGCGTTGCTTCCCAGTTGAAATTTTTGAGGAGATCTACTGTTGCTTTCGAGGTGTGAGGACGCACATTGTCGTGGAGAAGAAGCAAAAGTCCAGGAACGCTTGCAGTGCCTTCAATGTTTCCCTATATCATGCTGCGTTAACTGTGGGGCCTTTTTCACGAAAGGCTAAAGAATATTTTATTGTTTTATAAAATAATTTTTTTTTCCAGAATTAAAGTTTATTGTAATTTCAAAGTTCTTGAAATTTGTTGTAATTAAAGTTTTTGCAGTGGAAGACTTTTTAAATAAAGTTCTTAAAAATTGAATAAATAATAGCGCAGGAACTGGCTACACTGTAAACAGTTCCGGTGGGTAGTTATCATAAAAGTCTATTTCGGTGACGTAATTCGGTGTGACGTAAACAGGTGAGTCGAGCTGAGGTAATGGGGGATAGGTAACTTGGCGTCTCCAGTTAGCAAGCCTTTGTCTTGGCAAGACGAGCAAGGGCGGAATCCTTGATGTCGTTAGATCCGAGTATCGCTATAATGGAAGCTCACTGACATTGTAGAGCAGAAGCGCAATCGAGGAATATGATCTCTGATGCGCGCTGGAATCTGTGGTGGATCTGTCAGATGACTCGTTGAAGATCTCACTCCAACAAAATTGTAGAAGCTTAATTATATATGAGCATGACGATGCTAATGCTCTGACGAAAACAACGAAACACGATGACTCGTTGACACTGAAGCCAATGAAGCTGGCTTTCACTATAGCACTTGGGATTCATGTAATACGGAAACACACTTATCGATCATTCTGCTTATAGCACTATCGCTGACAAATGTTGAGATGCACTTAGAAAACCATAGGCACACATGAAGAATTTTATCTTAAGCATCGACTTATCATAAACAACATTACACGTGAGACACACATCACTATAAACCCTAAAGAATACAACTTTAGCACACAGCTATATCACACTAACGGCCACTCTGTCGTTTGCTAACGATTTGCCGCTTTATCCCGTAATCTATAAGCAGGAATTTTGTTATTCTCATTCACATTCATGAATACGAGTAGGAATACCCCTTTACGAACGTAGTTACTCACTTCGTAATTGCACACAAGAAAAATTTCACAGAGCTTAACTAGACGAGACGAACGAATTACGAGTCGACGGTTCGTTGTCGTAATACTCCGTAACTCTGCCTCGTACAGCGTCCGCTGCTTAAATATACAAATATCGAACAGTGTCCGTTCGTACACACACAAAGCCTCCTTCCCTTGTAAAGAATACGGGAAGACTCCAATTGCACTTTCTCCCCTCTGCTAATTAACTGCGTCAGGCGTAAATAAAAGTTTATTCAGCTCGTTTTCCAAGGAGGTAGTTTTGAATACAACTACGGATAGCCATTCGGTGGAAACAGAAGTATTTACTTCTTTTAAAAAATATGCAAAAGTTGGCCTACCATAATTGCAAACAAGTCCCTGACGAAACGTAATGAAATCGGCGGGCGCTGGACTCCTTCCATTCCTCACTGCCTTGTCATTGCAGGTGACAGGTAGTTCAGCCGCCTGTTTTACGCTGTCGTCTGAAGACCGCTCCTGGTTAAATTCCTAGAGAAGAATTTCTATGACCCGTGCGAGTCTATTATTCCATTCCTCGTCCACCGCCTTTCGTCCGGGAGCTGCCTGGTATTGTCGGAGATGCTGTCGTGTAGCTCGGTCGCATCCCTCGCCGACCTTTGTCTCCGTTTCCCCGTCGACTCCGCTGAGAAACACTTCTTTGCGGCGTTTACGTTCTCATTAACTCGGTTAGGGTGGCTAGCAAACCGACCTTTATTCTTTGACATAAAATCGGCTCGGTCGCGTCGTACGTCCTTACTTCTCCGTTGCCATATTTCTTCTCCTCGAGCTTTTCTCACGTCGTCACGAGAACTTTTTGGGATGACGTAATCTATCATGTCCCCGGTGTCATCCACGTCACTCACGCTTTCTTCTTGCTCTCCTCGCTTGCTGCGAAAATACACGTGACACTTGGACGAAGCGATCACACGCAGAACATCGAAGCGCGAGCTATCGTTCTTTATCGTGATGCAACACTTGCAATCCATTGTTCAGTTTGCACGTGCGGTTTCGCAATTGTTGAAAACAAAAACTTACGATCCTACACGTCATGGAAATTTTTTTCCCGACGCAAATTTTCGTTTTTTTTTGTACGACCCTTATACAAGGCTTGATAATGAATTAACAGTTCTTGTCAATCCTCTGCGTTTTCTACATCTTTTTGTACACAGGTGAGTTGAAAATGTTTAAAAAGGTCGTGTTTAGCTTGAATATTTACAAAATGAGTTCTGAAGACACATTTTTAAATAATGACATTGTTCCTCACAGCTCCCAAAAAGCATTCATTACGTTATAGCAGAAAGGTTATGATGACAAACAGGTCATCATATGCACAGTAGACAGGCAAGAAAAGGTATTTTACCTGGGTGGTAAAACTCCCTTGCCCACAGTCTCACTAATTAGGTCTCGTTAAGCTACAAACATATGAGTGGCACCCAACACTAGTGTATGGATATTAAGAAAAGCGTTAAAAATCACGACAGCCATATATTTTACGGAACATTTTACAATGAACTCAATTAAAAGGTACCTTTAACTGTTAAGAAACAAATTACTGAATCTTGTAAGGTCTTCACCTTCAGAACAAACTATTCTCAAAGTAGCCATCTCATGCTGTCTTCGAACTGACGTCAGTTTCATATTTTCAAATGCAGATGCAATTGTTCACACATACAGACGTAGTGAAGATTCGAAATGTGATATAGAAAATCCGTCCCTAATTATTTAATGCTTTTACTCTAAACTCGTCAATGAAAATCAAATTAATCTAACTTTTGTACTCTAAATGGTCACAGACAATTCAAATCTGTTGGAGGTAGGTAGTACCACATGCAAAATCAATCACGCAACCAAACACCAAACAACCAAATTCAGCTAACAATACTTTAGTAAACAACTCAATGAACTTGAACTAATCACATCTTTCTCCTAGAATTTTGACATTTCTAAAGCGTTGTTCGAATGAATAACAGGCAAGGTATTTAAATTGATCTCAATTGACCCCTAGATCTCGTAATTGTAACACAAAAACTGTATTACTCAAATATTTTAAATTTATTTGATTCGTCTTCAGTATTCACATTCGAGTTGACTATAAGTAGCTAAATTAAATGGGCGACCTGTTAAATAAATTGTGAAATTTTGCATTTAAAACAACAAAATGAAAGGTTTGAAGTTCCTATCACAAAGAATACATCGATGCGATTATCTTAACAGATTCAGAAACTCAAACTGTGCTAAACTGATTTCAAACCAAACTCTTTATGAGTGTAAACCAGTCTAGCATTTTATTTTGAAATTCAATAAAAATGAATTCAAGAAATGTGTTATTGTAATACTATAGTTTAAACATTGAGTTTTGTGTTTAGGTTTGTAAAACCATGTATTAGCTAAATATACACAGTCCCGAATCTGGTGTTTTGGTCTGATACAGAACGTGAATATTTAAAGTGGATATCGTGGCAGTTCAAGTATTCAATCTGTAAACTTGAAAAATGGACAGTTTTTGACACAAGAGAAACTCTTGGTCGACAGTTTTTGCTCTGACAAAATTTCTCTGGAGATGGTTTGCACCGTTGTGGAATTTCTCCCGCAATGGCTTTAATGACAACGGAGTTTCTCCTAGGACGGTTTTTGCGATTGAGGAAGTTCTCTAGGGACGGATTTCTTCCTCTCGGAATTTCTTTTGATTAGTTTTCATGTCAACAGAATTTATCTTGGCATGTTTTTGCAAAGCCAGAATTTCTCTGGGAATTGTCTTTTTGACGCGGAATGTCTTCGGGGATAGTTTCCATCATTGCAGAAACTATCAACGAAGAGTTTTTTATTAGAATGGGATTTATCAGTAGACATTTTTATCTTATGAGAAACTTCACAATGATAAATTTTGCTCCTCTAATTAATGCATTACAACTATTTTCACTCATAGTAAAAATCCACAATACAATAAAGTAAACATGTTTAATTTCAGAGGTAAAAAACAATTTTATAAAGGTGCAAAAAAATCAATAATAATAATGTAACAACATCACTGGGAAACCCAGACCAGATATAACAGAAGAGTTACCCAATGTTGTCCCCCAACAGGGTGAACGCCCAAAATGAGGTTAATGGAACAATAAATACATAAAGCATACATAAAATAAGTGGTAGTAAAATCATAAAAAATAGAAAAAAAACAAAAAACAAAAGAAAAAAAATACCAAAAAAATGAACATAAAATTAATATAATTTATCGATTTACATACAATGTAAGAACTTAGATGTCAATAAAAATTAATAAAACAACAGGCCAACTGAACAGTGATAGTAACTTTGAAATGTAGATACATTTTTAAGAAGTTCCATTCGACTAGTATCACTTAGTTTAGAGACGACTTCTAGAGTGATATGGATACTGAAGTGTTTATTGCCGATGCATTTTCGTTTTACACCATCTTCAACGGGCATTAACAAAAGTAACAAATGTGAAATACAAATTCATCAGTATATTTAGGTAAAAAACAGTGGACCACCAATCAGGGAAAAGGACCACTGATTGATTGTTTACAATTCTGCAACTGGAGGACATCATAAAAAACAAAAACTTAAAGACGAAGTTGTAATCAATAGGCGGACCTAATAGAAGTATCGATTTCCAGTATGACAGGTCAGTAAAATCAATTATGACATCTATGATAGTATCTCTAATGAAAGAAACCTGATTGTTAGTAATTTGTCAATGTTGAGTCTTAGATGTTTCTTTATCTCGATTTCCTCTTGTATAGCAATTCTTTCAGGGTTCTCTCCAATCCATATAGTTGTCATTCAGTCTTCAATTAGGAGCATCTTGTGTTTGTTAGTGACTAGATATTCACCATAGACTTCTTATCCTAGTTTAACTAGGATCTTCTATGGTCATTGTATCTGACAGTAAATGACCATTTGGTGGATCCGATATAATAGGCTTTGCAGTCCGGGCATTCGAGCTTATACACTCCACATAGTTTATAAACTTTATCTTCTTGGTTCTTCTTCTTGGAGTTCAGGATAATATATACTATTTTTCGTGTTTCCATAGGCCACCCCCAGGCCATGCTGATGTAAAAAATTGGTGATTTTCTCTGGGATTATTGTAAGTGGATGTAGCAAAATCCATGTTGGTTTTGTTGACTTCCTTTCTCTGTTGTTTCAAGCTGATCTTGACAATTTTCAGGATGGAATAAGTCATGTGTTTGGGGAATCCACTAATTCTAGAGTAGTGGCGATTTCTTCTTTCCTAGCTTTTTGGGTAATATGGAATTTCAGAGCCCGATGGAAGTTCTATTTGATGGCAGCAGTCTTATGTTGCATACGGTGATTCGAGTGGAAGGGGATAATGTTCGCCGTGGTAGATTATTATTTACGTATTTCGAAATCAAATCTCATCATTTGGTGATTCTTACTGATGCAGAGGTTCAAGAAGTTGATTCATGGTGTGTGTGATGGAATTATTGAAAAAAATATCCATGTCCGTGCATACACTATTGTCATAAACTATGACGGTGTCATCCATATTTATTTGGTACATGACTATTTTTCTGCTAGGATTAAATTTTGTATTTGGTGGTCTTGAAAGTGCTGGAGAAATAGCTCGGAAAGTATGGTGTTGATAGGGACTCCCGTCATTACGGCCATTAAAAAAGTAACAAATGTGAAATACAAAATCTTCAGTAAATATAGGGGAAAAACAGTGATAGGACCACCAATCAGGGAAAAAGACCACTGATTGATGGTTTACAATTCTGCAATTGGAGGACATCATAAAAAACAAAAACTTAAAGACGAAGTTGTGATCAATAGGCACACCTAATAGAGGTATCTAATTCCAGTCTGTCTTCTCAGTAAAGTCAATTATAAAATCTATGATAGTATCCCTATCAAAAGAAACTTGATTATTTAGTAATTTGTCCTTTTTGAGTCTTAGATGTTTCCTTATCTCGATTTCCTCTTGTAAGGCAATAGTTTTCATACAGTCTTCAATTGAGAGTATCCTGTGACTGTTAGTGACCAGATGTTCAGCATAGACATACCTTTTATTCTTGTTTAACCAGGATCTTCTATGTTCATAGTATCTGACAGAAATGATCCTTTGTGGGTCCGATTTAATAGGCTTTGCAGTCCGGGCACTCGAGCTTATACACCCCACATAGATTATAATGTTCTCTTATTGGATCTTCTTCTTGGGGTTAAGGAAGAATTTACTATTATTCGTGGTTCTATAGGCCACTCCCAGGCCAAGCCCATGAAAAACGTTGGTGATTTTTCTGATGCTGGGATTAATGTAAGTGAAAGTAGCAAAATCCTTGTTGGTTTTATTGACTTCCTTCTCTGTTGTTTCGAGCACTTCTTGACACTTTTCAGGATGGAATAAGTTATGTGTTTGGGGAATCCGTTGAGTCTAGCTAATTCAAAAGTAGTGGTGATTTCTTCTTTCCCAGCTTATTTGGTTATAGGGAATGTCAGAATCCGAAGGAAGTTCTGTCTGATGGCAGCAGTCTTATGTTGCATAGAGTGATTCGAGTGGAAGGGGATAATGTTCGCCGTGGAAGATTTTTTCTATGTATTTCGAAATCAAATCTCATCGTTTGGTGATTCTTACTGATGCAGAGGTACAGAAAGTGATTTTTCCTATGTCGTCTTCCTTCTCCATGGTATAGGGATGGAATTCTTGAACTGGTTAGAAGTCGATAAAATCTGCTTGTCCATGCAAACACTATTGTCGTAAACGATGAAGGTGTCATCAACATATCTTTGGTACTTGACTATTTTTCTGCTTGAATTAAATTTTGTGTTTGGTGGTTTCCATGTGCTGCAGAAAGAAATCAGAAAGTATGGCGTTGATGGGAGATCCGATAATTACGCCTTCAGGGACTTCAAAATATACTGCATTAAAGCTAAAATAGTTTTGCGGTTGTAGCAAGTTTAGTAGACTCGGTGTGTCTATTTTTTTCAGTCTGGTCGGAAATCATCTCTAACTTTTTATCAATTATGGAAACGGTTTTATTGAACCAGATATTGGTGTACAGGTTTACTATATCCAGTAATATTAGTTTCATATGATCATTTAGAACAAAGTTTTTTAGATTATTGATCATATCTAAGGAATTCATCGGTGTAAAGTTATTTTCTAGTGGACATTTGTTTTTAAGGTATTCAGCAATTTGCCTGGCAATATGGAAAACTGGTGCATTACGGCAGTTAACAACTGGGCTGAATGGGAATCCTGCCTTATCAATCTTAATTAGTGTCCTTAGTTTAGGCAGCTGAGGATTATTGGATTTCATTTTCATGGCGATTTGATTTATAGCATTCAGAGGTAACCTTATTTAAGTATTTTTTTAACTGTGGCCTGAGGTACATTTTGGAAAATCAAATCCTGCCAGCACATGGTATTGTTGACGGTTTTAATGGCACAGTTGGCGTATTTTGTCATAGGGTCTTTATCAAGTAGTTGGAAACCATTGCTCTCACTTTTGCAATGTAGTCCTGTTCATAGATTATAACTGTGGCCTTCCCTTTATCGGCACTGATCAAACACGCAATGTTATCTTCAAGTTTAGCCCTTATCCGTTTGGCGATTTTAAGTGTATTGATGTCTTTTCTATTAAATTTGAAATGGGTCGATCGCATAAATTCGTGTGTGGCCATGATTCTGGCCTTCTGTTTGCTCTCGACAGGGACTTTGAAGATGGCACGTTCTACGTCTAGGGCATTATTAATTATTGATTCTTGATTAGTGTTCTTCTTAATATTAAACTTAAGATCATTGTTAAGCATATTATTTTCTTCTTCATCAAACATTATCTTGGTTAGATTGATAACCTTCTTTTGAAAATGGAATGGACTATCCTTGGAAGTATGGAGGTTTACAAGCTTGTCAGGCATTCTTCAGAATTTTTCTTTTTTCAGATATCGTGTTGCTTCCTTGATAGTATCTTGGATTTTCTGGAAGACCATAAGCATGATCAATTGGGCTAGTTGCAGATGGATCTTTATTATTACCTTATGAAACCTGTCTTTCTTGTGGTGTAATAATGGAATTTCTTCTTTTATTCTTTTCTGTTTGGCGAAACTCTTCGTCCGTTTGGCAGCAGGTGATCTATCCTTGGTTTTAAAAATGGTGTAATTCACTCTATCTCCTACAGGCATCTCCTGTTGTATCATAAGTTCACGATGGTCATATATAATTTCACATACTTAAAGTAAAATAGTTGGATAAGATTCAAAAGTTCCATTGGCCTAGTAGAGTTCTCACACTGTAAGGTGAAATGAGAGAGTTCACTTTATCACGCTCAATAGGTAGGGACATTATAGAAATAATATACTTTATATCCTGGAGGAGGCCGTGGCCTAGTGGGCTTCCAGAGGGAGGCTGTTGCCTGGTGGGCTTCCACTGACCACACAAGTTCTGTGAAGTAAGCAACACCAGTCACGGCAAGTCACTGGATGGGCGACCATCAGTGAGACACGATTCTTCATTCCCCCCCCCCCTGCCATCTGCTGCGATCATTATACAGCAGTCATCAATCCAGGACCAACCAAAGACCAAACACGTCGGCCTCTGGACATAGAGGCCCTGGATGGACGTATTGGATCCAATTGTAATAAAGAAATAAAAAATAAATAAAATAAATCCTCATGTGCGATCTGTGAGCTGCATTTTTTTTACTCAAGCCTGCTCGCAACTGCTTGTTGCAGCCTATTGTTCAAGTGCCAGGGTTTAATAAAATTACAGAATTAAAAAAAATCCCTACCCACCCCTGCCTATTGAATACGCTAAAGTGAACTCTTCCATTTCACTATACAGTGTGAGAACTCTACCAGTTAGTATAGAAAGGAAGTCAGCAATAAATGCTTAACACTCCAGAGGTGCCGCGGGTGTTTGTAAAATGGGTGGTAGCTCGCAGTCTCCTAGACCGCATTTTGAAACTATTTTTTTTAATGTTCAAAAATGAATATTCAAGAATTAATGAATATTTCTTATCTTTCACTCAATTTAAATCATTATTAATAGACCACCTCAAAAACCTTTTCAATATTATCTAAAAATCACAACTATTAGAAAGAAATTTAAAAATCCTTCTTTTTTTGTCAAAATTAGATATGAATAATTCAGGAAAGGCATTTATAAAAATAAAATAGTTGAAAATACATATACACTCTCTTTGCACTATATTTAATTTTCATACATATACACTCTCTTACATTAAGAAAACCATTATAAAATTGAATAATAGCAATCATTTCTCAGGGGAAATAAATGCCTAATTTTTATTATAAAAAAAACTATAAAAACTATAAACGGAGGTTAAATATATATAAAATTATATTTATAGAAGAGTTTATTGGTCGTGAAATTCAGAAAAAAAGGGAAAATCCCATGCTTCAGTCGCATCCAATTCTGCTGATACAAGGGACACACGTACGGTCGACCACAATCAAATGCGTGATATTTACAGGTTCCTAGAAAATTTGCTAAATCAGTATAAGGAAAGTGGAAAAGCAGTGCTATAGATTGCCTCTCACGAATCTAACAAGTGATTATGGACAGACACCCATACAAGACGGTAAATCAAGGGAAACTCCATTGCAATATTTAGAATGCAAGGGGAATCGCTCACAAGCACATCGAGTTCTACAATTTCCTTACAAATTTGAATGTCGATGTCGCCTTCGTGTGCGACACGCAAGTGAAATCTACTCAAGTCTTTACCTTGCCTGGATATCATGTTTATCGCAAGGATCAGCCACTGGGTAATAATGCCAGCCACGCTTTTGGTGGAGCAGCGATCATTGTAAAAGACGGCATTAATCATCGTGAGTCTATCACTCCAAACTTTGTGGGAATGGAAGCAATCTCAGTGATTATAAACGATGTGGACGCAGGTGAAATCAAGTTCATCTCTTTATATAACTCACCCAAGCACAAGCTTGATCCATGCGAACTTCACGAGCTGCTGTCCGGGCCCATTCCAGTTATTATTGCGAGCAACTTCAATGCCAAGCACCATGCGTGGAACTCCTAATGCGCCAATCAAAATGGCAATATCTTATATGGATATACCATAAACGAGATTGACATCTTCGTTACTGGTTCCCTTGATGACACGTACTACTGCGACCACTCACCTGTTAGCGACGTGCTGGATATTGCAGTTCTTAAAGGTTTCCTCAAGCCCTATAATATATTCACAGTCGACGACTTATCTTCTGACCACCGTCCAGTGATGCTTATGTTTGAGGGCTTAGACATCAATAAGAAGATTGTGCTCTGCTCTAAACAGGACTGGAAGCTCTTTAGGGATATTTTTAGAGATAATAGAATTCCTTAAAAGGAGGTTATTGACAAGGAGGATATCAAGAGTAATATTAATGCTATCACCCGTTTTGTCAACGATGCCACTACTTCCAGTACCTGTATTATCGATCGTAAGCATCCTGATCATCTCAACCTGCCTCCTTATATCCGGCGTTTTATTCTCTAAAGAAATTCTTTCAGAAGATTATGGCAGGATAATCGACTTCCCTTCTTCAAGACTAAGTACAACCGGCTTTCTTGCAAGGTTCAGGAGGAGGTTAAAGCACTACGAAATCAAAGTTGGAGCGAAAAACTGAAGTCGTTGTCTGTCCAGTACAACTTGCTCTGAACAACTGTGAGGGCCTTAAAGGGTAACAGACCAATCCAATTGCCGCCACTGCTTGCAGGCAATGGCAACGTTGTCACCAGTGACGGGGATAAGGCTCAATTGATCGCCGATTCCCTGAAAAGTCAATTTACCACGCCTGGTGAGACAAAATAGAGAGCCTCCAAAACACTCAGCTAGTTAACGATGGGTGTATCGCTCACCAGTGCATTCATCGTGTTCACACCCCTGAGGAAGTCATTAGTGCTCAAGATATCTCCGACGCTATCAAGCGACTTAAAACCAAGAAAGCAGCAGGTATTGATTCCATCACTAACAGTGCTCTTAAGAACTTGCCTGCTAATATTGTCTCGATCATTACCGAAGCCATGAATGACTGCTGGAAACTTGGTTACTTCCCCAACCAGTGGAAAGAGTCCATCATAGTTACCATACCAAAGCCTGGTCTAAATCCTGCTCTTGCTGTCAGCTGCAGACCCATAGCTTGCTACCTGCGCTGTCAAAAGTCTTTGAACGCATCATTCTGAAGAGGTTAAACGAATTCTGTGTAGCAAATATCGTTCGTGATGAGCAATTTGGCTTTCGCCCAGGTCATTCCCGCCAACTTCAGATCTGGAGGCTTGTTGCAGATCAAAACACTCCTCTTAACTGTGCTAAGTATGGTGTCAGAACTCTTGTCTTTTTGGATGTCCATAAAGCTTTTGATCAGGTTTGGCACAACCGCCTCATATACAAGATGATTACTTTTGATTCTTCGGATGAACTGATTACCTTGATTAGTTCCTTTCTGTCAAACAGGACATTTCGTGTCAAGGTAGGCTGCTCCATGTCTAATCCTTATGATATCAATGCTGGTGTTCACCAGGGGTTTGTCCTGGGCCCTGCACTGTTCAACTTTTTCATCCATGACTTCCCAACTTTTACTAATTGCAAGTTATATCTGTTCACTGATGAGGAGAAATGGTTTGCAAAGTGGAGACTCGACCTAAACGTTGACAAGTGCAAGGCAATGTTCATTACGAAGAAACTTCGAAAACCTCCGAGTTCTGTATTCCTTTCTGTGAAAGAGCTCGAGTGGGAAAAAAGTTATAAATACCTCGGTGTGGTGATAGATGCCAGGCTGAATTATGGTGACCACGTATCCAATGCAATAAATAGAGTTAAGAAGGAAAAACAGCAACTTTGGAATGGATAGCACACTTTTGCTTTATAAGATGGTTATAGGAGTCATTCTTCTTTATGGTATGTCTGCCTGGGCTACAATATGTAAGTCCAGACGGAAGTATCTCCAAACTTTCCAAAACATTACCCTGAGCACTAGCGCCCAACTTAACAGGAGAGTCGCAACAAATATTTCTATCGCTGAAGATTTCCATATACCTCCAATTGGTAGCTATGTAAAGGAGTCACTGAAGAAGTTGCTTTCGAAGATTAAGGACCATCCCAATCCTCTGGTTGCAGATATTCTGGAGCATCCACTCACGTTTAGAAGTTTCCTCAGGCATCGCAGGCCTCGACATCAATTTCGATGACATCTAAAAGGCCATCTTTCCCGAAAACTGGAACTCCTCGTGCCCCTCGTCAATCAACAATCAATTTATTCGTCCTTATAGGAAAGGATCCCATCTTATCCTCTGGATGACTTAACTAGGTTTCATCTGGCTTCTTGCATAGTTCAGTGTACTTCCACTGGTTACTTCCTTTATGAGTATGGCAGTGAAAGCGTTGCTTTCGGATTGCTCGTTTCGTTTTCCCTGTGCTGTTTGATTGTCGATTATCGATTTCACATTTGTTACTTTTGTTAATGCCCATTGAAGATGGTATAACACCAAAATGCGTCGGCAATAAACGCTTTATCACTCTAGACATCCACTTAATTTTCTATACATTTTTAACTAACTGAGAAATAATGCAATGTGCAGAAAGTTAAAGAAATTTGTCCACAGAGAAATTCCACCTTTGCAAAAACCGTCCCTGGAAGAAATTCTGTTTTTGTTAAAACATCCCCAATGAAATTCGCAATGACAAAAAACCATCTCTGCAGAAATTCCATTTTTTCAAAAACTGTCCACAGAGAGATTTCTTTGAGTCAAAAACTGTCCATCTTGTAATTTCACAGAGATCAAATCACTCAAATTGCAATATAGTCCACTTTAAATATTCAAATTATATACCCAACCAAAACACTACATTCGGGACTGTGTATGTTTATCTAGGACATGGCTGTAGAAAACCAAAACCAAAACTCAACGTTAAACATAAGTATTACAGTAACACATTTTTTCTTGAAATCATTTTTTACTGAATTTCAAAATATAATGCTAGACGTGTTTACACCCCAAACATAAAGAATCTGGTTTGAAATCAGCTTTATGGAATTTGAGTTTCTGATCCTATCAGGATTAATCGCATATGTTTATTCTTAAAACCTCTCCTTTTGTGGTTTTAAAAGCAAAATTTTACATTTTATTTATCAGGTCGCTGGTTTACTTTAGCTACTTGTAATCAACTGGAATGTGAATTTAAAAAACGAATCAAACAAGTCAGGAAACCGAAATGCCCAGGACCGATAGGATTTTAAAGTATTCGAGAACGAAAAGGAAAGCATTTGATCTCTAAAAAAGCCTTTTGTTGTTAAAAATTTGATGAAGTTGCTACGGATGCCTCTGGATCTAAGCAAGGCATATTTCTAATAGAAATGTATAGTTCAAACAAAATAAAAATAGCTGAAAATTTAAATGGAGAAGGTAGCAATTCTCTATAGATTAAAACATATACGAATCCTTTAATTTGTAAGCATTCCTATTTAATGAAATAAGAGTTAATTGTTGAAGCATTCTCTGTAAGGGTCAATTCTTTCTTCATAAGCTATTGGCAATGCTTTTCTATGTAAGCATGTACCATTGAAGAAATGATTAGCTACAAGCTATTGTTTAAATTTGCCTAACAAAAACAATCTTTCTATATAATTAAAGAAGGATGTTTGTTTGTGGGTTTGTTTATTTGTTTGTTTCTTTGTGGGTTTGATTGTTTGTTTGTTTCTTATGCAAATCTACAGCTTTATTCCGATCTTGATGAAATTTTGCATACTTGAACTTCAAAGCATGAAGAAGGTCACTGTCAACATCAGTTTTCGATAAAATAATAATTATCGATAAAAAATCGATATTCATGGATATGACAGAGCATATTAATGAGAAATATCTCATGAACAACAATGCAAGGCAACGTTTGTGCAACAATAGGTATCAACAATGGTATCAACACGCAATTCTCATGCACTCAGCACAGATCAACAATACACATCTCATCTCCAACAATGAAAGGCAAAGTTTGTGCAATAATCAGGCTTTTCTTAGAAAAGAGAGTACTTAGTACTTAACAATTTCTTGAAAATATTTAAAAATGATCAGTAACTGGAGATAATGGAGAGTTAGCAGACTATTGAGAAAGAGTGGAAAGACGACAGAGGAAGCACTCCTTTAGTTCCGTGGTGTATTGAACAACTCCTAAGCATGTCAGTAGAAGAATCGGCGATCACTAGACTACACAAAGAGAAGAATGGCCAAGTTTTGCTTCAAAACATCGAGAGGAGAAAAGAATTTGCAACAACATCAAGTGTACATCTAAAGTAAGATTACGTGAGTAAGAAATTATTTAGACAAGCAGTGGCATCCTTGGATAGATCCATCCATTGTGAGCCTTTAAAAAATTTTTTTTTGCTAAATCAAGTCCCGGTATATCACCTAGAATGGATTTTTTCAGTGAAGAAGTAAATTCCTGTCTTTCGGATTTTTCTTAGAATGAATAGTCCCTTCGCTCTAAGTTGTAGTGATTGAGTTATTATTTAACCAATTTGGAGGTTTAATTTAGCTTTTTGAGGTTGTTCTGTTCACCTATAAGTGTAATTATCCCGGGCAACGCCGGGTCCTCTGCTAGTCTTCTATATATATCTATCTTCTATCTATATATATAAAGAAGGATGTTTGTGGGTGGGTGGGTCTGTACGTTTTTGATACAAATCTACAGTTTTATTCCGATCTTGATGAAATTTCGCATACATGACCTTCAAAGCACGAGGAAGGTCACTGTCTACTTCAGATTTCGAAAAAATAATAATTATTGATAAAAAATCGATATTCATGGTTATGGCATGGCATATTAATGAGAAATATCGCATGATCAACAATGCAAGACAAAGTTTTTGCAACAATGGTATCAACACGCAATTCACAAACACTCTGCACAGACCAACAATATATATCTCATGACCAACAATGCAAATAAAAGTTTGTGCAACAATAGGTATCAACAATGGTTTCAACACGCAATTCACCAATAACAATGAGCTCAAAATGATGATGCAATGATAAAGCAATCCTTTCCAAGAATTATAACAATGAACATAAAATGATGATGCAATATGGATAAGTTTCAATTTGTAACAATGCATAGAATTCCTATTATTCAGATTTATCTTAGAAAAGAGAGTTCTTAGTACTTAACAATTTCTTGAAAATCTTTAAAAATGATCAGTAGCTGGAGATAATGAAGAGTTAGCAGACTATGTAGAAAGAGTGGAAAGACGACAGAGAAAGCAAACCTTTAGCTCCGTGCTGTATGGCTGCACAAAGTGATGAATGGCCAAGTTTTGCTTCAACACATCGAGAGAAGAGTGAAAATTGCAACAACACTAAGTATACATCTGAGGTAAGATTACGTGAGTAAGAAATTATTTAGACTAGCAATGGCATCCTTGGAAAGGTCCAGCCATTGTGAGCCTTTAAAAAGATTTTTTTCGAATTTTCATTGAGAATTTTTACTGTAATAATTCTAAGCATTTCCTTGTGTTTATTTTTAAGATATTGCAAAAGTTAATTTAATTTTTTGAGATTGTTCTGTTTACATCCAAGTGTAATTATCCCGGGCAACGCCGGGTACCTTTGCTAGTAATATATAAAGGAGGATGTTTGTTTGTTTGTGGGTTTGTTTGTGGGTTTGTTTTTTATACAAATCTACAGTTTTATTCCGATCTTGATGAAATTTCGCATACATGACGTTCAAAGCATGAGGAAGGTCACTGTCTACCTCAGATTTCGAAAAAATAATCGTTATTGATAAAAAATCGATATTCATGGTTATGGCAGGGCATATTAATGAGAAATATCTTATTACCAACAATGCAAGTCAAAGTTTGTGCAACAATAGGTATCAACAACGGTGCCAACACGCAATGCAACAACACTATGCAAGGATCAACAATATATGCTTCATGACCAACAATGCAAGGCAAAGTTTGTGCAATATAGAATTCAATGCATAGAATTCCTGTTATTCAGGCTTTTCTTAGAAAAGAGAATTCTTAGCACTTAACAATTTCTTAAAAATCTTTAAAAATGATCAGTAACTGGAGATAATGAGTTAGCAGACTATTGAGAAAGAGTGAATGACGATAGAGGAAGCATTCCTTTAGCTCCGTGCTGTATTGAGCAAATGGTAAGCAAGTAAATAGAAGAATCTGCGACCACCAGACTACATAAAGTGATGAATGCCCAAGTTTTGCTGCAAAACATCGAAAGAAGAAAGAAAATTGCAACAACCATCAAGTGTACATTCAAAGTAAGATTATTTGAGTAAAAAATTACTTAGACTAGAAGGTATCCTTGGAGAGGTCCATCCATTGTGAGTCATTAAAAAAATTTTTTTCGGTAAATCAAGTCCCGTTATATCACCTAGAACGGATTTTTTCAGTGAAGAGGTAAATTCATGTCTTTCGGATTTTTCTTAGAATGGATAGTCCCTTCACTCTATATTGTAGTGATTGAGTTATTATTTAACTAATTTGGAGGTTTAATTTAGCTTTTTGAGGTTGTTCTGTTTACCTATAAGCGTAATTATCCTGGGCAATGCCGGGTTCTCTGCTAGTTTATTTAAATGCCACACATTTATTCAAACCGTCGAGTGCGGAGATGGCACAAAAGCATGAGGGGAAGAAAGTTCAACTTTATGAAATGATGTCAAATATTCAAACTTACGTCGTAATTTTTATGAGGTTTAGTTATCTAGGGTTAGACTTGCGATTCCATCGCATGTTGATTTAATTAAGAAGCTGACAGTGTCTCTTCATGATTTAGCAACTGCAGGCCACTTATGAATAAATAAGACAACTAGCAAAATGATATCCATCTATTTTTTGGCCCAGGTTAGTTGAAGTCCTGCGTGCCTATGTGAATTCTTGCAAAGTGTGCCAGCAGAACAAGGTACTGCAGGCATTACCTTTCAGGGATATTCAGTCTTTAGAAGCACCTCTGTCAAATGCACACCATACCAGTGGATTTTATCTTGCTGCTACCCACTACAGCCCAAAGTTATAATGCCTTTTTAACTGTACCAGACAAGTTGACTAAGCGTGTAAGGTTTTTTTCCTGTAGATCGACAATTTCAGCCCAAGAAACAGATCAAACTTTAGTCGATAAATTGTTCAAAGTACACGAATTTGCTCAAATTATTACTCCAGATCAAGATGTCAGATTTATGTCCGTGCTTTGGCAACAAATCTTCGAATTGTTGGGCACCACATTAAAGTTTGCCAGCACTTACCACATCCAGATGGACAAACAGTCTGAAAGGACCAAGCAAACCACCATACTGAATGACCTGATGTATTTCAAGTGTGTTTTAATTCAGCACTGATGTTATCTGTGAAAATTTACTCTATTTAATTTCAATTTAATCTCAAGTAGAGTTGCGTTTTGTAATTAGTTATCCAATTTATATTACATCAATAATGAGAAATTTTGTATCATTATTCATCCTTCATGCTTCTATATTTATTATTTGCTCATAAAATTATCGTTACACAGTAGCCTCCATATCAGTGTAAAAAGAAGTTGATCTGGTGTCTAGTCCAAAAATAAAAAAATAGAGAAAACCTCTTCTCGTTTAGTTTAATTTGAGAACAACTGAAATGAAACTCATTCTATCAATATCTTTGATGATTGAACAGCGCAGGAAAAAAATGGAACGAGTGGCCAGGAATCAATCGACATAATTGTCTAAAAAAGTGTAGTGTGAAAGTGTAGTGAACTAGGCTAGCAGCAAGGTGAAACCTAGTTACATCCTCCAGAGAAAAGAAAGGAGTCCTTGCTATACTGACGGAAAACCAGATTGTTAAATGGCGAGGTTGGAGATAAGAGATCCAGTATTCTGGAAAGACGGCTTTTGGATGTCATCAAAGTTGACATCCAGGATATGAAGAGCCCTGCAGCGCCTGAGAAAACTTTTAACAGTCAGCAGGTGATCCAGATTACCTTCAACCAGTGGATTTGGACGATCCTTCATATTCTGAAGCACCTTCTTCAGCGTCACCTGGACGTAATTTCCAATGGGAGGTATATTGAAATCGTCAGCAATAGAATTTATTGCACCTGTCTTGACAAGTTTAAATAATGGTCCTCAGGGTAACGTTTTGGAAGCCCTTCCATCTGCACTAGTATATTGTAGCCCAGGCAGGCATGCCCTTGAAAAGATTGGTTCAGCTTACCTTTCTATAAATGAACATTTGTAATCCACTCCAAATGTACTGTTTTACCCCAGAAGGGCAATGAGACTAAACTATACCTTCTCCTTTTCGATTTTATCCTGGAAAATAATTTAGATTTATTTAACCAGGGTAATAGACCAACCTTCATTACTGCGGTAAGAAGGGAGGTTATTGATGTTACCTTTGGCTCTTCCATTTTGAGGAAATGGATTAGAAGACGGTATGTAGATGAGAAACCATCTATGGCTGATCATCAGCATATCCGATTTTCTTTTATCACTAGTATAGACTGGGATAGAACGTTTAGGGATCCTAAACGGACTAATTGGATTCAATATCGCGAGGACGTTCGTTCTGCGATTTCCGGTCTTCCGACTAGAATTAATGATACTGTTGACCTAGAACTGCACGTAAATGGGCTGCAGCAGGCCCTGGTACAATCGTATCATAATAACTGTCCCTTGTTGAGGAAGAAATGTAAATCCCACAATGTTTGGTGGAATCATGATCTCTCTCAACAGAGACAAAGAAGCCTTACACCATTTAGTGGCCTTACACCTAATGGTAGCCTTACACCATTTAGTGGTAAGGATCGAGAAAACTCTGGAGTATAAAGAGTTTGCCCTAGCTGTATTTCTCGATATTGAGGGAGCATTTGATAACACTACCTACGACTCTATTGCTAAAGCATTAACTGCTAAAGCAATTTCTCCACTAATCTGTAATTGGATTCAGGTCCTCTTAGCGGATAGAGTCATTATATCTGATTTGTTGGGGGAGGGAATTGTTGCTCGTCCCTCCAGGGGCAGTCCGCAGGGTGGCATTCTTTCCCCCTTGCTCTGGAACCTGGTTGTGGACGACCTCATTTCCTTCCTTAACAATCAAGGTATTTATGCCCAGGGTTACGCAGATGACATTCTCATCTACGTTTCTGGGATCAACAAACGCACCATTTTAGATCTTGTACAAATGGCTTTGTACAAAGTTCAATCATGGTGTTCTGAGCGGAATTTAAGAGTTAATCCCTCAAAGACCACTCTAGTTCCTTTTACAGGTCGTAGAGAAACCATTTCCAATGATCTCATACCAACTATGTTTGGCGAGAAAATCATTGTCAGGAATGAAGTCAAATACCTAGGGGTTATCCTCGATAGTAAGTTGACTTGGAACCAACATGTGGATTATAAAATTAATCAGGTTAAAGTTGGACTTTACCGTTGTCGTCGAGCCCTTGGTAAATCATGGGGTCTTACTCCCAAGTTGATTTACTGGCTATATGTCACGGCGATCAGACCTATTCTGACATATTGCACACTAATTTGGTGGCGTAAGTCTGAACAACTGACAGTTAGAACCAAACTGGCCTCTCCTCAAAGATTGGCGTGTTTGAGTATAACGGGTGCTGTCTCTACTACGCGAACCAAGGCTTTAGAAATTATTTTATCTCTGACTCCACTTGATATTTTTATCAAAGGCGTAGCCAGGAAAAGTTCTTACAGACTGAGTAATCAAGGACTATGGGTGGACTTCCCTGGGGCGAAGTCTCACACCTTCATTAGCCAGATTTTTACCAGTCACATTCTTCAGATGCCTTCCGATATTGCAATTACTCAGGCCCTTCCTGAGCCCTCGAGCGAGGTCATTATTGACCCCGTGGTAGAGCCAGATGGGTCTTTGCAATTTCCCAAGGTTGCCATCATTTGGTATACTGATGGCTCTCGTCATCACAGCCTCTCGGGCCTGGGCGTTTATTGTGGCAGTCCCAAAAACCTCCGTTTTCGTCGACTGGGTTCTTGGGTTACCGTCTTTCAGGCTGAATTACTGGCCATTATTTACTGTCTGCAGATGTGCATGAATAAACTCTATGTACATCGCCGTATTTTTATACTTAGTGACAGTCAAGCGGCCCTTAAGGCTATCAAGTCCTATAGGGTTAATTCCAAACTTATATTGGAATGTCGACAGCTCCTACAGGACCTTTCTTTACACAATAGTGTTACCTTGAAATGGGTTCCTGGACACAAAGGTGTTGTTGGTAATGAAGTGGCTGATATCTTAGCCAAACAGGGTGCCAAGTTTACTTTTACTGGCCCTGAACCCTTCTGCGGTATTTCTAAACAAACTGCAGTTAGGGAGATAAATATTATCTCTCATCAAGAAATGATGGATAGGTGGGATCATACCACTGATCAAATACATGCCAGACTCATGATTAAGAGATCCTCTCTTAGTCTAACATCAGGCATTCTACAACTTAATAGAAACAAAATACGAATTATCATTGGCTTTCTTACAGGTCATGACTTACTCCGTAAAGATTTACATAGAATAGGAATCCTTCGGGAAGAGCCATAGAGGGAACAGCCTACCACATTCTATTTGACTGTGTCGCTTTGACACATCTTCGTCACTTCACGGTTGGTTTAACCCTTCTTGAAGATATCCACTTGGACCAGTGGGCAGCTTGACTCGCTTTTTAAGTCTGTCCGGCTACCTCTAGGTGATCTTAGTTCTACTTTGGGTATGGCGCAATATTCCTTAGAGGAATAAGTGCCTTTGCGGTCAACTGCCTGGCTGTTGACTGACAGCCCACTTATAAGATAAGATAAGAAACTATACCTTCTTAGCTTTATTGATAGCATGGGAGACGTGGCCATCCCAATTGAACTTGGCATGTATCACCACTATGAGGTATTTGTAATTTTTACCCATTTGAGCTCTTTACCAGAAAGGAAGACAGGCTTTGGGGCTTTTCAAACTTTCTTCATAATGACCATACCCTTGCAAATAGCAATGTTAAGATCTAGTCTCCATTTAGAAAACCATTACTCACAATGATATAAGGACTTACTTAATCGAGATATGATGTGAGCTGGATTGTGGGCATTAGTCATGATGGACATGTCATCAGCAAAGAGATACAGCTTGCACTTTGTAAAATTTGGTAAGTCGTGAATGAAGAAGTTGAACAATGCAGGACTTAGGACAGAGCCTTGGTGAACATCTGCACTGACATCATAATTGCTTGACATGAAACAGCGTACCTTGACATTAAATGTCCTGTTCAACACAAAGGAACTATTCAAAGCATAAGGAAAACCACAAATAACACCATGTAACACAAATTTTGTTCTTATGTTGTAATCATTTTATTACATTAGTATGTAACTGAAAATGATAGAAAATGATATTAGTTATTCATACTTTGCTTTAGTGGGCAGGAGAGTGCTTCATCAGAAGAGCAAGGCAAAGGCTTCCACCAAGATAGCCTTGACTTTGAGCGTTGTTATCAGGAACAGTACAACGAAAACTTAGTGAGTGGCTACATTTGGGGGTTTGATAACATGAGAGTGGCCTAAAATATAAATGTAAAGCGTGAAAAAATCTTCATTTTTAGATATTTGAAATTTTACTGTAGTCAGAAATTTCATTTCTTCACTGCGTTTTTTTATATACTTACATGAGGAAATTATGTATGTAAATACTTTTTTTTTAATTATTAACGTTTTTTTAGTAACAAGTAGTTTTATTTTATATGAACTCTTTTCTTATGAACCACTATAAGCATAATACAGGTACTTATATCAATTTCAGCAAAAGCAAAGTTTTAGAGAAGTAACTGCTACTATAATTACTATTTAGGCTAAATAAGTACAGAAATAACGGTTTTAACCCAGGAACAAAGAAGAAACGCCTTGTATTTGAATAACAGTTTTAACCTAGGAACAAGGTGTAATCATCTTGTATTTGAGGTTGTTAACCTGATCAAAAGATTTTTGGAGCTCCGAAAAGACAAGACCACTGTATTTAGCTCAGTTAAGAGGAGTGTTTAGATCAGCAACAAGCCTCCAGAGCTGAAGTTGGCAGGAGTGATCTGGGCAAAAACTGAATTGCTCTTCACGAACAAGATTATTGGCCACGCAAAAAAGGGAAGAAAGGTGGTTGCTTATGCTGCCATAATCTTTGAAGAATGAGTCACCTGATATAATGATGGAGATCGAAAAGTTCAGGACGCTTTTGATCAATAGTGGTTGCACTGGAAGTATTAGCATCAATGACAATACGAGTGATTACACCGATATTTGTGTTTATGTCCTCTTTTTCAATAGCCCCCTTATATGGAAAGTTGTTTTCTCTAAGAATGTCCTAACGAGTTCCCAGTCCTGCTTGAAATGTAGCCCAATCTTCATATCGATGTTCAAGCCCTCAAAGATAAGCACCACTGGTCAGTGGTCTATAGATAAGTCGTTTACAGTAAATATATTAATGGTCTTGAAGAAACCTTTAAGAATATCAGTTTCACGTCATTAACAGGCGAGTGGTCACAATAATAGGTGTCATCAAGGGAACCAGCAACAAAGGTATGAATCTCGTTCAAAGTATATCCATATAGGATGTTGCCATTTTAGTTGGAGCATTTAGAGTTCCATGCAGGGATCTTGGCATACAATTCGTTTGCCATACTAACTATTTTCACGATATTTTCTTGGGCTATTTACAAGAGTATCTCTAAATATTTGGCTAATAAATTATGCAATAGACATGTTGGTAACGCTTGCACATACATGCTAATTGGTTTGCAACCCACCTTCTAATTGTGTCTCCTATCTCTCCTAACATAAATGCTTGCTAAGCCCACGAACTGGTCGTGCAAGTTTAACACCTGCTGCGTCACCTAATTTGAGCATGTAAATTAGATGACATTATATTTCAGACACTGCAATGGCAATGGCAAAAACAAGGAAACGGCAATTTACTGTCACAATTAAAGATTTTAGTGTGAAAATTCAGGATGATGTCATTTTTATTGAGCACAAGTGTATTTTATATGTAAAAACTGATTTGTTGATAAATTCCATACCTTAAAATGTTATGTGTAGGAGAAAAATTATCTGAAACTCTAAATTTAGTATTACAGCTTTTTCAGTTGGTTTCATGTAAGTTTGAAACATTAAATCTTTGTTTCATATCACGTAATGTCTTTTTCACATATATTTAATGTTCGTTTCAAATCATTTAAAGTTTGTTACATATCTTTTAATGTTTGTTTCAAATCACTTACTGTACATTCCGATAGTTTAAATGTAAGCATGTTTCAAGTCAAAAAGTGTAAGCATTCAAAATAAATAATGTGCGTTTCAAAATTGATAATGTGAAATAAATCGTCCTCTAGTGTTACAATTGCTTTATTGCGTCAATTCTGCTAAAGCAGACGACATTTGTATAAAGATGGATTTGGCTGAAAATATTTTACAGCAATTACCTACGAAAGGCTTTTAAGACTCTTCCTCATCTACTTAAGTAATAAAACTTGTATATGTACACTTGTACTTGTAATATTTAAACCAGTACCATAAAGTAATCATCATTTTATGCAAATGTAAGATGTTTAAGCTCCATCGTCTGCATTATATTCATTAAATGAAAACTTTGACACTGATGAGCATTTTGAAAACAGTGAGGTAAATATATGTATTCACACATTGTAAGAACAAATCATGTATGTATATAATTTTTCTTACATTACTGTAATACATGTAAATTAGTCAGTGCATGTACCAAATCAACAAGTGCAAAATGAGCAACAACAAATACCAGTTGAGGAACAACAGTGTAGTATTAGACAAAGAAAAAAGGGTCATAAGAATGCAAAAATTCCAAACAGCCAACAGCAATGGTTTATTGATCTTGTAATATTTCAAGGACGCACTCATAAGGAGGTATATATTCATGAATAAAAAATCACCAGATATTTAGTAAATTACTAAATTATGTGTGTATAAGTACATTTCTTGTACATTTTTAGGTGGCGCAGCTTTTGAAATTACAAACTGCCACAGTTTCATCATTAATCCAAAAATCTTTATCCACAAATAACATTACAAAAGATGGACATAAGGGAGGAAGAATTAAACTTTTAACAATTAATGAAGAGGATGAAGTTCTTCAGTTTGTGCAGCCAACCTCAGCTGTTTAATTTAATGATGAAAAATAGGAAAGCATGATGCTACTCTGAAGCAAAGCTGCACGTTCATTGAAGATAGAATGGGAAAAAATTTCACTACTAACTTTGCGTCACCTGCTAAAGGGAAGAAAAATTACAAAGAAAACACTTTACAAAATACCAGCAGTTAGGAATTCCAACTCAGTAATAGAACAATGAGTACTCTTTTCAGCAGAGCTCATTCCTTTACAAGGGGAAAAAGTTAAAATGGTCAACTTAAATGAAGCTGGATTCAGTTTGCACCTTAGAAGACGTCATGGGAGAAATATTATTGGAGAACGGGCAACTACCATTACCCCAACATCTCGCAGAGAAACTATTTCTATTTTCTTGGCCTTAAGTAATTAAGAAGTAGAACACAGAGATGAAATTATCCCTGCACCCTGCAGCCAAAATGACCCCTCCCACTTGTCTATCTCTGATCGACGTTATACTTTTGCTTTAGTACACTTTCGATGTAAAATAATTCTCATAAATTTAATTTCTACAATAAAAAGATAACTTATAATTTATTACTAAAATCTAAACAAAATATCTATGATAATTTATAATTTTTACATAAAATTTTTGTGTGGTATTATAGAAAACAAAATCATAGTGCACAAACCCACATTCCACTTGTATAACAATGGTATTTACCATATTTTCCACATTTACCCCATCCATGCTATGTATCAGTTTTGTCAATAAGTTGCATTTCTCGGGAGGATATAACCTCGTGTGCTGTTTAGACTGTTCCAACAATTCTTCTAGTAAATTTTACAAGTGAAATTGTTTTCCACATTGAAGCATCATATTGTAACGACCCGCCTCCTCTGATAAATCTTTAAGAGTAATTTCTTAAAGCTATTTAAAGTTTGTTAATGGCTATTCATTTTAATTTATGACATTTATTTTAAGAATGTTTTCGGGAGATCTTTTTAGCGATTCCCTCGTCGGACGAAAGTGTTATTTTCCAGTCGAATTGGGTGACAGCGGCATTGTTTTACTGTGAGCCTTGCCTAGTCGAGTGGAGTCCCACCCCCCGTTATCCTCCTCGACAAGCGAGCTCTGTGTTGTGTCTATCAACTTCTGAGCACTTTAGATTTACACCAATCAACGATGTTTATTCGATCACTAGTGATCAGCATCCCCTTTCAATTCTTGAGG
>JAHWFO010020355.1:775544-837169 GCA_023313115.1 Rhysida immarginata
TTTTATCGTTAAGACGCAGGTTTCTTGATAAATTGAAAACCTTAAAACGTTATGCATAGGAGAAAAATTATCGAAACTCTAAATTTCAAAAGAGAGAAAATATCACTCACCTTGATACCAAACGGCATGACAGATATTTCCTCCAAAGAGTACAAGCTCCGCACTTGAGCCTCAAAATCCTTAAATTCTGGTAGATCGTTTTTAACCAATCGAAAGCCAGTTATATTGACAGCTCTGCTACTAAATCTACGAAAATCCAAAGCGTACATATCCTAAGAGAAAATACATAATAAGGTATTTTATTAGAATAAAGTTAATCATTGCTTATACAAATTGTACTAAAACAACATGGGACAAACTTTAGGTGATTCCTTCCGAGGAAAATAACAAAAATTCTCAACTGGAAATGGATGTTTTCCGTAATAGGGTTTAACCCTTATATATTGTTTTAATTACTGCAGAACATGCCTTGCTGTAGAAGTGATAGTGAGAACTTTACAAAAGTTCTTCGAAGTGGCCTCCTTGGGATGTAGTGCAATAGATCATGTAATGTAGCGTCACAGGATGCAATGGCACGCTGTACAAGTTCCTCCACATCCGGAACAGGCTCCGTATACGCAACATTTTGGAGGTGTGCGCACAAGGAAAAGAGTCAAGAAGGTTTAAAAAACCACCCTCTATGTTCAGCTCTTCTTTCAAAGCATCACTTCTCCCACAAACGCCAAAAGGGGGTGCAAACGTTTCGGGCTGTCTGTTGGGGTACTTTTCTTGGTATATCTGTGCGGTATCTTGACCATTCCCACATGCTTCTCCGTATGTGAAGATCATCTCGGCTTGTTCCTGACATGATAACTAGGCCATTGTATCTGCGATGCATGACGATTACTGCAACAAAAAAAAGTCTTTACTGATTTGAGGGAATGAAGTCTACAATTATAGCCATTTCCATGGAAACTATGCATTTTCAAACACATATTGATATGAACTTATTGTTACTTTTCTTGGGAGGAATCAGCCACAGAAATTTGTCCCTATTGTTTTAGTTCCCCCTGTAAATAAAAAAAATAAAATAGAAGCAAGGAAATCAGACTTTAAAGCGGAAATCGGCACTACTTAAACACCATGAACTATTGATTATTAGGAGGAATTTAAAGTTTGCTTATTAATATATTGTTGAAGATATATTCCTAATGAATATTTGCTTAATGACAAATAAATAAATAAATTAAATAATTATATAGAACTTATAAAGCTTAATGGTGATAAGCAAAAAGCTCGAAAAGTTTGTTAATTAACCTAATTCCAAACAAAAACAAACTATATTCACACATTCCAACTTTGGTAAGTCTAAATTCTATATTATGTGACTTCTACCACTTGATTGTTATCCTCCCCTCTCTTTATTCAAAACATTCCAGAAAATTATATTCTAAAAATGGCCCAATTACTATTAGCTCTTTGAATTTGGCTTACATTTATCAATCAATCAAGGGCGGACAGTCGGGTTTTTGAAATAAAAGTTGGCAGTAGCTCTCATATTTAAGGCAAAATAAGATAAGCAAAGTGTTAAGAAACAAAACAAAAGCAAATCTTTATTTAAAACATAAAACCATTATTCTAACAAGATTTTTATTCTAACAAGGGAACTTTGTACCCTGTCTGACACCGATTTTAACAATTTTGAAATATATTATTCTTCTAACGAAACTGAATCCACTTGCCAAAAAAGAAATCCCACAATTTTGTATTGTACGCACGCGCCAGCAAAAAAGAAATTACGCTATTTATGTATCATACTTACAATAATGCAGTTTTATTTATACTTTTACTTCTTACGATTTCGATATGATTCACATTGATCTGATTCACATTAATCATTGAAGTAACAATATAAAATTTATATTTACATTAGGAGATTATTATTTAATTACTTTTTATTTTTTACATGAGATTTATTTAACAGCAGAAAAATTTAGTCTGATTGGAATCGATTCAATGAATTCTCGTCTGCTTCTTCTAAGTGGAAATAATTCCATTGTTGTTATGCAAACTTCGGTGAATCATTGCGCCGGAGCCGAATGCCGGACGAACTCGGTTTCAAGGTTTGACCGATTGTATTATTGCGCGCATCTCTTCACCTATGGGCGCAGCCACAGAGTAAACAGAGCGCTTACGGCCTCAAAAGCGCGTCGCCTCTTGGCAGCCATCTTGTGGTGGGACGATGCTGCCTTTTACACTGTAGAAGACATACTCAAAATAGCGAATAATCCGCTTTTTTACATGGTATACGTTGATTTTCATGTGAAATTTTTATATTTTCCCAAAACTTTGTTTCATTGATGCACAAAAAAGTGATATTTTAGGTAACATTCATCATTTTCATACGAAATAAAAATTAATGTTCAACTCAATTCCAATTTAATTTTAAATAAAATAAAATATATAAAATAAAAATTTTAAAGCACACACTTTCACCTTAAAGAGTTCAGAAAAAAGTAAAAAATCGAATTTAAAAAAAATTTGTAAAAGTGTGGCGCGTTTATTATTAGTATTTTCTTTTTAAAAGTTAATTTTAAACGCACCACCACACTTTTAACTTTTTTTTTAAATTAGATTTTTTACTTTTTTTCTGAAATTTTCAAGAAGAAAGTGTGTGCTTTAAAATTTTTATTTTATATATTTTATTTTATTCTTTTTAGTCTTTATTTATAAAAATTAAGCTTCTTATATGATATCTAAATTAGAAAACCAAAAAACCTTGGAAATCTGCCGTCTGATATCGGGTAAACGTATACAATACTTTATGCTGGCTAATCATAAACAATGCTCACCACAATCAACAATTTTGCTAGCACTGATGATCAAATTAATAACGATAACAATAAACAACAATACAGGCAGTCGTTACGTCATGATTGCACTGTATACATATTAAACTTAAATATTAAATAACTTACGAATAAATGAAAGACTAATGAAACTAACGTTTGAAACATGCATTGTCATCTATAAGACGCCGTTGGGGAAAGTTGCAGAGCTGTAGGTAGTCAGGAAGTGGGCAAAATATTGATTACAAAATCTTTCCTTCCATTTTTCGATAGAAAAATTATTACATCATGTTTGGAGGTCATCTCCAGTATAAATTTAATTATTTCTCTAAAAGTGAACTTTTTGAAAGCATTTAGCAGCATCTTACATTGATAATACTGCTGAAAAATGACTAAATTCTTTGATATTTTTATAAAACAAACATTTTTTAGAAAACAAACATTTTTAATATTGGGGACACAAAGAAAGACATAATTTGCAGCGATTTGGGCATGGGTTGAAAACGACCCATTATTGACCATTATAACGCACGATGACTTACAATTCTCTTTTAAAGATTAATAAATGAAAGAGGATTTTTTTCATGCCAAACCTCAGATGTTGATATTATTGATGAAAAGATAACTCTTATTAAAGATAACCCTTTAATTGATAACCTTATTAAAGATGAAAAGATTGATTTTCTTTCTATTTTTTATCAATAATTCTCTTTTCTTTACTTGTGAAAAGATAACCCGCTGTCTTTTGTTGTTCTCATGTTGCATCCGTAAGCCACGCAGTAGTTTGGCATGTTGTTCACTCATTCCACGGTAGCTAAAGTAGGAAAAGAAGCGTTCCCTACCCTCAAATACGTGCCTAAACACATGGAAAGTAACGTAGAATTTGCGATCTCAGTCCCACCAAAATATGGCTGCGCGAGAGCTTCCGGTGGCGACGCAGCTGGCTAACACATCTAATGCAGCATGATCGCTCTGTTTACTCTGTGGGCGCAGCAATGACTTTCCTTTCTTTTTCGGTGGCGCGTGCGCACAACTCAATATTCGGGGTTTTCTTTTTTGGCAAGTTGATTCAGTTTCGCTAGAAGAATAATATAATTCAAAGTTGTTAAAATCGGTGTCAGTAATAGATAAAAGTTCCCTTTTAAGTGAAAGAAAGGATAGAACTTATCATTAATGAAAAAAGTTAAAGATCAATAAATGACAGTAGTTCACGTTAATGCAAATTGCATACATATGAAAAATTATCTATAACATTACTCAATTATCAATAAATTTTTTCTCATCAGAAGAATGAATTTTTCCACCACTCTGTGTTTCCACCAAATTCTCAAAACAACTCTCTTCAGTGATATTTTAATTCCAAATTTTCCCTTGTAAAAAATGAAAATTTTTAAAGTCTACTTACACATACTGGGCAGTCTGCTAATTCCAATTATAGGCATTAATACCTTTTTTACTTAATCACACTGAATAGGCCATACAAAACACCTCCTGTAATCACACAACAAAAGAACCACTAACATACATTACACTTGAAGGTCAATGTCGCACACTGGGAGAATCTGGATCAATCGAAAAATGAGTCTTGTAATTTGCTCAAACTGTCCTTAACGAGTTCTACAGATTAACTCCCATTCTACAGTCGTTTTCATTGATGCACATCTCGAATTGTTGGCACACGGCTGCTAGTTAAGTCTTAGAATACGTCTTGTGGCTACATGGCGAATACGAAATAATTTTGTACAACACAATTTAAAAATTTATCAGACGAAATGTTCAAACAACTAATATACAGGATGAATATAAAATAACATGAGGTATCCACAGCTCTCTAGCAAGTAAAGGACGAAACATAACCAAATTTGATGGGCGTACATAATGGACCATGGGATTTCGATTTCTAAAAAAATAAAAATTTATACCAAATGTTGCCATCAATAAAATTTTGGCACTGTTTACCGAATAAAATGCATTAACTTGCATAAACGCGTTCTGTGTAGCGATCATGAGTATAAAAGGAAACGCTGGGAGAATTCTCATCATTCAAAGGCCAACTCCTTTTCGATGGCTTATACTTTATGGGACTGTGCTCTGTTAATCAATATGTATTATCAGCAGAAAGAGAATGCCAAAGCAGCCCTTTGTCAATTTCGGTGGTTAAAGAAGTTGCGAAAAGGACCGATGAACATAACAAATTTACAAAACATGATTCAACAATTTGAAACCACAGCAACTCTAGCAGAGCAACCAGGCTGGGGATCCAAAGTGATTATTCAACAACAATTTGAAGAAACTGCAACTGCTGTTGTCGAACAGGATATGGGAAATGTGTAGGGAACGAGCAGTGCACGGGCAGTATCCTGGCACACGCAGATCCCATACTCAATGGTGCGGAAAAACCTGCATCGATGTTGCAGTTTTACCCTTATAAAATCTCTTCTGTTCAAGAATTGCTCCCTGGCGATACGATCGCTCCCAGCCACCCAATTGGATTTTTAATTGTGATTCTTAGCGCACCTGCAAGTTGATAGTACATAGTCGTGGCAGATTTTATGGAGTGGCAAAGCAAACTTTCTTTTGAACGGTGGTATTAACACACAACTGCCGCGTTTGGGCTGAGAATAATCCGCACATCTGTGTCCAGGAGCCTCTCTACTCGCCAAAAATCACAGAATGGTGTGGCTTTATACCATATTTTATCATCGGTCCTTATTTTTACAAGGAAACTCGTGTAAGCGGACCAGTGACCTGTACCATCACTGCTGACAGGTATTCCCATATGCTACAGAACTTCGTGGTTCCACAACTGCAGCAACAAGTATGTGTCCAATCGACCACATTCATGCAGGATGGTGCACGATCCAACATTGAACATATGGTACAGCGTGTGTTGTAGCAACATTTCTCTGAGAACAAACTCATTATTCCTGAATTTCCTATGGTATGGCCACCGTGGTCAAAGTAACCGACGACGTAAAGGGCGGATTCACGTGACGCTTCCCGTACAGAGATCTTCAGGTGCAGTGGTTTGACTGCAAAGAAAGAAAGAAACCGTTAGCAATTACGTCTAGACATTCGTAACCAAGAACATTCCTAAGGATAAACAAAATGATGACGAGACCTCCCTTCGATTTCCTTCGGTGTTTGAGGGAGCATCTTCTACTATTCAGGGGTGGAAAAGAAAATTTTCTCTACGCCGACAACCTTAAGTCTGACGCAAAAAATAGCTGGGGCTTTATTAAATAATATTTTCCAAATCATATGGCATATCAAAGTAAGCAAATTCGACATACAATATAGGCACAAGAATCTTCCCTTAAAATTATCGATCTCTACACTAATTCCGTTATTATAGAATTACTTGTCACCAAAATTCTGGTTACAAAATTCATACAGTGTGCCTTTCAAGCTTGTCGCCACCGGGCGTTCAAAAAAAAAAAAGGATAAACATATTTAAAAGGTATCAATTACTAAGTAAAGAACTTAAACGTAGGATAGATTAATCTCAAACACTCAATAAGATATATTTTTTTTGCAATTATTGACAAGTTAAGGTAAGTCTTTTTTTTCTTTTTATAAGTTCTGTAGTTCACACTCATGCTTTATCATTCATAAAAGTTTATCTCTATCTTTATCGTTTATATGACTTCTTAATTACACCGACAAGTACACGGGTAAGTTCTCTATTTATTTGTCTTTCTACGTATTCCCTTTGCCTCATCCACATACTCCAAAGTTCAGGTAGGTAATCCTCTAATGATTCAATAAATTCTTATTATTGGAAACCGCATTTCTGTCTCTGTATTTTTTTTTCTTTTTAAAATAATTAATGTTCAGGCGACGCGTAGGGACATTCTTCAGAACGTGGAAGACGTAGCTACAGTAAGGGGAGGGAATATTCTAACAAGGACTGAGCTAAGAATAACGGGTGGGGAAGGAAAAAACCCAAAGCAAACAAAGTAATCAAAAGTGGGTGTGTTAGTAGGGGGAGCTTACTGTGCTAAACTTCAATAATTTCGAACACATCGCATTACTTTTCCTCCGTGACATTCCTTTTCGACGGTACGTACTTCTGTTGCCGAATCTCATGACGTGACATCGAGTGTGGAATGAATTCACTTAGCGAAGAGTCGTATATTCAACTTCTCTCGATCGGAGTTGTATCCTTTTACTAAAATAAATAAATAACAAAAAAAAACACATTAACAAATGGAGTCTGCTAGACTAACGGCCTAAATTCGGCGCCTAGTACCAGATTCAAGAAGTTCCATAGCTTTTCCGCGTTCGTGGGATTCATCTTCTGGGGTCCCACTAAGATAAAGCTTTCCATTTCTGGAACGTTGCATCTCAACGTTTAATTCAGATGAGGGAAGAGGCCGAGCAGCTATGACAAAGCCTTCTTCATCGGTGAATATCTCGATTCCGTCTTTTAGCTTTTTTTTTTTCTTTTTAAACCGCACCGCGCGATGGCGGCCGTCGTTCTAAGAAACTGAAACATTTATTATTTTGCTATCATGCTTTTCTTCTGAGTAACGACCTCGGGCTCGTCTATCCAAAATTCATATTGGTAAGTTTATTGTTGCGTCCGTCATTGTTATCGTCCTTTTTCAACTAAGGGAGGAACATCTAGAAATGACGTCAAAACAATTTTTTTTTGTACGACGACTTCTTCAGGTCGTGGTAGACAGAGGAGGATAAGAAGGGAAGGGGGGGGGGAGAAGGAAAGGAAAGACAGATTTGTAACGCAAAACTGGCCGTTACATGGCCACCGTGGTCGTCCGATCTCAAACCCTGTGAGTTGGGATTTCATACAGGTGTTGTGCTTCTAGGGCATGCCCCTGATATCTCAAGGTTAAAAGACTGAATAACATTACAGGTGAGACAAATTAATTCTGATATGTTGTGAGGCGCCGTGGAAAGTGTCGTGCTTCGTATGAAGTTTCTGGAACATCACGATGGTGGTCATATTGAACCTCATTTCTAAGTTAAAATCATTTGTTGTTAATGAAATTTTTGTGTGCTGAGACGTTTGGTATTTAGTCATTCAGTATTCACATGAATACATTTTTGCATCGCCAAAATTTTATTCCTGGCGACTTTTGGTACTAATGTTTATTTTTTAGAAATGGACATCGCATGGTCCACTATGTACGGCCATCAGTTTGGTTATGTTTCATCCAATACTTTACTGGCTAGAGGGCTCTGGATACCTCACATTACTTTATAACCACCCAGTACTAGCAATATATCAAATACTCATGATTTTTTCATCAAACCCTAATTATAAGATATTCTCAACTTTCAAATCAGTGGTCTATGATAAGAGAAGTATGATACTAATTCGCAGCAGACTAGAATCAATGTCAAATATACAGTACTGTCACCCATTGTAGTAGGTAAATCGATAGATATGTATTTTAAATAGAAATGTTTCATAAAGCTAAGAACGTGAAAATTTAATTACTTTAATCTACATTAAAGTCGCCAACTATCATAACTTGTCTCAGCTAATTAGTTCTCGCCTAAGAAAGACAAGGCTCATCGAACGAACTGTGCTTGAACTTTTTTAATCCGTCTAACGTGAATTCGAAAAAAGGAGGCGTGTAATACCCTACAGACTTTTTTATATTCTTAATGAGGATTGGCTTATGGACGAGCCCCAACCATTAAGAAGGTATTTTGACGTCGTGACTTTATGTTCTTGTGAAATGTGACTTTAACCCTGGCCCACGAATCCTGCTTCAGCCTTGATAGTGGAACATCGTTTGAGAAAGACATTGTAAACTACACTGTCTTTCCAAAACTAACATTCATATAAAATTGAAGACTTACCTTACCGGAACTATCATTACTGAAATCAATACAATTATTCGTGCGAATTCGTCATCGTGTCTACGAGCCACGCTTGATTGACGCAAAGGTTTTCGTCAGGGAGCCGTCAGTGCTACCAGTGTTCACCCAGCGACGCACCGCCACTTCAGGATCAATGGAGGCAAGCTTTGTGTATGATCTTCAGCGCCCCTTCAAACCCCGTCAGGAACACAAAACCCCCTAGAAAAACTTCTCCAGCAAAGAAGACATACCCCTTTGCTGCCACCGCTTGGATCGTCTATGTGGGCAGAAGCAAGTGTATGCAGTGCAGCAAAGATAAAGTAAACCCGTTTTTCTGTTGATTTTCGGGGCCCCTGACGCTATACGAGCTGTAATTCATAAATTTACCTTCTACGAAATAATGCAATAATTGAACCTTAACTGAGAGAATTTAACGTTTGATAGACATACATGAAAATAGAATTCAAAGATTAAAAAAATATTGAGAATAATTAAAAGTTTACTGTTCCTAAGTGAAAGTATAATTTAACAAAATGACTAATCTGCAAATAATCTTATTCACTTGATAAAACCGTCCTTAGTCAGTGGTTTTCTTTAAGAAACCGAAAATTACTAAGTCTTGCTTAGAAATGAACACTTTAGATTTCGAAGTGTGCGAGGGTGGGTGAATTCCTTACTAATCGTTCCTTTGCAATTGAAACGGTTAGGGTGCGTGAGATCCTTACTAATCGTTTCCCATCCCCTTCCTGGTGTAAATGGAAAGGCCTTTCGCGTGTAGTTTTCTCTCCCCCACACGCATATTATCCGAATTTAGATCACAAATCCCCCTTGGTTTCCTTGTAATTAGTCTAAGATCCCTTGTGAACTAAGAGAAAAACGAACCAGTTTCCTGTAGTAACCCGGATAAGATTTTTGAGAACTATTTCCCCATTCGGCCGAGGCAATAAAAATAGACCTTTTATAGATAGAAGAGACCCTTGTTGAAAGTGATCTAGTGCAAAGAGAGTAGTTTGAAAGTCGTCTCACTCCCAGTTTGTGTTTAAGTGACCTAAAGGAACAATGAATAAAGGAAGATAGAAAACCTAATTATTCGAAATAATAGACAGATAATAAATAAAAATAAAGGAAAAACGAATAGACTGCTCCAGAGAAATAATCTCAATCCCCATTGTGACATAAGAAAAGCCGAAATCATATAATTATTTTGAATGAAACGAATAAGAGAAAAATATTAAGTGATATTAGGTAATAATTCTGTGAAAAACTTACGAAGTAGCCTTACTTGCTCTTCTAAAATAACTCTTCTAAGATTTCTTGGGGCGAGTTTCCTTCACTAATCGGTTACTTCGCGACGGGAGGGGAAGGTAAGTGTTACGATCTTTAAATCAAAATACCAAAGTATACTGGAACAAAAAATGGAGAAAATTGTCAAGAGATGGCGCCAAAATATTAGGGAAAAATACGCGCGAGATTCGTGACGGGAACGAGAGTGAGAGGAGAGATAGAAAAAAACTAAAGAGGAAGAAAGGAGAAGGTTTTATGGAACGGAGAGAGCAACAAGTAATAAGGTGTTCCCAGTTGAGCAATGAAAACTCGTCTTGCGAACTCGAGAGAGAATATTTCAACAGAGTAAATTTGAAGTCAGCAAATGGGAACATTTCAAGAAAAAGGAATGGCGAGTATGCGGAGTCAAGGCTAAAGGTTAGTAACCATCCTTACGTGGATAAATTTCCTCAAGCTTCTCCATATGATATAATTGAACATTGCTCTGATAGTCAAATAGTGTCAAATGTTAACGAAGTTACTGCGTACGTAACTATTAACAGTACAACTCTACATAAATTTATTTTTGTCCCGTTCATGACTTATTGTATGACAGTTTGGCAAATTGATGCCATAATAGAATCCAGAATTAATTTGGATATAGAGCTCAACGAAATAGTTCTAAGAAGAATTAGAACGGTTGGGCATTTTCCGACTTCTGTAAAGGCTTATTTCAAAGATGGCATTGGATATATAAAATGTTATCCATAAATGAAATTGTTATTGGATGGAAGCATTTTTATTAATGTAATTGAGCTAACGGGTCAACTAAGTTAAACTATATTACCGTTATTTTGGGATAGTTGGATATGAGCTATTGCTTATTGTAAGCTCTCGTTAGATAATTATTGAAATATAATTATATTCATAATTGACTATATTTCTGTTAGAAATATATTTTTATTTTATGAGAAGAGATTATATCCAGGAATTTGTATTATGTAAATTGTTATTGAATTGAATTGCATATTGGATTGTCTTTTCTTTATTTTTCCACTTTTGTTGGAAACCTTAAAATTGCATAATTGAATTAGTAATATCAAGATATGTCTATTTGGATATTGTTTTCTAATGAAAAATTATTTTATTATTTATTTCCGGATACGACGCAAGTCTCGTCAACCTAGAAAGCAAGAAACATATCAGACTGGATTTTACATATTAAGTTAATTCAAGTCCCAAGGAGAGTCTACATGTTTAATACGTCGCCATTGGAGTTACTGGCCGTATTAGGAATACCCAAGAATTTCACATACGATATTTATTTATTTGAAGAGTCTTCCACTGTGCAAAGATATATTATGTTAAATCATTTGCTAATTTAAAGCTTATATAGCCCAAGTCACTTTATCTAGATATTATTGTGAAAAGAAAAAAAGTATTAAGAATAAGCACTTCTTATTTAACATTGTTTTATTTTGAAATATCAAGAATAAAATTTATCATTACAAGTTATATACTAGCTTTCCTATTCTACCTCCAACTTCTGGTAACTTTACAATCTTTAGTTCATTTTAATCGTAACAGAAGTACTGGAGGATAGAATAGTTCTGGTAGCGAGCGTGTCGCCGACTAAATCGGCCTATTGGGTACTTCAATTGTGATTTGCTTATTCTTGCTTTATGGTGAAACTGCTCTAGAATTTCCAGAATAGTTCTGTTAGCGAGTGTGTCGCCGATTTCAATTATATATTTGATACAAACTTGGATTTTAAGTCATTGTTGTTCCAATCTTCAAATCTTTCGCTGACTTCCAATGGTTCATTCGAGGTCTCGAAGCCCGCAAGGTCCAGGCGGGGAGCAAGGTTCAACGGTGGCTCTCATCTTCGATAAACTTGCATTCGATGCTTTAATCGAAGCAGCTAGTTGGACGCAAAACAATTCCGAAGAGCGTCGTGTAGACCTTTTAAAAGGGAGGTCATTGGTAACCCTAAACAGTAAAGACGACGTTACATTACCATCGACCTTTTGGCCGTAAGAACATTCAAAGTTCGGATGTGGTCTGCATAAGTTTAACAGTGGTTACTCATACATTCTCCAAACATTGAAGTAGTTTTTCCTAAATGAATGCTAAACACAAGTTACATGCTTGCGGAGTGTGAGGAGGTTGAGTGGGAGGTCTATCCAGGTTCTCGTCGCCGTCTTAATTGAGCATCTTCAGCACTCCAGCTTATCGCCTAAGCTCGGTAACAATCGACACGGACGATAACCCCTCACGCGGCATGAGCCACGCTCTATCATCCATAACATTATATAAGTCATGGTCAAAAAATACAAATAAGCATTGTCAAAAAATTAAATTTGCGATGAACAAAGCAAAGGCTCGATGCACGTGGCTAAAGTAAAAGATTAAATTTAAGAATTCTAAAAGGCTTAATATAACCAAAAAAAAATTCAAAATATAATTACTTACTTACTTACTTTTCAAACCCGCTTATCCGTTAGGGTCGCGGGGGCAGCAGCCCTATGGAGGATTTCCAGCGATCGCGATCTTCCGCCATCAGGTGCATTTACACCCCCTGGTAATACCGAAGCGACTCCAACCCAGATTCTCCATGTAGTCTAGCCACCTGGTTCTAGGCCGACCCCTTGGTCTCTTACCCACCGGCTTGGAAAATAACAACTGCCTAGGAAGACGAGTTTGCGACATCCGTATCACGTGGCCATACCAGCGCAACTGAGATCTCTCAATGCGAAGAAGTAGCGGCTCAACACCTAAACACTCCCTTATTGTGCTGCTGTGCACTCTATTTAGTATGGTAACACCTGCCAAACCTCTCAGAACTCTCCTTTCGGCCGCTTGTACCCGCGATCGCACTTTTTCGGTCATTACCCAAGCCTCATGACCATAGGTGAGAATGGGGACAAAGATAGATTTGAAGACGGAGAGCTTGGCTTTGTTACCCAGCTCTCGTTTCATTACCACGGATCGCCACAGTTCACGTCTGACACAGCTTGCTGCACTGATCCGAGCATCCAATTCTTTCTCCTGCCGTCCATCACTCGTGAATGCAATCCCGAGATAATTGAATTTCTCCACCTGTCTCAATGAGGATCCCCTAACATGGAGAGCGCACTGAGCAGGCTGTCTTGAAAGAACCAGAACTTCGCTTTTAGCCACACTGATCTTCATCCCAGCTTCTTCACATTTGGCTGCAAACCGGTCTAGTGCATGCTGAAAGTTCGTGCGAGAAGACCCAAGCAGGACAAGGTCGTCCGCAAAGAGCAACCTCTCCACCAGGCAGTCGCCCACACAAACACGCTCATCGCCTCGGCTGCCCCTGTCTATCCAGTCCATAAAGATAATGAACAAGAGGGGCGACAGTATGCACCCTTGGCGGAGTCCAACACCCACGGTGAACGGTCTTGACTTAATGCCATTTATCCGGACACACATCTCAGAGCTTTCGTACAGAGACATGATAGCAACCAGTAATTGCCCATCCACTCCATACTCTTGCAACACTTGCCAGAGCTTCTCCCGAGGAACTCTGTCATATGCTTTTTCGAGGTCCACAAAGCAAGCGTAGACCTCTTTTGCATACTCCCAGGATTTCTCAAAGATTTGCCTTAGAGCAAAGATGTGATCCGTCGTGCTTCGGCCAGGTCGGAAACCACACTGCTCCCCCGACAGTTTGGAGTCGACTATTTCCCGACTTCTCTTCTCCAGACACTTAGCGTACACTTTCCCAGGAATGCTGAGCAAAGAGATGCCTCGATAGTTGTTGCAATCTCTCTGATCTCCCTTTTTGAAGATAGGGATCATAATTCCTGTCTGCCATTGCTTAGGGGCCTGTCCAGATATCCAAGCAACCTGACACACTCGAGTCAGCCACAGGATACCATCCTGATTTAAGGCCTTTAACATCTCGGACCGGATTTCATCATCACCTGCAGCTTTGCCAGTCTTCAGGGACTTAAGTGCCCATCTGACTTCTGTTTCAGTGATACTACCGTGACTATTCTCCGCTCCAAGGTGCACCTCGTATGCCTCAGTTGTTGTTGTCACCGGATTAAGAAGAGATGCAAAGTATTCCTTCCACCTATGCAATACGCTCTCCTCCATTTTCAGAAGCCTCCCATCTGAACTCTTAATAGTTTGTGATGAAAGAGACTTCTTTCCACGGAGGCGGCGCACAGTCTGCCCGAACACCTTGTTTGCCGAACCATAGTCTGCCTCCAATTTCTCCCCGAACTTCTCCCAGGCCTTGGCTTTTGCTGTTGATACTGTCTTTGCTGCTGCTTTTCGCGCCTCAGTGTACCGCACTCGACTCGAAGTTGACCTATTTGCAAGCCATAGCAAATAGGCTTCCTTCTTTGCCTTGACAGCTTCTTGGACTTCACCGTTCCACCATGCAGTCCTTTTCTCACTGCCCTGCGCCACACTCAGCAGTGCTTGCGCAGGAAAATTGACATTAAACCATTGTAACAATTTACCAATGATAAATATTTTAGAACTAACCTGTAATCTTTTGTCCAAGGCTTAGTGCCTTTTGTCCAGACGGATGTCGAAGCTGCCTACAGCGCTATCGAGAGGAATGTTTGGAGGTCCTGCATGCCGTAGAAACGTTCTGGCCATATGCAGGACCGCGATTCACTATCTTTTGCGATGCGCAATCCCTAAAGTGGATGGCCAGTTTCAAAGACCACTAGGACTACAGGGTTTCGTCTTCGAAATTGTCCACCAGAAAGGAAAATTAAATAACATCTCCGACGACCTTTCCTGCTTGATGTGCCTATCCTACCAAATTGAACCAGCAATACCTAATGATCGAAAGCCTCGTAAACCTGGATCTCATATGGAGAACTCTCGACGCCAGGATGGACTCAAAAACTCGAAAATCCACACACTGTTCATTGCCGCACGCGGACCGAAAACTCCTCAGGGGAAGGACGGGCTCTCGTCAAAGCATGGCATCATAAGACCGAACTCAAACAACGCGTCGGGAAAACGCTAAATTTAATCTTAAAAGATTTCTATTATTGGCCAAACACGCGCCGCGATGTATACCGAGCAACAAAAGTTTGCCATGAGCATCGATTATATAAACCAGTGAATTACCGATATGTGTCTGACCTAATTCGCATTACATTACTGTGCCACGACAACTGTGGGCAATTGACGTTTAAGGACCCTTGGTACGGACTAGATATAACAAATATGTAATAATCGTGATCGATGTATTCAGCAGATGGATCAAGGCATAACCATCTTGACGCATTAGCCAAACGGCTATCATAAGTGCCCTTCAACAAACATGGGAGAAGATCGGCAAGCCCCAAGAAACTCTATCTGATAACACGACTTATTTTAAAGCTCAAAGTTACATAAACTTTGCTCACGATAATTCGATAAAACTCACTGTAACGTGTATAAATTATCTAATGAGAGTACGCAGTGGAATTAGAGACACGTAGACAGAGAGCATAATAATTAAATGGAATGTTTATTAGAAAATAAGAAATGCTTAAATAAATAATGAATCGTACCTTGGCTTAAGGTCGATGAATCAAAAGCGTAAACTGGAAAGATAACCAAATAACTTATCTTATAAGCTTAATTACAAAATCCTACACCAAAACAGCTTATGTCCTAAGAAGCTAAAATCTCAATCAACTCTTATCAGGTACTAGAAGAGGTACCCGGCGTTGCCCGGGATAATTACACTTGCACAAACTTTTCCTTTCATTGTTAGTCATGAGATATTGATTGTTGGTCCATGCAGAGCGTTTGTGAATTGCGTGTTGATACCATTGTTGATACCTATTGTTGTACAAACTTTGCCTTGCATTGTTGGTCATGAGATATTTCTCATTAATAAGCCTTGCCATAACCATGAATATCGATTTTTTATCGATATTTATTATTTTTCCGAAATCTGAGGTAGACAGTGACCTTCCTCATGCTTTGAAGGTCATGTATGCGAAAGTTTATCAAGATCGGAATAAAACTGTAGATTTGTATAAAAAACGTACACACAGACCCACAGACGAACAGACCCACAAACATCCTTCTTTATATATATAGAAGAAATCACATTCAGCAATAAATAGTAATTCTTTTATACAACCCTGAAAACGTTCCAATAGTAGTCAAACAGGTGAGTAATAAAAATTATAAGAAATAGTTCAATGGATCGACCGGATCCCAACAACACTACTGAATTTAGCAATCACCTCTAAATTAATAACTATTCAAGAAATATAAAAATGATCACAGGTTCCGAAATACAAATACAATACTGATGAAAAATAGGAAAGAAAATTCCGCAGCCTGGATTCGAACCAGGAACCTTTGGCTCAGACCGCCAACGCGCTAACCAATTGCGCCACTGCGGCCATGAAAGCAAACCGCTATTTGCATGACCTTAGGGCTTGGTTAGAGCAAAATACAATATTATTGAAACAGGTACTATCAATAGTCACTCAGGTAAGTATTAACATCTCATGTTTAGAAATTCAAATATCAAGAATAGACACAAATTCATATTAGCAATCACACAATTACATAATAACGTAAACCAGTAAGACGGCACCAATACTTAGCTAACGTAAATAAAGTTCAAATAGCTTAATGGCAAACAACCCCTCAAACCAAAATCTGAGGGTTAAGAATTCAAAAGTCTAATTCGGGAAGGATATTCAGTCCAAGTCCACCTCGGCACTTAAAGTCTTAGCCAAACGTCTTAATAAAGCACTACAATCACGGATTACATATAACGCGCTAAATGACAGGCACTAAAGCAACATACAGGAAAGCGCATTGGCAAACAGATACAAAATCCGGAATTGTATACCTGCAAACTGAATCCCTCTTAACCTAGTATTATTAAATTAGAACACTACACTACGGAACTTAACCCACACTATTTCAACTCGTTATCGTTAACAGAGCGCTGATAACACCAAAGCATTTATTTGGAAATTCACACAAGAGAATTTCTTTCCTTTGGATTTCTTAAAACGGGCACTTGTCGCACATCAGGCACTATACACATAATAATACAATTAACTAGCAACAAAACACTTCATAAAATATTGCCTCGTTTTTATGGCCGTTCACACTGCTCAGAAGCACAGGGAACTCAAAGCACTATTCATTATTGCACAACCATTAGGCTCGTAGCTGCCTAACGTAGGTGAAGCCGAGGGAATGTGCAAAATATGCAGGTAAGCCGTACGGCTATAGACCCTAGATAACGGAGCTCGTTTTCAGCTCATAAAATGACACCTCGGGAAACTCTCCTTAGCACTGCGAGAATTATTTTCTAATAAAAATTGTGCGCTTACCAGCGTCAAAATCCGTAGCTCCGCAAATCTGCTTAACATACGTGACGGCCTTTCAAAGCTCGCCGCCTCTGCTTCACTTTCGCTTGCTGGAAGAGATTGCCACGTCGACCATTTCGCCGTAGCGAGGGCTTGCTCATTGGCTGAGACGCTCGGCTCGTCGCTCACCCACGAAGGCTGGGAATCTCTGTCTCCCGTCATAGGTTGCTCGGCATCCCCTTTCGTACCCTCGCTCATCAAGAAGCCTTTTTGTTGCCGGCAACTTTCTGTCTTGCCAGCCGAGATCCTTCTTGATCCGCCCTCGTTGCTCTCCGCAGTTCTTCTCCCTTCAACGTCGCATTTTTCCTTCTCACGACGAAACTGCCGCTCCTGCTTCTGATTGGTCCGCGTGTCCCGCATCTGTTGACGTTTGCGGCTTCGTTGCCCCTTTCCGGTTACGATTGGTAAAAGATTCGAGACCGGTAGCAAGGGACGATGTCGTCGGAATTCAAGGTGTTATTCGAATTCCGTGACACTCACGTACTAAGTGCCGTATGTACCTCGTACAATCCGGTGGAATGCTACATTCATTCTCTTTTGGAAAAACTGCGCCTTGTCCTCTTGAATCATCGAGCTGACGAATGGGACTCTGTCCTAGAGACCTATGTTGATGCCCCCTCACCGGTTGGTTGAAAGGAATTATGATGGACTTCATTGGTGCTTATTTACTTTTTTTCCAGTTTCACCAGTCTGGTCATAGAATTCCCAGTTGCTTATTAACATAGGATCTTTCCTTCAACAATTCATGAATAAAAAATTGAAGACTCCATTTGAAATAACTTTATAGTGTTTTATAACCCATCAGACTTCCCAAGACCTGCTTAACTTAAAAATTCCCGAGGATTATTATGATAAGCGTAGAGACATTTTCAACGTGGCTGTGATATGGATATCATCAGAAGAAAGATCCTTTTACATGAATCTCCTGTGTGACTGGGGTCAGTGTGTTTTGTTTATAGTTTTAGAAGAAATATATAAAATTTGTTCATTTTGAAACTATTTCCCCGGAGTTCATTTGTTTGGTAGTTGTAACTGTGTAGAATGAATTTTGTGTTCGTACTGTTTGTGGATGTAGTGGGTTTGAAACGTGTGGGCGCTGTGTTTGTGATTGTTGGTGGCGATTTGAAGAGTGAATGTTGTGTTTGATTCACAAAATGTTGCTGGAAAATTATATTTTTTTTTGTTTATAAATCTATATTGCGTTGTAGAAGTTGATTGTTATCCGTTGCGTCGATGATTACCGGGTAACAATGGCTTAAAACCTTTCTGGTTAATTATTGTTAATGAGTTGCGGCTGCTTTTCCCTTTGTTGGGAGCGCGTTTTTTTTTTTTTCTCGAGCGTGTAGGCACTGGAGCTGACGACATGACAGCGATCGTTCGACCTTCTTCCCCTCCCCGATGCGGCGACATCGCTACATAGTCGGAAAATCATGCCAGCTATATAAACGGAGACAATAAGCGGGATCAGCGTCGTTGCGGACGAAAAAACGTTCAGATGGATAGACGTTGTTGCAAGCCATGATGTCTTTGGTTGGCCGAGGCGAGAAATTGGGCATATGGAACGTTTGCCCGAGGTCTCCTGCTAAATTGAGAAGAAACCTCGTATTGAAGCTCTGCAGACTGGTGAGAGCGTTCTGTTTTTTTTTAATTGATTTCGCGTAGTCAGTCCAATTGTTTTAACGGGGTCTTTTTGTTGTTAACAGTCTACAGTTATATATTTGAATTAATGAATTGTTTTTTTTTTGTCTGTTTATGTATGAGAATACATTTATACCTAGGATTATTTACTTAGTAACTGAGTATGAGAATTAACTTAACCAGAAGGTACACATATGGTATGCTAAGGTCTGTTAAATTATTGTCAGGCAAGATAATTGTGACTCTGAACGTATATTAGCACACAGAGGGTGGATTAATAGCGTCTTAAGTGCGTCTTAATTGCCATAGATGGTATTTCACATTAGTTGTAACGGGGTTAATGCTCTCTCCCCGATTTCCGAACCTAGGGTACTGAATATGGATCTTAGGGGAAACTTTGATTAAAGGAGAGCACGACGCATTCTCGAATTCAATCTGTTGTGCTAACGTTGTTGGGACAATATGTTGCCAAGAAGATAATAGTATGAGCAACTTGTCTTTGTTGAAATATCAGTTAAGATTTGTTATTGTAGCAAGAGTTTTGAACTTTTTGATAGATTATTTGTTTAAATTTTGGGGCCCCAAGCTATAATTAGATGACTAATTATTTAATGCTTAAAGCTATGATTATCTTAAAGAAATAAAATTGGATTTTATGATTCACTCTCACCTACTCCTTATATCACAATCATATCACCCGTGCAAGTTCTAGAAAAACCCGCACTTGTTCGCGTGGGTGGTTATTGCTACTGAGGTGCCTTCTGGCTCCACTCCACCCACGCCTCAGGGCACACTGGCGCCCGAACAGGGACTTGCTGCCCTAATTTTCGGAGCTAGGGGTCGAAAAGGAGTAATGGGTGTGTGTGTTAAATCTAGTTGACGCTCGATAGTGGGGATATATTGTGCGAGTGATAATTGTGGTGTGAATGATGATAGGAGGTGATTAGCGTAATTTGTGGGTTTGTCAGAATTAAGAGGGACAATTGTAGGTGCATGTTTTGTGTGTGTTGAGTATCATGGAGGCTGCATGTAATGCATGCTTGCTGTTAGCCCAGAGGTTGGAGACGTTGATTACGAAGCTGACTGATTTAATTGAAAAGCATCATGATGTTATGGAAGTCAATGTCTGTCAGGGCTTAGATGCAGTCCTTAAGGAGCCTTCAAGTGAGGAAATGGAGGGCCCCATCGGAAATCGTATGGTAAAGTCCGCGACAAGGGTTATAAGAGGTCCAAGGACAAGTAACCAGTTAAAGTATTGTGGGAATGGTGGTGCGCGATTCGGGAAGGGAGACATACTAATGGTAACAGTTAAGGGTAATATGACAGGAAAGGTGTTTGGGCCGTTTAAGGTGATCAGATGGATTGCTAGCTCCTGGGTGAAGATGAGGGGCGTGAGGTTCCGCGACACCCTAATAGTGCACCAAAGCAGGATGAGAGCAGCCCGTTTGCGATGGAAGATCGGTTCCAAGCACAATAGTGTAGTGCGGGGCAATGCTGCAGAAGCGGAGCGGGTTGGAACGGTAGATGTTGCGACAGTGATGGACGATAGTGCCATGGTAAACGTGGCGGTAGGCACTGACCAAATGGATCTGGTCAACGCTGTAGACGTCGCGACGGTGATGGACGGCAGGGTCATGATAAATATAGCGGTAAGTACTGACAAAACGGATCTGGTCGACGTTGCAGTAGGCACAGATGAGGTAAGTGTAGTGAAAGTAACAGTGGATGAGGGAACCATGTGCGAGGACCCCATAGTGGAGGGTCAGCTAGTTGGCATGGTGCCGCGGTTGCCTCAGCCCGCCGATGTAAGTGGGGAGTCCGACAGCAACAGTGGAACATTAGGCGGTTTGAGTTCAGTTATGGGAATGTCGGATGCTGAAGAGAGTGTGCCTGATAATTGGGAGGATCGTGATGTAAGTAGCCCTGCTAGATTTGTCGGTAATGTAGTTCAGGTTTGTGCGTCGAGAGGAGTTGATATGGAAAGTATAGCGGGTAGTGGTGTGCGACGCACCGTAGTGTTTGTCGACGAACGTGAGTCAGGTAGTAAAGAGTGGACGAATCCGAGACATAAGAGGTCTCGTGATCGCGAAAGGTGTAACGGCATCGATGGTGGGAGGCAGATCGCGCGTGAGGTACCAAGTCAGGGTCGGCGAATGAGTGGACCCACAAAGGGGACCCGCCATGATAGTTTGGAGACAAATCGTATAAGCGACGGTTACATGAAACCACCGTCGTGGTTCACTAACCAGTTTAAAGGGATGGAAATGAATATAAGTGTGAATGGTAGTGATTGACGCATAAAAATGGAAGTATGTGTTAGTCGTGTATTGTTTGTTTTGGTATTGGGTGCTCTTGGGAGTGGAAGAACTTGGTTCTTTCATTCCTAAGAGGGGGCGTATGTGACTGGGGTCAGTGTGTTTTGTTTATAGTTTTAGAAGAAATATATAAAATTTGTTCATTTTGAAACTATTTCCCCGGAGTTCATTTGTTTGGTAGTTGTAACTGTGTAGAATGAATTTTGTGCTCGTACTGTTTGTGGATGTAGTGGGTTTGAAACGTGTGGGCGCTGGGTTTGTGATTGTTGGTGGCGATTTGAAGAGTGAATGTTGTGTTTGATTCACAAAATGTTGCTGGAAAATTATATTTTTTTTTGTTTATAAATCTATATTGCGTTGTAGAAGTTGATTGTTATCCGTTACGTCGATGATTACCGGGTAACAATGGCTTAAAACCTTTCTGGTTAATTATTGTTAATGAGTTGCGGCTGCTTTTCCCTTTGTTGGGAGCGCGTTTTTTATTTTTCTCGAGCGTGTAGGCACTGGAGCTGACGACATGACAGCGATCGTTCGACCTTCTTCCCCTCCCCGATGCGGCGACATCGCTACATAGTCGGAGAATCATGCCAGCTAAATAAACGGAGACAATAAGCGGGATCAGCGTCGTTGCGGACGAAAAAACGTTCAGATGGATAGACGTTGTTGCAAGCAATGATGTCTTTGGTTGGCCGAGGCGAGAAATTGGGCATATGGGACGTTTGCCCGAGGTCTCCTGCTAAATTGAGAAGAAACCTCGTATTGAAGCTCTGCAGACTGGTGAGAGCGTTCTGTTTTTTTTTAATTGATTTCGCGTAGTCAGTCCAATTGTTTTAACGTGGTCTACTGGTACAAGTCGCAACAAAAAGTGCAACGAAACCTTTGATCAACGGACTTATATATGTTCACGTTAAACGAGAAACAGTTATTTGATAGCTTAATCTCGATGATTGAGAAAGTAAATGGAATGCTAAGACAGAGAGCCTCTTCTGATATTAGTAGCTTTCATTTTAAGCTCCAACCGAGATCGGTGTCTTTTTGTTGTTAACAGTCTACAGTTATATATTTGAATTAATGAATTGGTTTTTTTTTGTCTGTTTATGTATGAGAATACATTTATACCTAGGATTATTTACTTAGTAACTGAGTATGAGAATTAACTTAACCAGAAGGTACACATATGGTATGCTAAGGTCTGTTAAATTATTGTCAGGCAAGATAATTGTGTCTCTGAACGTATATTAGCACACAGAGGGTGGATTAATAGCATCTTAAGTGCGTCTTAATTGCCATAGATGGTATTTCACATTAGTTGTAACGGGGTTAATGCTCTCTCCTAGATTTCCGAACCTAGGGTACTGAATATGGATCTTAGGGGAAACTTTGATTAAAGGAGAGCACGACGCGTTCTCGAATTCAATCTGTTGTGCTAACGTTGTCAGGACAATATGTTGCCAAGAAGATAATAGTATGAGCAACTTGTCTTTGTTGAAATATCAGTTAAGACTTGTTATTGTAGCAAGAGTTTTGAACTTTTTGATAGATTATTTGTTTAAATTTTGGGGCCCCAAGCTATAATTAGATGACTAATTATTTAATGCTTAAAGCTATGATTATCTTAAAGAAATAAAATTGGATTTTATGATTCACTCTCACCTACTCCTTATATCACAATCATATCACCCATGCAAGTTCTAGAAAAACCCGCACCTGTTCGCGTGGGTGGTTACTGAGGTACTGAGGTGCCTTCTGGCTCCACTCCACCCACGCCTCAGGGCACACATGCATAACAAATGTTGTCATTTCCAATGCACAGGGGAATGGTTCCTTAGTTTTAGAGAGGGGAATGGTTTATGTTACATGCTGTTTAAATTCTGAAGTTTATTTCGTCGAGCTCACCCAAGGTGAAGGATTCATTCTGATCGATGTTACATGTGAAATCTATAGTTATCAATGTATACAGTCATCATTCAACAACAACTTATTGGTAACGCTTTTACACAACACCTGCACATTCTACATGTGTCACATGCTAAACGAAAATAATCTTCTATATATATATATACAGGGTGTGCCAAAAGAAGCGGGATGGTCGAATATTTCGCGAAATTTACATCGGATCGAAAAACTGAAAAACACGTGTTCAATATTTTTCAAAAATCTATCGAATGATACCAAACACGACCCCCCACCCCCACCCCCGGGGGTGGAGCGGGGGGGAAACTTTGAAATCTTAAATGGAAACCCCCATTTTTTATTGCAGATTCGGATGGCGCTGTAATCGCAGAAAAACAAATACATATCAGAAGTCTGCAAGCAGTCAAATTTCTCAGGACATGCGCTTCGGAACACAAAATTAGTATTTTTGGAAAGGCTATCTAATGATACAGTATGACAGTCGACCGATTGATGGCGCTCTAATTGAAAAAAAACAATTCTTTCTCGCAAGTGAAAGTATTTCTACAGCTAATATGAGGTTAACGTCTTTCGTTGATTTTGTATCTGACTTTAGTAAAAACCTACGTTTAGCATAATCCAGGAACAACGACGTGGACGTAGTAGTTTTTTGTTCCCTTCGGGGTGTTTGTTTCAGGTGAGTCCCCTTGCCTCTCACGATTGGCGCCAATAACTTTATTGTAGTAAATGCTCTGTCACGGAATTCGAATCCAGGTTCGAGTTCCGTTGATGCGTGCAGAGTTTTCCACTCGCGTACCTTCTATCGTTCAAAGATAGGGGCGGAGCTCCGCATACATCGACGTCACAACCAACAACACGCCAGAACCAATGATGCCGCAGGGAGGCTTCGTGACAGAGCATCGAAGCTTTCTTCGCGGGAGGTTTCAAGGAGGAAGAAGAGAGTGACCCGGACGACGGAACCGAAAGGAAGCCAAAAAGGCAGCTCGAGTCCTAAGGGAAAAGGACTCTTCGTCGTCGCAAGAGAAAGACCGGAACGCGCGTAGCCACAGCTGGGCGGAGGCAACGAAACGCCGGTTCGTCAACTTGATACGCCGAGATGAGGCGAGTTCGACGGTGAAGCCCCGCAGGCGTCGATTTTATCGAAGAGCAATTCCGGTAATAGCAGTGTTCCAGCCAGCACGAGGCCGTATGAAACTATCCCGAGGGTTACATTGGGAAGAACGCTCTCCACATCAGGAACTTACTGCTTAAGTACTTTCACGTTAACGAATTATGATCCCCGTGTCTTGTCGTCCGTATTGAGCGACTTCTATGGCAGAGAGTTCGACGGGCAGTCGACGATACGAGGCCGTTTTCCAGCGGGAATGAATGCGTACCTCTCGGCTCAATACGGTTTTGCTTATGCAATTCAAGAAAAGTAAAAGTGCCTTACGGAGCTTTACGCTCGTATTAATGGGGAAAAAAAAAGGAAAGTGCCAAGTGTTTTGTGACTAAGAGTTGGATGGGAGTCTTAGCCTGTATGTTTTAATTTCCGTCTGTTTCGTAATCCATTCTATTTGTTTTTTTAGTGTCCGCCCTCCAAGGCGAATTATTGCTTGTGACGAATGGTGTAGGTTTATTTTGATAAGATATTTCTCAATGAAAGGACTCATAAAGACTCGGTGCTGTGATTAAATTCTGAGGTGGACTCTGACATTGTATCTGATTGTATAACCCGTGTTTTACGAACTTGTCCTTTGTTCCTCATTAGACTGTCCGAACTTTATTTTATGATGATAGGCTGGCAATGTAACTCGCAACTAATTTTTGTAGATATTGGATTTGTTCCGAATTCCAGCCATAGTTTTGAGCTTTGTTAAGCATACCGATTTTTGTTTAGGCATAACTCTCGTAAGAGGCCATGCCAGATGCTAAATGTGAATTTTGTTAGTTGATATGTGCTTTACTCTTAATTGTCTAACTAGTCGTACATTTTTAGACTATGTGATTTAGAGTGCAATTTGTGGGTTATTGTAATATTCTCTATAGAGAATAAGAATTGTAATCATTAATCATTTCTTGTTATGTTGTGTAGTTAAGCAAGTAGTAGCTTTTGGTTTATCCGCAGAGTTATTTAGATTAATGTGTATTTCTGTAAACAGCCGGTCTACCCGGTTGATTGTTGTATGAATTTGCCATTTGCGGATTACTTTTTGGATTTCATTTGTATTAGACAAACTTAAGTGGTGTTGGTATTTTAGTTTGTAAGATCCTCTTGCTTAGCATAGTTACCAGGTCGTAACTTGTTTTACTTTATAGTTTTGTGGTGGCTCATTTAAGTTTGGCAATTTATTCTGATTGTCTTGCAATTTGAGCTGGGTTTCAGCTCTTTGGCCTTATATTTCGGCCATAGTTAATTTTTCCCTTATCTCTTTGTTTTATTTTGTCTTAAATTAAAATTTTATTATTTAACCTTACCCTGTTTACGTGGTTTTTTAATTTCCACTGCGTATCTCAATTTACTCTGCATTTACACGTTACATGCTCAAATTGTGCACCGTTTACTTCCTGGCAGTAAGCTAATCGATGGTAAACAGATTCGATGGAATTGTTTAAGTATTCTGAAGGTGTTTGGACAGCTACATCAATTATTCTCTGACGCAATTCATCTAAATTTTGATGTTTCGTTTCGTAAACCCGATTTTTAAATAACCCCACAAGAAAAAATCAAGTGGAGTTAAATCTGGTGACCTGGCAGGCTATTCGATCGGACCTCTTCGTCCAATCCAACGATCAAGAAAACGTTCATCTAAATAATTACGAACGTTCCGTCCGTAATGAGGTGCAGCACCATCTTGCTGAAACCAAACGTGCTCCAAGTTATCGCCAGCAATCTCCCTTATTGCTGGAATTATTTCATTTCGAAGCATGTTTTCATACCTTTGAGCAGTAAGATTACCATCGATAAAGAATGGCCCAATCAAATGATTATTTATTATTCCAGCGCAAACGTTTAATTTCTGTGGATATTGGGTTTTGCTCTCTTGCATCCAATGAGGATTCTCATCTGCCCAATACCTGCAATTATGCCGATTACAAGTACCATTCAATTGAAATGTTGCTTCATCTGAGAATACAAAGTTGTAAAGAAAGTCTGGATCTTGATTTATTCTAAGCATCATGTCCTCACAAAATTCTAAACGTCGGTCGGGATCATCTTCATTTATCTCATGAACAAGTGTCATTTTTTAAGGATGCAATTTATTACTTTTCAAAATCCTGCGGACTGAAGATGTACCAATTTCTTCTTGAGCTTGGGCAGTTCTACGAAGACTACTGTGAGGATTTTCCGTAAATGATAATAAAACATTCAACGCTTCTTCTTCGTTTGTTGCTGACTTTGGTCTTCCTAATTTAGCTCGATCTTTCACAGAGCCTGTAGCTTCAAATCTTCTAACCGTTCTCTCCACAGTCGATTTGGAGATAGGATTCATTCCAATTCGAAAAGTATCATTGAAAATATCTCTTGCTTCCGAGTATGACCTTTTCCTATCACCCCAGCCTACCATCATCAGTAATGATATTCTTTCTTGTTCATTAAGATAAGCCATTCTGAAAGAAAAAACACTTTTTCAAGTCAAATTTTTCTTTACAGATGAAGGTTCATCTGCTTGAATCAACTTAAACAGTTGAACTAATGTGTCATATAAAAATTACCTACCAAATGGATGAAGCACAAAAAATCACAACAAAAATAGTCCACTTTTTGTTTACGTATTTATTAATAAAGAAAAGAATTTGTTTACAAGCAGAAAGAATAAGAAAGAGTAATTTGAAGGACTTTATTATGTTAATTTAAACGATGATATTTGCATTTTGTAAAATGAAAATCCGTACTATCATTGTTAGATTTTTTTTCACAAATCTTATTTTCCATGATAACAAAACCATCCATCAAGAATTAAACAATGTTACAATATTGCATTAAAATACTGTATTGAGCATGTTAATTATTTTATTTGTTTTAAATATTTTCATTGAAAAAATTGATTTCCTCTTAATTATACCCCCGAGGGTTGGGTGGGAGTGGAAATTTTTATGGTACTGAATACAGTTTTACACGTAGAATCTGAATCTGCAATAAAAAATGGGGGTTTCCATTTAAGATTTCAAAGTTGCCCCCCGCTCCATCCCCGGGGGTGGGGGTGGGAGGGTCGTGTTTGGTGTCATTTGATAGATATTTGAAAAATATTGAACACGTGTTTTTCAGTTTTTCGATCCGATGTAAAATTCGCGAAATATTCGACCGTCCCGCTTCTTTTGGCACACCCTATATAAACAATAGATATCAACAATGGTATCAACATGCAATTCATCAACACAATTCATGACCACCAAAGCAAGACAAAGTTTGTGCTTTATAAAAAATGTTAAATTTGTAACTATACATAGAATTCCTGTTGTTCGGGCTTTTCTCAGAATTGATGGTGCTCAGAAATTTAGCATTTTCTTGAAAATCATTAAAATGAGCTCTAAATACTAGAGATAATGGAGAGGTACCAGGCTATTGAGAAAGAGTGGAAAGACAACAGTGGAAGCACTCCTTTAGCTCCGTACTGTACTGAGCAAATGGTAAGCATGTAAATGGAAAAAAACAAAGAGCCACGCTGGGTTATCACCTAGCTTATTTGGTAGCAGAGCAGATCCAAACATTTCATAAATCATTTGATAATCATATCATTTTGGTCTGTGAATGTAAATATTTTAGAAAATGAGATGCTGATAATGTGATGATTTAACAGTAGTTTCCCTGAATAATGTACATAAAATGAGATGGAGTGACAGGACCCGGTGGTGAAGATGGGCATTGTTTTAATCTGAGGAAAATCAAGAAGAGTTTAAATAAAGTCCCGTCGCCTATAATTCCGGTTTTTTGGATTTTTCATAGAATAAATAGTCCCTTCACTCTGTGTTTTATTAATTGAGTTATGATTTAACCAATTTATAGTTATAATTTATCTTCTAGAGATTGCTAACCTATAAGTAAAATTATCCTGGGCAACACCGGGCCCTCTGCTAGACTATCTTTATACATAAAGAAGGATGTTTGTGGGTTTGTGGGTGGGTTTGTTTGTTCGTTTCTTATACAAACTACAGTTTTATTCAGAACATGATAAAATTTTGCATATTTGATCTTCAAAGCATGAGGATGCTCACTGTCTAATTCAGATTTCAAAAAAAATAATTATTGATAAAAAATCGACATTCATCATCATGGCAAGGCATATTAATGTGAAACATCTCATGACCAAAAATGCAAGGTAAAGTTTGTGCAATATAGATAAGTTTCAATTTGCAACAATGCATAGAATTCCTGTTATTCAGTCTTTTCTTAGAAAAGAGAGTTCTTGCTACTTAATTTCTTGGAAATCTTTAAAAATGGTCAGTAACTGGAGATAATGGAGAGTTAGCAGATTATTGAGAAAGAGTGGAAAGACGACAGAGGCAGCAATTCTTTAGCTCCATGCTGTATTGAGCGAAGAAATAAGCAAGTAAACAGAGGAATCGGCGACCACTAGACAAAACAAAGTGATGAATGGCGAAGTTTTGCTTCAAGACATCGAGAGAAGAGCAGGATTTGCAACAACATCAAGTGTACATATAAAGCAAGATTACGTGAGTAAGAAATTATTTAGATTAGCAGTGGCATACATGGAGAGGTCCATCCATTGTAAGCCTATAAAAAATTTTTTTTCGAATTTTCATTAAGAATTTTTATTGTATTAATTCTAAGCATTTTCATATGTTTATTTTTAAGATATTTCAAAATTTAATAAAAAATACAAAGAGCCATGCCGATAAAAATACACAGCCATGCCGATAAAAATTTGTTATCACCTTGCTTATTTGGTAGCACAGCAGAACCAATCATTTCATAAAAATACATTTTGACTATATTCTATGTGAAAGTGAATATTTTGGAAACTGAGATGATGATAATGCGATGATTGAACGTTCGTTTCGAAGAGTTATTAATAATGATCATAAAATGACAATGGTTTGGTCTGGTTTGTTTGGTATTAAGGTCCTTTTCAACTGCTATAATCATTTCAGGACGGCGTTATAGGGGCCACAAATTTTGTCTCACAAGGGTTCTTTAACGTGTAGGAAATGACAATGCAGTGACAGGACATATATATGACAGCTTCTATTGAGGAGGAAAAGGAGTCACACATGCTTCCCTTGAGCTCCCTATCAAATTATCAGACCACTGGCAAAAAATTATATGCCTGGAAAGGAAAGAGAAAGGACGAGTATTGGTCAGAGAAACTCGGCAGCTAAAAAAATCTATACTGGCATTGGAAACATCCGAAAAACGTGAGTTTCGAATAGAGCAAGAGCGTGCAAGAGCTTCTACATAAAGGGCAAGAAAACCTTGGGTCTAAATTATCCAGTGGTGTTGTTGATGGATATTTAAATCTGAGTCAAGCCAACAAGAGATTAGATAAAGTCCCAATATATCACCTAGAATTCCCGTGTTTCGGATTTTTTGTCACTTAGTCACTTCGCTCTGTGTTTTATTGATGGAGTTATTATTTAACCAATTTAGTGTTATAATTTAACTTCTTGAGATTGCTCCACTAACTTACATGTGTGATTATCCCAGGCAACGCGGATCCTCTGCTAGTCTATCTAGATATATACAAAGAAGAATGTTTATTTGTGGGCTTGTTTCTTTACAAATCTATAGTTTAGTCCGATCTTGATGAAATTTTACCTTGACCTTCAAAGCATGAGGAAGGCCATTGTCTAACTCAGATTTCGAAAAAATAATAATTATGGATAATAAATTGAAATTCATTAGGATGGCAAGCCATATTAATGAGAAATATCTCATGGTCAACAATGCAAGGCAAAGTTTGTGCAACAGAAGTTATCAAAATGGTATCAACACGCAATGCACAAATTTTCTGGACGGACCAACAATATACGTCAAGACTAACAATGCAAGGCAGAGTTTGTGCAAAATATAATAGTTTCAATTTGTAACAATGCATAGAATTCCAGTTATTCAGGGTTTTCTTAGAATTGAGAGTTCTTGGTACATAACTATTTCTTGAAAATCTTTAAAAATGATCAGTAACTGGAGATAATGATTGAGAAAGAGTGGAAAGACGACAGAGTAAGCACTGCATTAGCTCCGTGCTATATATTGAGCAAATGGTAAGCTTGTAAATAGAATAACCAGCGATCGCTAGACTAGAGAAAGTGATGAATAGCCAAGTTTTGCTTCAAGACATCGAGAGAAGAGTGGGAATTGCCACAATGTCAAGTGTACATCTAAAGTAAGATTAGGTGACTAAGAAATTATTAAGAATAGCAGTGGCATACTTGAAGCGGTCCATCCATTGCGAGCCTTTTAAAGAATTTTATGGAATTTTCATTAAGAATTTTTACTGTATTAATTCTATCAGTTTTCATATGTTTATTTTTAAGATATTTCGAAATTTAATCAAAAAAACACCTAGTGGGGGCCACGCTGAGCTTATCACCTAGCTTTTTTTTGTAGCATAGCAGATCCAAACATTTCAGAAAAATATATTTTGACTAAATTTTGTGTGAATGTGAATATTTTGGTAAATGAGATGCTGATAATGCGATGATCGAATGTTCGTTTCCATGAATTATTAATAATGAGCATTAAATGGCGATAGGACATAAATAAGGCGTTCTAAATAAGGACAGGACATAAATAAGGCAGCGTCTATTGAGTTGGAAAATGTGTCATACGTGTGACTCTTGACCTCTCTATCAAACATCCAGACAACTGGCAAAAATTTATGTGCCTGGAAAGGAAAGAGAAATAACTAGTATTGGTCAGAGAAACTCGGCAGCTAAAAAAAAATCTATACCGGCATTGGAAACATCTGAACAATGGGAATAAGAGCTACTATGTCAAGAGCTCAAGAAAAACTTGGGTCTAATGTATCCAGTGATGTTCCCTGGTGGTGAAGATGGATATCATTTTAATCTGAGGCAAGTCAACTAGTGGTAAATAAAGTCCCGTTATATCACCTAGAATTCCTGTTTTTCAGATTTTTCTTAGAATGGATTTTGCATTGTTTGAGGTATTATTTAACCAATTTGGAGTTATAGTTTAAGTTCTTGAGTTTGTTCCGTTTACCTACAAGTGTAATTACCCCAGGCAACATCGGGTCCTCTGCTAGTTTATCATACTTTTGGACACCCAATTCATGAGTTTGACTTTATTTTACTGTGCATGCGAAATATGTGTGCGCATTCTGGTTTCAAAATTTGCAATGTACTGTTGCGGACAACTCTTCGCTAACTCTGCACGTGATGTTTTCAATACAAAAATATGTAAAATTGATGTTTATACCCGTTACTTAAAATTAAAATCTATTAGGTTACGGAAAGCTTGATAAAACTTACAAATACTGGTAGACCATGATGAAGTAAATAAAGTTAATTCAAGATCTTGTTCAAGAAATCTTATGCTGGACTACTGCAGTTAAACTTAAGGTGCTCCTGAGACATCGTAAGAGTCATTATTTTGTGTGTATAGTTCTTTCATGTTCCTCCATCTAGTGTTTCTTTTAGATGCTCTGCTGGATAAGATATATGGATATTTTTAACGGCGAAATCGTTTTCTAAATCCTGCTTTATTTTATTAATCCCTTGAAGAAAAAGTTTGTTATCCTTGAAATTACTGCAATCAGGTACAAAACAATTCCATTCACCCATTTCTATTTTTTTTCCTAATTTAAATATTGACATTATTTATATTACCAACAAGAAATTCTTAGTAGCAGGCCTTGACAATAACCCCTAGATTTTTAACTATATGGGATTATACACTTGCCATACCATGGTCCCCATTAAAAGACCATGATCTATCCATGGCAGAGCAGCATTTAAAATAACTCAATTACTATTAATTGAGCAAAAAATCTTTCACATGATTGAAATTTCAATCGATTCAGACCACAGTGATCTATTATCGCTTTTATCTGGTAAAACGATTGTTGTCTCAATTATTTGTCTTCGTCAAAAATGCACGTTCTACGTCATCCGAGTCAAGAGCCGATTTTACATTATTGTTTAAGCCAGAAAGGCCAAAGGTACTCTTTTTCAAAGGCACTGCTTTTCAAAGGAGTAGTGGGATAGGGTAAGTATTCAAAAGTCTGCAGCACCATTTCTGAAGTCTGTTGGTAAAATGTTTGGTCAGATCACTCTAAAAGGTGGTGGTTCTCATTTTATTAATGTGATGCATGAATAAGACCTCAAAAAATCGTATCATCTCAAATGACATGGGCAGGTGATGATACTTTAAAGGAAATGGTTTCCTAAATCCAAAGGGGTAGAGGACATGTTAAAAGGCAAAATTTCCTCATTCATCAAGCAAAAAACTGAGGATAAACAGCTTGGACACTTTTCTGCTGAATTAAAATGAAGAAGCAAGGTGCAGTTCTGCAAAGTCAAAAAAAATTACAGAGAATGCAAAGAAGACGAGGATAGCGTATTGCTATTTTAAACAGTCGCCTTTTATCCTCCGTTACAAAAACTAACACTCTCTCACACACACATACACGCACACACAAACATGGCATCTATGATTAAAACAGTTTTAATATGGTATGCAACAGTACCTTAGTTTGGAATTTTTCAGAATCCTTTCCGGACTCTCTAATATCATAACCTCATAGCCTATTATCAATAACGGAATCTACTTGAGATTAGCAACGGTCTTCCTTTCCGCTTTGATGGATAGGAAACCAAATTTAGCAATCCCTAGCCCGTAGATTTGAAATGCGTTCATCAAACATCTCGGCAGGTACAAGGTATCATCTTCTATCTTCTATCTATCTATATATATAAAGAAGGATGTTTGTGGGTGGCTGGGTGGGTCTGTTTGTCTGTATGTTTTTTATACAAATCTACAGTTTTATTCCGATCTTGATGAAATTTCGCATACTTGACCTTCGAAGCATGAGGAAGGTCACTGTCTACCTCAGATTTCGGAAAAATAATAAATATCGATAAAAAAATCGATATTCATGGTTATGGCAAGGCATGTTAATGAGAAATATCTCATGACCAACAATGCAAGGCAAAGTTTGTACAACAATAGGTATCAACAATGGTATCAGCACGCAATTCACAAACACACTGCATGAACCAATGACGTATATTAAAGATAGACTCCGAATTCTATTGTTGTAACTTGAAGCAAATTGGGAAGCTCCATGCCCAGAACTGTCATGGCTGAAAGTGAGTGAATATGATGCAAAACACATGGCTAAGAACGAGAGTAGCTGATTAATAATTCTTTCACACGCCGATCACGGTCTGATAAGTTTATCTTTTCTTTTACTTTGTATTTAAAGTATTTTATTATATTTTATAAACAATTTTTCGATCATGGTTTCAATTTCAATTTCGTTTCGATTGTCTTTCAGTAACGTATTTTCATTTTAGTTACGTATTTTCGATTTGTAATTGCAACAACACTAAGTATACATCTGAGTAAGAAATTATTTAGACTAACAGGGGCATCCTTGGAGAGGTCCAGCCATTGTGAGCCTTTAAAAAGATTTTTTTCGAATTTTCATTAAGAATTTTTAGTGTATTAATTCTAAGCATTTTCATGTGTTTATTTTTATGATATTGCAAAATTTAATTTTTTGAGATTGTTCTGTTTACATCCAAGTGGAATTATCCCGGGCAACGCCGGGTACCTTTGCTAGTATCTATATATACAGGGTGATTTACATCGAATGTAAAATAGTTAAAGGGGGTATTATAGAGGTTAAGATAAACACAAAACGTCCTATGAACATGGGTCCGAATTTGAACGATAACTGAGATATGAACAGAAATAAAAATGCAAACACCAAATTCAACAAGTTAATAACTCAGGTTCCGTAAGGCCTAGATTAATGAAATTTGGAGATATACCAGGGTACATAAGACTGTGTATACCGTTAAAATTTGATCTAATTCTAGCAAGTAGTTTCCGAGTTACTTATTCAACATCATAACACGTGCTCACTTGTGAGTACTAACTAGCACTTGTTACAATTTTGACTGTGTTACTCGGAAACTTCTCGTTGGAATTCAATCAAATTTTAACGGTATACACAGTCTTATGTACCCTGTTATTCCTCCAAATTTCTTTAATCTAGGCTTTACAGAACCTGAGTTTTTAACTTGTTGATCTTGTTGGCGGCATTTTTATTTCTGTTCATATCTCAGTTATCGTTCAAATTCGGACCCGTGTTCATAGGACGTTTTGTGTTTATCTTAACCTCTATAATACCCCCTTTAAGTATTTTACATTCGATGTAAATCACCCTGTATAAAGAGGGATGTTAGTTTGTGGGTGGGTAGGTGTGTTTGTATTTTATACAAATCTACAGTTTTATTCCGATCTTGATGAAATTTTGCATACAGACCATCAAAACATAAGGAAGGTCACTGTCTACCTCAGATTTCGAAAAAATGATAATTATAGATAATAAATCGATATTCATTAGGATGGCAAGCCATATTAATGAGAAATATCTCATGATCATCAATGCAAGGCAAAGTCTGCGCAACAATAGTTATCAACACGCGATTCACAAACACTCTACACGGACCAACAATATATATACCGGGTGTTTCAAAAATGACCGGTATATCGTATAATTGAAAAATCAATAAAAACTAAACGGGCAGCGATAGAAATACACCGTTTGTTGCAATATGCTTGGAACAACAGTAAATTTTCACGCAGACAAACTTTCGAAATTAATTACAATGTTCCACAACAGTCATTTTTGAACACCCAATATCTCATGACCAAAAATGCAAGGCAAAGTTTGTACAATATATATAAGGCTCAATGTGTAACAATGCATAGAATTCCTCTTATTCAGGCTTTTCCTAGACTTGAGAATTTTTTGACTTAACACTTTCTTGAAAATCTTTAAATATGATCAGTAACTGGAAATAATGGAGAGTTAGGCGACTATTGAGAAAGAGTATAAAGACGACTGAGGAAGCACTCCTTTAGTTCCGTGAATTATTGAACAAATGGTAAGCATGTAAATGGAAGAATGGCCAAACTTTGCTTCGAGAGTCGAGTGGGAATTGCAACAGTATCAAGGGGAACATCAAAGTAAGATTACGTGACTAAGAAATTGTATAGGCTACTAATGGCATGCTTGTAGAGGTCCATCCATTGTGAGCATTTAAAAAAAATTTTCTTCGAATCTTCATGATGAATTTTTCTGTATTAATTCTGAGCGTTTTCAGGGTTTATTTTTAAGATATTTTGAAGTTTAATAAAAAAAACAGTCCGACCCACGTCACGGTTATCACCTAGCTTATTCGGTGGCAGAGCAGATCCAAACATTTCATAAAAATACATTTTGTCTACATTCTGTGTTAAACTGAATATTTTGGAGACTGAGATGAGGATAATTCAATGAGTGAATGTTCGTTTCCAATAATTATTAATAATGAGCATAAAATGACAATGCAGTGACAGGACATAAATAAGGCAGCGTCTATTGAGGAGGAAAAGGATTCATACGTGTCTCCCTTGAGCTACCTATCAAACATCCAGACGACTGGCAAAATTTGTGCCTGGAAAGGAAGTATTGGTTAGAGAAACTCTGCAGCTAAAACAGAAAAATCTATAAGGGCATTTGAAACATCTGAACAATGGGAGTTTCGAATAGAGCAAGAGGGTATAAGAGATTCTACATCAAGGGCAAGAAAAACTTAAATCTAAAATATCCAGTGATGTTTCCAGTAAAGATAGATAGATATTTTAATCTGAGGCAAGTCAACAAGAGATATGTAAAGTCCCAGTATAATACCTAGAAATCCTGTCTTTTGGATTTTTCTTAGAAGGGATAGCTTTCACGTGGCTAGCAGAGTGAGACAAGAGACAGAACGTGTAAAGGAAAAATAACGTCATTTTTTTTCTTTCTGATTAAAGTTTGTACAGTGGAAGGCAAAGAAATTATTATGGGTAAAAAAATACGCAAAAAAACAATAATTTTCATGCCGGGAAAAATCCCTTGAACCACACCCAATCAATAAAGTAACAATCGAAAACGGTAGCTTGCGTTATCCTTCCCTATGGAGCTGTCGTCATCACCATCATCGAATTCAATTGTTCATACGATGAAACTACCAATAGCAAAATTTGGCCATTCATCACTTTGTGTAGTCTAGCAGTCGCCAATTCATCTGTTTACATGCTTACCATTTACAGGGCTACAGGAGTGCTTCCTCTGTCATCTTTCCACTCTTTCTCAATAGTTTGCTAATTTTCCATTATCTCCAGTTACTAATCATTTTTAAAGATTTTCAAGGAATTGTTAAGTAATAAGAACTCTGTACTATGAAAAGCCTGAATAACAGGAATTTTAGCATTGTTACAAATTGAAACTTATCTAAATTGCACAAACTTTGCCTTGCATTGTTGGTCATGAGATATACAACGTGTCCCAAAACTCAACGATAAGCTTGTACCTACGAATCAACCTCGTCATGATCATTCGGGAAAAAATAAGAAAAAAATTTTTTTTATTTTATTTTAAATATTAATTGACTTTTTATTACAGGACTACTAAGCTATCCAACAAAGAAAAAAAATCCCGGAATATCTATAATTTTGTGGTCACAGTAGAATAAATAAGGTACAAGGGGGGTCAAATTTCAAAGTTTTCATAAAAAGTCAATTAATATTTAAAATAAAATAAAAAAAAAAATTTTCTTATTTTTTCCCGAATGATCATGACGAGGTTGATTCGTAGGTACAAGCTTATCGTTGAGTTTTGGGACACGTTGTATATTGTTGATCCTTGCTTACTGTTGGTGCATTGCGTGTTGATACCATTGTTGATACCTATTGTTTCACAAACTTTTCCTTGCATTGGTCATGAGATATATAGTTTAGAACCATGCAGAGTATATGTGAATTACATGTTGACACCATTGTTTATAACTATTGTTGCACAAACTTTGCCTTGCATTGTTGGTCATGCGATATTTGTCATTAATATGCCTTGTCATAACCATGAATATCGATTTTTTATCAAGAATTATTATTTTTCGAAATCTGAGGTAGACAGTGACCTTCCTCATGCTTTGAAGTTCAAGTATGCAAAATTTCATCAAGATCGGAATAAAACTGTAGATTTCTCTAAAAACAAACAAACCCACAAACAAACATCTTTCTTTCTATATATAGGTAGACTAGCAGAGGTCCTGGCATTACCCGGGATATTTACACTCGTAGGTAAACAGAACAATGTCCAAAAAATAAATTATACCTTCAAATTGGTTGAATAATAATTCAATCAATACAACATACAGCGAAGTGACAAAGAAATGTTATCAGAATAAAACAGTGTCCATATTCACCAGGGAACATCACTGGATGCTTTGGACCCAATTTTTCTTGCCCTTCACGTAGAATCTCGTACACCCGCTTGCTCTATTTGAAACTCCCGTTGGTCAGATGGTTCCAATGCCCGTATAGCCTTTTCGTATTTAGCTGCAGAGTTTCCAAAATATTCACATTCACACGGAATATAATCAAAATGTATTTTTAAAACGTTTGGATCTGCTATACTATCAAGTAAGCAAGGTGATAACCCCGGCGTGGTTCGGACTATTTAATTTTTAGATTAAATTTTCCAGTATCATAAAAATAAACACATGAAAACACTTAGAATTAATACAGTAAAATTCATAAATAAAATTCGAAAATAATTTTTTAAATGCTAACAATGGACGGACCAGTCCAATATGCCACTGCTAGCCTAAATAATTTCTTAGTCACGTAATCTTACTTTAGATGTACACTTGATGTTTTGCAATTCCCACTCTGCTCTCGATGTTTTGCAGCAAAACTTGGCCATTCCTCAGTTTGTGTAGTCTAGCGGTCGCTGATATTTCTATTGACATAGTTATCATTTGCTGCATATAGCGCGGAGCTAAAGGACTGCTTCCTCTGAAGTCTTTCCACTCTTTCTTAAAGGACAAGTACCACTTAAAAACTAATTTTTGTCTAAATAATCTAGAGAGAAAATAAATTAATGTAGTAATATTAAAACAGCCAAAAATCTATCTAAATATACAGGGTGATTTACATCGAATGTAAAATACTTAAAGGGGGTATTATAAAGGTTAAGATAAACACAAAACGTCCTATGAACATGGGTTCAAATATAAACGATAACTGAGGTATGAACAGAAATAAAAATGCCGCCACCAAGATCAACAAGTTAATAACTCAGATTCTGTAAAGCCTAGATTAATGAAATTTGGAGAAATAACAGAGTACAGAAGACTGTGTATACCTTAAAAATTTGATCTCATTCTAACAAGAAGTTTCCAAGTTACTCATTCAAAATCATAATAGGTGTTCACCTGTGAGTACTAACTAGCACTTGTCACAATTTTGACTGTGTAACTCGGAAACTTCTCGTTGGAATTCAATCAAATTTTAACGATATACACAGTCTTATGTACCTTGTCATTCCCCCAAATTGCATTAATCTAGGCTTTACAGAACCTGAGTTAGTAACTTGTTGATCTTGGTGGCGGCATTTTTATTTCTGTTCATATCTCAGTTATCGTTCATATTTGAACCAATGTTCATAGGACGTATTGTGTTTATCTTAACCTCTATAATACCCCCTTTAAGTATTTTACATTCGATGTAAATCACCCTGTATAAAAACTGGATATAATGGATACAATGCAAATATAGTGGACAGAATAGCAATAAGATCTTCAGACATATAAAGATCGAGGAAATCACAACGTTGACAGGGAAGAGAAATGAAGAATACAAAAATGTGTTAGTCTTTCCCTACAACAACGCACTAAACAAAGGGATCAAGAATATTTGTAGTAAGTTTGGTTGTAAAGTAGTTTATAGTAGCAGTAATACATTAAAAAGAAAACTAAGCAAAATAAAAGATAAGATCCCAGCGGAAGATTGCCCCGGTGTATATAAGTTTAAGTGTGAAACGTGTGACATGTTTTTTTTGGGAAGCTGCCAAAGAGGAGTGGGAATACGGATGAAGGAACATATTTCTTATGTAAAGAATGCTAGGTTAGGGGTGTCATCTTTTGCGGACCATATCATTTGAAAAAACATAATTATTCTACAGATTTATTTGAAGTTATTCATAAATAAACAATCGATCGAACAGTGAAGTATACATTTGTTAGGATGGGACGAAAGCAGCGCTTTCACAAAGCTCATCCAACCAGAATAAACTCCAAATGAAATACACTGAGGTAGTCAGGAAGCCTAACCAACCCAAGCGGTCTTCCATATTATACAAAAAAAAAATAAGATTGACGATTGTCCGAAACAAAAAAACAAACGAAATAAAAAAATACAAGGAGAAATAAAATTATCACTTCTTCCAGTAGTCTGGGAAAGAGACGTTGCTAATATCTTCAAAATTGATGTCAAGAACGTGCCTCGGTTTACGATACTTCGTATGCCAGTTCATATTCATTGAGTTCTTCAGTATCCCTTTCACAAGCTTATTGTCGTGAGTCTTCATCTTCTGTATCATAATCAAAAGGAGATCCTGTATAAACTTTCCGATATGGGCCATGTTTAAATCCAAGTGGATGGATTGGTTTTTCACCGTCCTTCTGTCCAGCTGGGCAATGGTCCTCAGGGTAACATTCTGGAATGACTGTAGTTCACTCCATCTGGTTTTACAGATAGTCGCCCACGCAGGCATGCCATAGAGGAGTGTGGTCCGGATAATCGATTTGTACAGAAGTAGCTTGTTGTCAATGCTGAGGGCGCTGTTCGACCCATGAGAGCTATGATACTGTACTTAGCCCTCTTCCTTTGTTCAGAGCATAGGACATATGCTGGTTCCATGAGAGTCTTGAGTCAATGATAACTCCCAGATACTTGTAGTTGTCCACCTAGTCCAGTTTCTTATTGAACAGAACAAGAGAATCTGGGGGATGCTTGACCTTCCTATTCAGGTACAAAGCCTGGCACTTTCCGACGTTAAGGTTCAACTTCCAGCAGTTAAACCAGTCTTCGAACTGCTTCAAGGTGCACTGCAGCCGAGTGATAACGTGAGCCGGCTGGTGTGCCCATGTCACTATGGCAGTATCACCCGCTTAAAAATACAGATTACAATTATCGGGTTTCGGGAAATAATGTACAAACTAATTAAATAGCACAGGCCCGAGGACAGAACCCTGAAGGACACCGGCCTTTACAACACGGGGTGTGGAAAGATTTTCTCCCACTTTGGCTGGATAGGATCTGCCATCAAGAAAGGATTTCTCCATCAAAATCAAATCGGCAGGGAACCCGTCTCTGATCATTTTGTAGACAAGGCCCTCATGCCACACTTGGTCAAAAGCTTTACTGACATCAAGAAATACCACCCCACAGTACCTGGATAGGTTCAGGGGGGTGCTCAGGTCTTCAACGAGCCTCCATATCTGCATCGGACAAGAGTAGGCAGCACGAAAGCCAAACTGCTCTTCCCGAAAAAGGTCATTTGCTAGACAGTAATCTTGGAATCTGACGAGGATCGTTCTCTCCAACACCTTGGACATCGAGGGTAGCAAGCTAATACGTCGGTAGCTCGCGGGAATTGCAGGATTTTGCCCCTGCTTGGGGATACTCAACACAATAGATTTCTTCCACAGGGAAGTAAGAAAATTTCCAGCAATCGCTAATGATATTGGTGAGAAAGTCAATAAAGCTCTTTGGAAGATTCATAAGGGCGTTATTACTCACCTTGTCTTTTCCTGGAGCCTTCTTCTTTTTCAGTTTACTTATGATGTTGGCGATCTCTCCAGCCTCGATGTTGTACTTCGTTAAATGCTGCGGGACTTCATCAAAGTTGACAATACCTTCTTCCACACGCTGAGACATGATTTGGCTCTCGGGCTTATCGTTGGTCGGAGTAACAAAGTGCATTTCTAGTGAATCTGCAATGACTTGGGCCTTGTCCTGATCAGTTTGCACATAGTCACCTTGTGGAGTACGTAGTGGAGGAAGCGTATCATTCTTCCTCTTCTGTAAAGCTCTGACCATACTCCAAATGGAATTGTCGCGAGCCGACAGGCTTTTAAGTTTTTCATTCCATCTAGCGTCGCGAAGCTCTTTTATATCCTCTTGGACTCTTCGCACTAGCCTGTTATACTTGGTTTTGAGCCAAGGTTCCCGATAGCGTTGCCATAGTCTACGGGTCCTGTTTCTTTCAGAAATTAGGCGTGGGATTCCAGGAGTGAGTTGGATTTGATGAGGAGGTTTATTCTCTGATGAATACTTACTAGCTTCTATGGCACTTTTAATGCATCTGGTGATGTCTTTAACACGTTGATTGATGTCCTCTGTACAGTACGCAACGTCGGAATGGCAGCCATATTCCTTAAGAATATCTTTGTAGAGCTTCCAGTCTTGATGATGTATCAGTTCCTCTCGGAAATTTATGTCGACATTGTCCAAGTTCAACGCCACATGCTTGTGGTCAGAAGAAAGGTCATCAATCGTGAAGATATTGTACGGTTTGAAGAAACCCTTCAAGAGCGAGATGTCCAAAACGTCACTACTAGGGGAGTGGTCGCAGTAGTAGGTATCCTCCACAGGTCCAGCAGCGATGATATCATCTCTACCTTGTATGTTACTATAGAGAATCATGCCGTTGTAATTCTGCGCTCTGGAGTTCCAGCTTGGGTGTTTGGCATTTAGGTCACCAGCTAGGACACTGGAGTGTCACCACTGAAGAGTTCATCAAGCTCACTAATGTCAAGATAATGTTTAGGTGAATTGTAGAGCACCACGAACTTCACTTCACCACAGGAGACGTCGTTGATAATGATGGAGGCCGATTCCATACCTTCCAATTAGACTTGTAGACTAATTCTTGGTGTTGAATTCCCTTCTTAATGATGATCGCAGCGCCCCCAGAAGCACATCTTGCAGCATTTGAAGCCATTCGATCCTTACGGTACACACAATAGCCAGGTAGCTTGAAGTCTTGGCTTGGTTTGAGTGAGTTTCACAAAGGAAAGCAACGTCGATTTCTTGCTTTAACAGAAAATTGTGAAACTCGATATGCTTTCGGGGAATGCCCCTAGCGTTCCATATGACGCACCGAAGTTCACCTTTATTGACTACAGTATAACGTTGTGCAGCCATACTAAAATTAGTTGGTCGTAAGGAGCCCACTCAACTGTGGATATCTTTTGCCTAGATAAGAAAACAGAAAAAAGATACGTCCTAATTGCTTATACATACCTGGTAGGTCTTTGATGTTGAGGCCTTTATCCTCCGGCGTAGACACAGCAGCAGCATAGGATTTATTTATTTATTTATTTATTTATTTATTTATTTATTGTGAACATAACAGTTTTCCCCAATTACTATCTTCACTACAAATTGCAATTACAATTCGAAAGTTTTTAGAAATATTTCAGAACTTGCAATTCACATTTGCAATTTGAAAATCAAAAACAAGAGTAATTACATAAATGAAGTAACATAAACAATAGTAAATGAATAAAAACTGATTATTTTATAAAAAATGAAAATATTAATGAAAGCTATTGACACACAAGTGGTAAGAAGTTATTACAAGAAGTTACAAATTGATTTTGACTCATACTAAAAATATCAATAGGTAGAGGGTGTATTTTATTGTAAAAAGACAACATTCTAAGTATTGGCGAATATTTGTGCGAGTCCGTATTAACCCTTGGAATAAAGAATAAATTACGAAACCTGTTCGGAGAAATATTAGGAACATAAAAACTTATTTTTTCTCTTATATTGGGATCATCGATTTCATTATGTAATAGTTTGTATAAAAATACGACCAACTGACAATTCCTTCTATGTGAAAGAGTATGGATTTGAAATGAGTGACCCAATGATTCATAAGAAATAAATGTAGGGAAATATCGAAAAATTCTATAAAACAAATATCTTAGGAATTTAGCTTGAACAGCTTCAACAAGTTTAATATATTTGGTAGTATATGGACTCCATATAATTGATGCATATTCAAGCTTAGATCTTACAAATGCGTTATATAAAATAAGCAACACTCTTAAATTATTAAATTGATATGAGTTACGAATTACAAATCCAAGATTTCTATGCGCAATGCTAACAACGTTATTAATATGGTTTGCAAAATGTAAATCTTTACTAAAAGTAACACCAAGATTAGTTTTTTTGTTAACACATTGCAATATTGTTCCATCAATCCTGTAATTAAAAACAATGTTTTTCTTGAGCCTAGAAAAGGTCATTACTTCACATTTAGATGTATTAAATGGGAGATTATTTTCCTTACTCCATTTATTTAAGGCATACAAATCATTTTGAAGATTAACACAATCGGAGGTAGATTTAATAGAACTAAAAATTTTAAGATCATCCGCAAATAACAAATTTTTAGAAAACTGGATAGTAGCCGAAACGTCATTAATGAATAAAAGAAATAATAAAGGACCTAAGTTTGATGCTTGTCGTACTCCAGAATATGATGAACAATTTTTGTACAGTACAAGTTGAGATCTCTGTTTTAAATAAGATGCTATCAAAGATAACATAGATTCAGAAAAACTGTATAAGGATAATTTTGCAATTAATTTATCGTGATCAACTTTATCGAATCAGTGTATATAACATCAACTTGAAATCTATTATCCAACTCACTAGAAACATAATGAACAAAGTTACCTAAATTTGTTACAGTTGATCTATTAGGCATAAATCCATGTTGATTGATACAAATATTATCTTGAACATCTTTAAATATAAATTTGTAAAGTATGATTTCAAATATTTTTGATGGAGTTGATAAAATGGCCACCGGTCTGTAATTGCTAATTAGATTGGAATCACCAGATTTAAAAATTGGAGTTACTTTAGTTAGCCTCCATTTGTCGGGGAAAGTACTAGTTTTAATAATAAGGTTATAAATTATATATAATGGTTCTGTGAAAAGATCTTTGCAACCCTTAAACAGATACGGTGGTATTCCATCAGGCCCAGATGATATCTTGGGCTTCAATGTTTTAATAGCAAGTTTAATATCGGCCTTGGAGATTTCTTTAATACATAAATCATTTGAGATCATAGGGGGGGAGGCTGCGGCATTACGATTTGCCTACTGTCACTTTCGAACTAGGCATTCTTTGAACCTGGGGATATTTTGGACATTTCGTGTAACTTGATGTGTGCTGTCCACCACATCTGATGCACTTTGGGGGGTCTTGTCCTTTGATCCTGGGGCAATCTCTTGACTGGTGCCCCTCAGCACATTTATGACAACGAGGATCTTCCGTACAGCCCATGGATACGTGTCCGAAGCGCAGGCAGTTGTAGCACTGTACTGGCTTCTTGTTCCCTCGAAAGGCCTCCACTGTTACTGCAAGCGGCCCAATACGTGTTATGTTTTTCAATGACTGGTTGTGTTCGGAGTTCGGGAGCAGAACCAAAACCATCGGCATATCAAAGGATACTTTGGCTTTCTTCAAGCGAATTATTTTTTCCGGGAAGTAGTTGGCTCTTTTTAGGTCTTCTTGGAAGTCATCGAGGTCATACGTAATATCCACATACTACGTATCACGTATTTCAAGACCTTCTCCGACTTCAGTTGTTGATGCTGAATTTTTAGATTATTATCAGACTTAATTCCAGAGACTAACCTGTTGTGGGTTTCTTCATCTTCACATTTAACTTTGACGGTTTCAGCTCTGCCCGTATGAACGGTGATCTTTTCCACTGGAACATGCTTCTCGAACTCAGTTAAAATCGTCTTAAACGGGACGCCATGAGTCCGCACGATAATCGGCGGTACATACCTCTTCGTGATTCTATGGTCTTCATTAGCCGAACGACCTTGTCCATTCTTTAGATTCCTCATTCTAGACGCGCTGAAGACTTCTTCGTTTACTATGGAGACGGTCTTTAGGTTATCGATCCTCGTGCCTTTTCTGAATTTTTTATTAATGACACCAATCCAGGGACTGTCATCCACTTCTTCAGCAGTTCCGTCAGAGTGACTTCTCTTACAGTCACTATTTTCTATTATATCCATAGACTCCATAATATTAGAAGAGGAAATAGTTTTTAAGACATTACTTACCTTGCTGTTATCAACTGGATTATCTTCCGTGGAGTTTCCTGCCTTCGGAGTCCCGGAGCATTTCCCAAAGGCTTCCTTAAGTTCACTTATCTTGTCAATACTACATCTACGAGAGTCCTTAATTTCCTTATTGATACCTTCGAACTTCTCCTCAAAACGTTTGTGTAGGGATTCGACTTTTTCTTCCAGTGCACTATACTTAGCGTTTATTTCTTCCCGGAGGGCTTCTAACATTTCGTTGAACACTAGGTCAAATGCAGCAAACCTAGCATCCAAGCAGGCATCCCGGTAGGCCTTTTCGCAGGACACAGTTTGACCATCCGCCACTAGCAAATGCTCTTTAGCCGACTTCAACTTGGTTAATTTGGACGAAGCCATCATATATAAATGTATAGAACCAGTGGGGGGGAGTAACCTCACAGCTAGGTGTGTGCTAAAGAAGCCGTCCTAAGAAGGACGCACCTAGCTCTAAGAAAAAAATGAACAAGTCAGCTTTGCGAGAAAATTAATTCTACGCCAGGGACCCGCTCGTGAATGATTAGAATAATAATAGATGGTATGAGAAAATGTCCTTAGTTAGGTTTGCGAGGAAATTAATCCCAACGCTACGGATCCAGAAGGATAATGAGCGTCTTGATGTACTGGTTTACGGGAATATTAATTCCAACGCCAGGGACCAGCCCATAAGACGTAACGGAAGGTGAATATTGCCCGTGAAATGGCGTGAAATGAGAATAATGAAAAGATACCAGAAAAGAGAGTAGAGTAATACCTTGAAGAGCTAGTCCGTTTTGATCGTCGTGATCGTCCTCAGCCTAGGTTCCGTCCTCATATCATTCATAGATATAGAGATGTTAAAATGTTATACTTCCTTGAATCGATTGAAATTGTAAAAAACAAAGCAACCAATAAAACCCTGACTAGTGATGATGGCCCCAGGCCAGTGGCAGAATGGCTCCCTTTAGCAAAATTTTTTACAAAATAATTTACTTTCCTTGTGTTGTTTCCTGTAAGGGTTTACCACTTTGCTCTTATAACCTGACTATACTTTTATCCGGTGTGGGGGGACAGGGGGGAGGGGAGGGGTTTTGTTTTGCTTTTATAAGGCTAAGCTAAGAAGGTAGTTTATATTGGTTGTTTTCTTTTTATATCGCGTTTGTTTTTGTAATATTTTTTGTATAATTTTTTGATTGGTTCTTATATAAATAAATACTCGGCTTCTCTTGTTGTTCTTTGCAACGAACTGGGCAAGAAAATGCCACTGATGAGTGGAATACTTACGAATAAGCACGGACAGTATGGCTGATAGATGCTATTCTATTACAAATCGAGGTAAACTTCGTTGCGTAATATGGAACGCCAGGGGGGTCCCCCGGAGGCGTATTGAGTTTTACAACTTCCTAACCCAATGGGATATAGACATAGCATTTCTATGTGAGACACACTTAAGGCCAGACCGCGACTTCAGGCTACCTGGTTACTGTGTCTATCGTAAAGACAGAATTCTTCCCACTACAGTAAAGTCCCCGTCAGGTGGGTCAGCAATTATTATTAAGAAAGGCATTCATCATCGGGAGGAACCAACCCGAGACTATATGGGAATGGAAGCTGCCTCTGCTATCATTACTGATGCCACACTGGGAGAAGTGAAACTAGTGGCTCTATATAATGCGCCCAAGCATAAATTCGATGCCAAGGAGCTTGACGAGCTGTTTTCCGGGAATATTCCCGTTATTATTATCTATACTGTCAATGATCTATCCTCAGACCATAAACCAGTTGCACTAAATTTTGATAACGTAAACATTGACCTCAAAGAAGAACTGAGGCTCAAACAAGACTGGAAATTTTTTAGAGAAATTCTCAAAAATGATGACGACCCACTAAATAACGTACATAGTACAAGCGACATAGATACCAATGTGAAAAGGCTTACTGAACGTATAAATGCAGCTATTGACTCTAGTGCTTCGCCCTTAGAGTCGAAGCGAGCTGATCACCTTGATCTCACCCCAGAAATCAAACAATTAATTGAGCAAAGGAATAAGGTTAGAAGGCAGTGGTACCGAACTCGTGATTCATGGCTTAAGACCAAGTATAATAGGCTCACAAGAAGAGTTCACGAGGAGGTAAAAGCACTTCGTAATGACAGATGGAATGATAAAGTTAAGAGTCTGTCGACCCACGATAACTCTATGTGGTGCATGGTTCGAGCTTTGCAAAACAAGAAAGCCATTAATATCCCACCTCTGTTAGCCCAAAATGGCAAATTCATCACTAATGATGATGATAAAGCGCAGCTTATTGCAAGTTCACTTTCAGAACAGTTTGTCACGCCTACTGATGGTCGGCAAATAGGACTTGATATGTCCGAGAAAGTAAAATCCTGCATAACTGGCTTCTATAATATTCACGGCAATGAATTCCCAAAACATAGCATTGATGTAAATGAAGTCCTAAGCATCATTAAAAATTTAAAAACGAGAAAAGCTCCAGGTAAAGACTCTATTAAGAACAGTGCTTTGAAAAATTTACCTCCAAATAAAATTCAAGATATTGCAAAAGTGATTAACGACTGCTGGAAGAACACTTACTTCCCGGATGCTTGGAAGAGATCAGTTGTCTTAAGCATTCCTAAGCCAGGACAAAATCCTGCAAATCCTGTTAGCTACAGGCCCATCAGCTTGTTACCATCAATTTCCAAAATCCTGGAAAAAACAATTCTCAAGAGATTCATTGAGCACTGTGATGCCAACGATCTCATCCGCGATGAACAATTTGGCTTTCGCTCAAACCATTCCTGCCAACTCCAAACATGGAGGCTCGCAGCGGATATCAATGAGCCCCTTAATCTCTCTATGTACTGTGGGGTCGTTTTTCTCGATGTACACAAAGCCTTCGACCAAGTCTGGCACGATGGTCTTATTTTTAAAATGATTATGGATGGATTTCCTCAAGACATAATTACTCTGATACACTCGTTTCTCTCCAACCGGTTCTTTCAGGCCAGAGTTGGAGATAGTCTATCTCCTATGTATGAAGTAAAAGCTGGTGTCCCACAGGGTTCAGTCCTGGGGCCAGTATTATTCAATTATTTTATGCGGGACTTCCCAAGTCCTTCTAAATGTAAGCTCTTTTTTTACGCAGATGACGCTGCTATACTGACCTGTGCTCGTCAACCAGCCGTAGTAGTCTCGCGGCTGCAGAAGGCTCTAAAGGAGTGTGAAAGCTGGTTTAGCAAGTGGAGGCTAAAATTGAATGTAGACAAATGCAAGGCGATGTTTGTCTCCAAGAAGAGAAAGAGATCATTAGATTCTCTAACACTATATGGCAAAAAACTGGACTGGGTTGAAACTAATAAATATCTTGGTGTTGTTATTGACTCTAAACTTACCTGGACTCCCCACGCAACTTATGCGTTGAATAAGGCCAGGAGAGCCAAGTTTAGCTTGATTGCTCTGCTGGGCCGGAATAGTGCTCTAAACATTGATAATAAACTCCTACTCTATAAGGTCATTGTTCGGACTATCTTGACCTATGGTATGCCCGTCTGGGCCACAATATGTAAAACTAGATGGAAAGAACTGCAAACGTTCCAAAACGTTACCCTTAGGACTATTGCGCAAAAAGATCGGAGAATTGTTCGCAATTCCTCCATTTATAATGACTTCAACATGACTCATATTGGCAAATACGTTCAAGGGCTCATGGAATCCATGCTGCCCAATATAGAAAATCATAGCAACGAGCTAGTCTCGGGCATTTTAAAGAATCCTATGCATAGAAAGAGATATCGTGATCCAAGGCATATACTTGATATTAATTTTGAAGACATTGATAATGTCTTATTTCCAGATTACTGGACTTCATAGGTCGTGTTTTATCTAATACTAGTGGTCTGCTTCTAGTCTAGACAGTCGTCAATCAAATTTTCCTCCACCAAGAGGAGGCAATTTTCCTTCATACTTTGGATGACCCTTGTGGGTACATCAGGCTTCTTTTCTAGCTCAGTGTATTTCCCTTGGAATATGATTATGAAGGGTGAGATTATGGAAGCTATGCTTCAAGTTCCACTTGAATACCGATACACTACACTGTTCGATTGTCGATTGTCGATTGTTGTTCTTTACACATATCAGACATCAATCATCTCATCACTCACGCTACTGCTGCTACTGCACGACGATTCTACCACTCGACGGACGACGACGTACCTATTGCAGTCTGCACGACTTTCAGTGCATCGGTGAAATCTCCAAGAGGAGTAACAAGGTCGGACTTTTTTAAGTCTTCTAAGGACGGCAAAACCCATGATAACATCAGGCGCTGCGTCAAAATCTCCTTCATGTACTGTTAAGTATGCTGATGGAAAGTGTTATCTTGTGAACTGGCCTACAAAGATGCGTGTAAGGATCCTAGACTTCTGGCATTTGAAATTATTTTTAACGGACAACTTGAGGCATTACGTACTGAACTGAGCAGCAAATATCTAGAGTTAGAATCAAGGATGGAAGCGCTGTCTAAGGAACTTGGTAGCAAAATTGATAGTTTAAAAAGTGATATTCAAAGTTCTAGTTAGAGACTGCCAATGGCTTTTCTAACCTTGGCAATATTATCAAGGAGTTTATGGGTTCTCCCATTACTTCTGATTCGCCCATGATAGTGGTAAATCCTGATCCAACACATAATAATGAATATGTGTCCACTTGCCTGGAAGCAGTCAACGAAGGAAACTCCTCACTACGAACTAGCGTCAAAAGAAGGCACGAAAATGATTCTGCTGACAGTGATGGAGGTAACTGGCGTATTGCGCAGAATAAAAGAAACAAAGATGGTGTTAGGATAGACAACATTCAGTCTACTGTCGATATCAAAAATGGTGTCTCTGTAGCCCTACGAGGTAACAAAGCCAAGCTTGGTTATTCCCAAAGCAATGTCACCCATGGAAAGGGAGTTATTTACATTCCTCCGATTATTATTCGTCATCACGGAAAACCAATCAAGGAAATTCTAGAGGAAATCACACGGGTCATAAGTACAACATTAAAATTAAGTGTGTTGATGAGGACACGCACAAAAATTCTAGTATCTGGAGTAAAGAGTAACGATGTGCTAAAAATCCAGCATCATCAGCTCAAATCAGAAAAGCTGCTGAAATATGTTGTCCGAAATGTTGACACAACGTATGACCTAGAAGAATTTATTGATGAACTCAGGAAGGCAAATTATTACTCAGAAAAGGCAATCAGGTAGAAAGAGGCAAATGGTTCCGTTGAGATGCTACTGGTGTTGGTATTACTCCAAAACACTGAGCATAATAAGTCCTTTTTGAGTTTAAAGCGTATCGGTCCTCTTGATGTTACTGTAGAATTATTTATAGGCAACAAAAGGCCCTTACAGTGTTACAACTGTTTACGTTTTGGGCACGTCTCCCAAGGTTGCACCGAATCGCAACAAGTGCGCAGGTGACCATCAGTAGAGGGACTATGCTAATGTAAAGGGTAAAGACCCCCCTAAATGTATTCGTTGTGACGGTCAGCATACTTCAAGTTACACCAAGTGTCCGAAATATCCCCAAGTCAAAAGAATCAAAAGCACCAAAGTGGTTGATGGCAGAACCTATGCTTCAGTCGCATCCAGCTCTTCACATTCAGATGCGGTCGATCCAATCCAATTGCGCATCATTTATAGGAGTCTGGGTAACCTTCTAAACCTCTGTAAGGAAAGTGGCAACGTACTGCCACAGGTTGCGTACCACGAAATCAAGAACTGACCATGGACAGACAACACTACAGAACAATTTCCCACGGAAAGCTTCGTTTCAATATATAGAACGCCAGGGGAATCTATCGTAAGCGCATCGAATATTACAATTTCCTCATAAATTGGAATATTGACATAGCTTTCGTGTGTGAGACACACCTGAAATTAACCCAAGCTTTTAACTTGCCGGGTTATCATGTTTATCGAAAGGATCGACCTCTGGGTAACAACGCCAGTCAAGCATTTGGTGGAGCAGCTATCATTGTCAAAGATGGCATTGATCATCGTGAGACTGTCACTCCGAATTATGTAATGAAATGAATTATGGAATGAAAGCTGTTTCCGTGATAATAAATGACGCCGACACAGGTGAAATTAAATTCAACTCTCTGTATAATTCACCTAGGCACAAGCTTGGACCGTGCGAGCTTGATGAGCTGCTCTCTGCGCTCGTTCCAGTGGTTATGGCGGGAGACTTTAATGCTAAGCACCCTGTATGGAATTCCAAATGCTCCAACCAAAATGGCAATATCCTCTAAGGATATATTCTAAACGAGATTGACACCTTTGTTGCTGGACCCCTTGATGACACGTCCTACTGCGACCATTCTCCTGTCAGCGACGTGCTGGACATTGTAGTTCTTAAAAGATTCTTTAAGCCCTATAATATGTTCACAGTCGATGACTTATCCTCTGACCACCGTCCAGTGATGCTTATCTTTGAGGGCTTGAACATCGATGTTAAGATTGGGCTTCGCTCCAAACAGAACGGGAAGCTCTTCAGGGATATCCTTAGAGAAAAGAGCATTCCATATCAGGAGGTTATTGACAACGAGGATATTAATGCAAATAACAGTTCTATTACTCGTGTTATCAATGATGCTACAGCTTCCAGTACTTTCACTACTGAGCGAAAGCGTCCTGAACATCTCGACCTCCCTATTTACATCAGGCGTCTCATACTTGAAAGAAATTCCTATAGAAGGTTATGGCAGCGTAAACGACTACCCTTCTTCAAGACGAAATACAACAGGCTAGCTCGCAAGGTCCAGGAAGAGGTTAAATCATTTCGTAATCAAAGATGGAGGGAAAAGCTAAAGTCCCTGTCACTCCAGGACAACTCGCTCTGGGGTATTGTAAGGGTTCTAAAAGGAAACAGACCCATCAACTTACCACCGCTGCTTACCGCAAATGGCAATGCTGTCACGGATGATCAAGATAAAGCTCAACTGATCGCCGAATCCCTGGTTAAACAATTTACCACTCCTGGTGAGGACAACCCGGATAATTTCCCAAATATTCGTCTTGTCAACGATGGATGTATCGCATACGAGCTCACTCATCGTATTTCTACCTATGAGGACACTATTGGTGTTCACGAAATCTCCGATGTCATCAAGCATCTTAAAAGCAGGAAAGCAGCAGGTATCGATTCCATCACTAATAGCACTCTCAAGAACTTACCTCCTAATGTTGATGCGACTATTATCAGCGCCATGAATGACTGCTGGAGACATGGTTACTTTCCTGTCAAGTGGAAAGAGTCCGTAATCGTTATAAAATGCCTGGTCTAATCCCTGCTCTCCCTGTCCGCTATAGGCCTATAAGCTTGTTACCTATGCTATCAAAAGTGTTTGAACGCATCATTCTTAAGAGATTTAACGACATCTGTGTGGCTAACAATCTTGTTCGTGAAGAGCAATTCGGCTATCGACCAGGTCACTCCTGCCAACTCCAGATCTGGAGGCTTGTTGCAGATTTAAACACTCCTCTTAACTGCGCTAAATATGGTGGTCTTGTGTTTTTGGATGTCTGAAAAGCTTTTCATCAGGTTTGGCACGAAGGCCGAATACACAATATGATTACTTGTGGATTTCCGGACGATCATATTGCCTTGATTAGATCCTTTCTGTCGAACAGGATATTTCGTGTAAAGTTTGGCTGCTCCATGTCAAACCCGTGCGACGTCAAAGCTGGTGTTCCCCAGGGTTCTGTTCTTGGCCCTGCACTCTTCAACTTTTTTCATCCATGACTTCCCAACATTTGCAAAATGCAAGCTGTATCTGTTCGCTGACGACGTGTCCATCATGACCACTGACCGCGTTCCCGGCCACGTCATGTCACGGTTACAAAAGGCCTTACATTTGTGCGAGAAATGGTTTACAAAGTGGAGACTCGACCTAAACGTTGACAAGTGCAAGGCGACGTTCATTACGAGGAAACTTCAGAAACCCCCGAGTCCTTTGCTTTCAGGCCACTCGTTTCGTTTTACCTGAACTGTTCGATTGTCGATTGTCGTTGTTCAAGGTATCACCTCTACTCTCTTTTCAAGTATCATTTCATTACTCTCATTTCACAGTGCGTTCTTTTCAGGGCAATATTCACCTTCTGTTACGTCTTATGTGCTGGTCCTTGGAATTGATATTCCCGTAAACCAGTACATCAAGACGCTCATTTTCCTTCTGGGTCCCTGGCGTTGGGATTAATTTCCTCGCAAACCTAGCTAAGGACTTTTCATATCATCTATTATTATTTTAATTATTCACGAGTGGGTCCCTGGCGTAGAATTAACTTTCTCGCAAACCTGACTTGTTTTCTTTTTTTCTTAAAGCTAGGTGCGCCCTTCTTAGGACAGCTTCTTCAGGACACACCTAGCTGCGAGGTTACTCCCCCCCCCCGGTTCTATACAATTATATTTTAGGATTATGATGGCTTCGTCCAAATTAACCACGATGGAGTCAGCTAAAATGCCATTGCTAGTGGTAGATGGTAAAATGTCTCCTGCGAAAAGGCCTACCGGGATGCCTGCTTGGATTCTCGGTTTGCTGCTTTTAACCTAGTGTTCAACGAAATGTTAGAAGCTCTCTGGGATGAAATAAATGCTAAGTATAGGGCACTGAAAGAAAAAGTCGAATCCCTACATAAAAGTTTTGAAGAGAAGTTCGAAGGTATAAACAAGGAAATCAAGGATCCTCGTAGAGATGTCATTGAAAAGATAAGCGCACTGAAGGAAGCCACTGGAAGCACTGGAAGCTCTACAAAGATATTCTTAAGGACTATGGCTACCATCCCGACGTTGCTTACTGTACAGAGAACAACGATCAACTTGTTGATGACTTCACCAGATGTATTAACAGTGCCGTAGAAGCTAGTAAGTATCCATCAGAGAATAAAACTTCTCATCGAATCCAACTCACTCCTGGAATCCAACGCCTAATTGCTGAAAGAAACAGGACCCGTAGACTATGGCAACGCTATCGTGAACCATGGCTCAAAACCAAGTACAACATGTTAGTGCGAAGAGTTCAAGAGGAGATAAAAGAGCTTCGCGACGCTAGATGGAATGAAAAACTAAAAGCTTGTCGGCTCGCGTCAATTCCATTTGGAGCATGGTCAGAGCTTTACAGAAGAAGAAGAAGAAGAACAAGCTTCCTCCACTCTGTACACCACAAGGTGACTATGTGCAAACTGATCAGGACAAGGCCCAAGTTATTGCAGATTCACTGGAAATGCAGTATGTTACTCCTACCAACGATAAGCCCGAGAGCCAAATCGTGGAAGAAGGTATTGTCAACTTTGATGAAGTCCCACACCATTAAACGAAGAACAGCATCGAGGCTGGAGAGGTCGCCACCATCTTAAGTAAACTGAACATGAAGAAGGCCCCAGGAAGAGACAATATGAGTAATAACGCCCTTATAAATATCCCAAAGAACTTTCTTGTCTGTCTCACAATATCATTAACGTCTGCTGGAAGTTTTCTAACTTCTAAGCAATCTATTGTGTTGAGTATTCCCAAGCAGGGGCAAAATCCTGCAATTCCGGCGAGTTACCGACTTATTTGCCTGCTACCCACGATGTCCAAAGTGTTGGAGAAAACGATTCTCGTCAAATTCCAAGACCACTGTCTCGCAAATGACCTTTTTCGGAAAGAGCAGTTTGGCTTTCGTGCTGCCCACCTTTTTCGGAAAGAGCAGTTTGGCTTTCGTGCTGCCCACCTTTGTCCGATGCAGATATGGAGGCTCGTTGAATTCCTGAGCACCCCCTGAACCTCTCCAGATACTGTGCGGTGGTATTTCTCGATGTCAGTAAAGCTTTTGACCAGGTGTGGCATGAGGGCCTTCTCTACAAAATGATCAGAGACGGGCTCCCTGCCGATTTGATTTTGTTAGTGAAATCCTTTCTTGACGGCAGATCCTATCAAGCCAAAGTTGGAGAAAATCTTTCCATGCCCCGTGTTGTAAAGGCCGGTGTCCCTTAGGGTTCTGTCCTCGGGCCTGTGCTATTTAATTATTTTGTACATGATTTCCCAAAACCCGATAATTGTAATCTGTATTTTTATGCGGATGATACTGCCTTTATGACATGGGCACACAAGCCGGCTCACGTTATCACTCGGCTGCAGTGCGCCTTGAAGCAGTTCGAAGACTAGTTTAACTGCTGGAAGTCGAAACTTAACGTCGGAAAGTGCAAGGCTTTGTACCTCAATAGGAAGCTCAAGCGTCCCCCAGAATCTCTTATTCTGTTCAATAAGAAACTGGACTGGGTGGACAACTACAAGTATCTGGGAGTTATCTTAGACTCAAGACTCTCATGGAACCGGCATATGTCTTATGCTCTGAACAAAGCGAAGAGGGCTAAATACAGTATCATAGCTCTCATGGGTCGCAACAGCGCCCTCAGCATCGACAACAAGCTACTTCTGTACAAATCGATTATTCGGACCATACTACTCTATGGCATGCCCGCGTGGGCGACTATCTATAAAACCAGATGGAGTGAACTACAGTCATTCCAGAATGTTACCCTGAGGTGACAGAAAGACGGTGAAAAACCAATCTATCCACATGGATTTAAACATGGCCCATATCGGAAAGCTTATACAGGATCTCCTTTTGATTATGATACAGAAGATGAAGACTCACGACAATAAACTTGTGACTGGAATACTGAAAAACTCAATGGATTTGAATTGGCATATGAAGTATCGAAAACCGAGGCACATTATTGACATCAATTTTGAATATATTAGCAACGTCTCTTTCCAGGACTACTGGAAGATGTGATAATCTTCTTTCTCCTTGTGTTTTTTATTTCGTTGTATCTTGTTTCTGACAATCGTCAATCTTATTTTGTTTATTGTATAATATGGAAGACCGACCGCTTGGGTTGGTTAGGCTTCTCGACTACCTCAGTGTATTTCATTTGGAGTTTATTCTGGTTGGATGAGCTTTGTGAAAGCGCTGCTTTCGTCCCATCCTATCAAATGTACACTTCACTGTTCGATTGTCAATTGTCGTTGTTCTTTATTCACTGATGATGGAAACTTCGTTTCCGAAATGTACATCAGAGTCATTAAAATTTATTATGTGGAATAGTGTTTTTGGAGTTATTTTTCTTTCTATATAAAAACTGCTTTTATATACGGATTTCGTAATATCCATCGCGCTCCATTTTGAATCGCTGTGATGTCATCGACCTGCTGAAATGGGAGGTGTAGCTCTTCCTTTAGTATTATAGGAAGGATACGATATGGTAAGTGCGTCTCGGATAGCACTTCTGAATTCTTATCAAGAGACAATTCTATGAGTTATTTGAATATTTGAAATTAGACCATACTAATTGGAGCCGCAAATAAAATGATTTACCAGTTGAACTTCTAGGCAACTGTCATGATGGGGAAAACGCCCCTCCCACATCGCCTAATATTTACAATTTCTATGATTTTTAGACAGTTATCACATTAACCTTTATTATTATACAGGCAATATAGATACACTAGGTTTTCGGCAAGTTATGAATTGGATCTAGGGTAGGCTTGGAGAAAATAAAAAAAGTTCCTCCAAATTGTGTTGTGAGCATTATCAGAAAAGCAAGTGAGGCAAGAGAGGGAGATCGTCTAAGCAGACGACGTTCTCCTCTGAGGTAGGCACACAGACGGAGGTGCCATCTCTTGCCGCGAATCAAAGACAATTCGTTGCTAGCGAATTTGGTCGGCGTAAAAAGCCGAAGTCGCGAGATTGGAGCGCTGCGAGAGGGCGTTGCGCTTGTGGAACGAGAGCGAGCGAGAAGAAGGGGATTAGACCCGGGAGTTTCAAAGCGTACGGACGTGAGAAGAAGTCCAAGCGAATGTATTTCGGAACTGCCGCATCTCCAGCTAATAATTCAGCTGAAGACAGGTGAGGCAGAGTTCCCGAATAAATATAGAGGACAATTCGTCAGCTTCGCGTCCGCAAGTTACAGTAGTGACAAAGTGCAAACAGAAAGGACTGCGTCCGCTCGCCAAGACTGCGATAATTCTTTTTCTCATTATTTCGCCACAGGAGGAATAGACTCACGGAGGACGAGAGGCCCGAACCTAACTGACGGCGGAATAAGGCACGAGAGACGTCGCCAACACGAAAGGGAGCGTGTGTTAGCCGCCAGCGAAATAAACTGTCGATTAAGCACGGTGGAAAGAAGAGTAAGCGACGGTCTTCATCTCCTCACTTCAAAACAGTTGGAAGTGCTCTTCCGAGTGACGGCAAGCATCAGCTACGTTCCTGGTCAAATCGAGGTGCGTCTTTTGGTGTCCCTGAAACTGCGTTATTGCGTAACGGTTCAAAGGGTAACGTCCTTCTCCGACATTTTGCCCGAAGAGATTGCGAGCTGCTACGAGGAGCAGAGCCAGCCACGTCAGGAAACCATTATCGCCCCGTTGGGTTTATCTACATTTTTCCGAGAAGGCCTTGGCTGCGTGTACCCGGCTCCAGACGAGGTAAGTGTAATTCCTTTTCCTCTCGCAATAAAAGCTCGCGCAAGTTCCACCAACGCCTAGCAGACTGGCGAAACATTAACATAGTTCTTTATGCTAATTTATAGGTGTGCTTGAAGACAAACGCATCAGCGTCGATGCGATCCATGTGAAGGCAGCGAGGCAGCCTTGTTTGATGTTATATGGATTTAGTTGGAGTTCCCGTCAAGATAGCGGTCTCAATATTATTATTATTTTTATGGAACTGTAGATTGTTATAGATTAACATTCAATAGTAATCTATTCTTTGTTTACTCTTTAAATTTATTTAACGATACTGGTGTATTGTGCTGCCCCTTTAAGAGGGTGGCATTTTTCTTTAATAAAATAAATTATCTTTATCGAATTCAATCTCTCCTGTCCATATTTATATGCTCACACGCATTCAACTGCATTAATCTAAGTCTATACGTGACAAGTACTGTGCGTTTAAATACCGAAGATATATTTATAGCACATTTACATTTATTCCTACTTAGTTTTTATTGATTCATCATTTATTTCTACTTTATCTGCCTATCAATAAAATTTGAAATTCCCTTACAAATAAAGTCTTTGATTAATTATTCAGTAATAAAACATTTTGGATTCTGTTTTTTAAATAATATACAATTTGGGATTTTTCGTACGAAAATAATTATAAAAAAACACACCCACAAAAACGAAATAATTTAAGTAATTTAACGAAATGGAAATTTCGCATTTGCTTTTTCATGATTATTTTCTGTTTTTATGAAAACAAGTTGCGCTGTGCGCTCGAAACCGACTTTTTATTTTTGCAAAAGAAAAATTTGTTTCCCTTGCAGCATTCGGCCCTCTTCAAAGTGGATTTGAAAGTTAGTTATCAAAAATTTATTATAGACTTTTTATCAGCATCTTGCTTAAGCTACTGCAGTAGGTAGTTCCTGTTTAATTATTAGGGTTATTTGTGCTGTTGAAATGCATTTTACGTTCAAGCTGTTTCTTCGACGGAGCTAGAGCAGTGTTCGGCGTCCATTACGAATCGGGGAGCTGATACGCAGAGAAATGCGCACTCGTTTCGTCATACTCAAATTACACACGAAATTCCCTATGAATATCTTGAAAAATTCCGTTACATAAGTGGATAGACGAAAATCGAAAACTGTAGTATATTCATTTATTTACTTGGATTATAGCGAATTTTGAATATAGATTACTACATTTTTTTTGCTTGGACGATTACACATAAGTAGTAGAATACCCGTCGCTCTACGCGCATATTAATGAGGTAGGCGTGGTCAATTTTAATGATATGCGCGTAGATTTCCACCAATCAGCGTGCAGTATTCGCCCCACGTGACCCCTCTACCTCCCCCCTACCTCGGCCTGACGTCACAGACGTTCAACCAATCCGCGCGTAGAAGGCATCTCACGTGACCCACCACCTCACCTCCCCCCTTTTAATTTGGGCGTTGGCCTTTTAATTTGGGCGTTGGCTTTTTAATTTGGGCGTTGTTCTTTTAATTTGGGCGTTGGTCTTTTATTTGGGCGTTGGTCTTTTATTTGGGCGTTGGTTGATTAATTTGGGCGTTGGCCTTTTAATTTGGGCGGTGGCCTTTTAATTTGGGCGTTGGCCTTTTATTTGGGTGGGGCCTGGAATAAAATTAATTTTATCATCCTCTGATATACCCCTGGTGCTGGTGCTGGTGCTAAGCACCAGCACCAGGGTGGGGGATTAGAGGGGTCCTAATGCTCTCAGCAAAAGCCACTTGGGTGATTCTGGCTTACAAGTGAACACCTCTTGACGAGCTTATATACCATACTTTTCGGGTAGCGGCTTTCATACTGGCGCCTCAGCGGATTACCTTATTACTAATGCACTACGGATTACCTAATTACTAATTCACTATTGTTTCTAGGGTAACCAAATTTTTCCAAACTCTTTTACAATGTCTTCTACGACTGCTGTTTCAAATAAATACAGATGTGTTCTTTACATAACTTAATTTTAATTTTCAACTAATGGATACATTGTTTCAATGGATAGGGTGCAGCTAACTAGGGACTAATGTTGTCTGAACTCTCATATCATTGTTTATAAATACAACGAGGTCACACAACCTGTTGAAAGGGTCGTATTCGCTAACCTTTTAAAGCTTATTTTAAAGCTGGGCTGTTGGAAATTTGTTTTATTTTCATGTTTTGCTCACATGAAGGACTGTTTTTTTTTTTTTTTCTAACAGTTGTACCTGGTTGAAATGTTAAATAAAAATACAAATTTCACATTTCTCAATGCTGTTGAGGCATACTTAACCCTCTCTCTATACAAATTTGTACAAATGTGACTCACAGAGATTGATAAACGCATTGCTTGATTCCCTAACCTCGCGATATTCACCCACACACCTCCCTCTCTCTCTCTCTCTCTCTTTCTCCCCTGCTCCTACATAACCAACACAAGTTTACAAAATGTTGTTTAAAACTGTATTCTAAAAAACTATTATCGTGTTTTCGTTCTCTCTCTCTCTCTCTCTCTCTCTCTCTCTCTCTCATACAGTATACAACTTTTCGGTTCACTTAGGATATTCGGACACGCGCGTGATATGTTTCGTACTCTTTATTGTGCAAAAAGTCTGTATTCGATTTAAGGCAATGATCACATGCGTTGATTTAAGGCACTCATCACAAGTCGTTAAGTTTTCAAAGTCGCGCACTTGTTGTTTTGTTTTTACAGTTTGAATTTATAATTTTTACTTAATAAAATCGGTACGTGGCCTATGCTTTCGTTTTACGACACTACAATTCACGCGTTGATGACGTTCGCGTATGCGAGCATCGTGATTCCCGGGCTGGGCACTCACGGCCGCGTTGGTTCTCGGGCATACTTTCTCAATGACGTGGCCTCGCGGGCTGGTTTTCTGTCTAATTACACTGATTTTTACTTTTAAAGGTTTGTCGTGGGGATGTATGTTCGTTTTACTGGTCTTTTTACGATGTGTTGCAAGGTAATTGTTGTTGAGCCGATGTGTTGCGCCGGTGTAGGCGCCGGTTACGTGGATGGGAACTGACGACCAGGGCACGGACGTCGCGACGATGTTGTTCGCTCGGGTTGCATTGTTCACGTGTTTGTGTTTGCTTAAAAAAACCCTCTGTCTTCAGCCAAAGTTATATGTGATATGTTTTTCTATACTTTGTTAGGTTAGCCTGCTCTTTCTTCGTTTTGTTTTTGTTTTTTTTTTTCCCTAATTAAATTCTCTCCCGCTTACACACCGCGGATGTCGGCGCATTCGCACGAGGCCTAATAACGGTGCTTTGTGTGATCGGTTGCTACTTTCGACGCGCAGACTAATTCAAGCTAAAATCTACGTCTCTGACAATTCAAGATTTTTGAAATACGTTTTTGTTTGTTTGTGCTGCATTGACGTTTTCACATTACTTTCAGAGTTTTTCATCTAATTTAAAAAACGTACGCCCTTGTTATCACACAGCTAGCAGGGGTAGGCTTAACGAGCTCGTGTGGAGTATGTATAGCCACCCTTTCGACACTACGGTTCGTGTTCAAAACTATATCGGGCTAAAATTCCTTGCATTTTTTCTAGCAGGTATGCGATATACGTTTTGCTCATGATGCATTGGTGTTCCCCATTCGTTTCGTGTTTTTTTCCCTACTAAATTAAAAGCCTGTCCTATTTATAAAAGTGTACGTAATTCTTACCCCTGCCAGCCGTACGAAGCCTAACGTATCAGAGCCGTGAACAGAGGTG